>JARUPY010000114.1:0-104314 GCA_029817715.1 Melastoma dodecandrum | reverse complement strand
GGGCTGGGCTTCGCCTGGGGCCCGGACGCCGAACCTCGAGCGGTTCCTGCGTCACTCCGCCGGGCTGCCTGGGGCGAGCTCTCCCCGCAGGAGAAATGGACAAGCGCCGGGCCTTTCGCCTCCCGGATGGACGAGGCCGCCCGGACGGCGGAGGAAGCAGTCCCGGCTGCTCGCCGCCCGCGTCTCCTAGCTGGCCACGGCGCTGTGCCAACCGAGCAGCAGCTCGCCGCCGGCCAGCACAAATCGGCCGCCCGAGACCGCCCAGCAGGCGGCCGCGGCTGCAGCATGGCTCCCAGCATGGCCAGATCGCGGCCGCGGGCGAGCAGCGGTGCCGCCGTCCGACCACCCAGTTCGTGCCAGTGCAGCAGCAGCTCTTCGCCGCCGCTTCCACCCCGCAGGCGCCGGTCGGCGGTAAGCGGCGGGCGGTGGCCATGACGGCGGCTCGGGTCCCGGCGAAGAAGTCCGGTCGGCAAGCGCTTGTCCACCCACCGCCCCCACGGCCGTCTCGTCACCACCCACCGGAGGTCCTGATGAACCGCGATCACCCCACGAGCACCACCGCTGCTCGTCCACGGCCTGCTCTCCCTCCGCGCCGACGCGCGGCGACGAGTCACACCGCGGCGCTGCTCATGTGGCACGGCTACCTCGCCACCCTCGACGAGGGCATCGCCGAATGGTGCATCGACCTACGGCACGTCGTGTGAGCGTCTCTTCTCCGCCGCCCTGCAGGTGGCCCTCCTCCCTGGTGGCGGACGCTTGCCGAGGTCGAGGGCAAGACGCGCGACCCGGATCATCGACGAGCTGCGGCTCTCCGAGCTTGACGGTGGAGCCGATCGGTGGCTGACGGCAACCGACCTGCTGCCGCTCGTCGGCGACCGCCACCCTCGGGCTCGGCGGCGTCGGCACGGCCGGCGATGCTGTCGTCAACCTGCGGCCTCGAGTCGGCGTAGCGGCGCCGGGAAGCGCCCGCCTCTGGCCCGTGGAGAAGGAGAGGAGCTGTAAGTTCCTCGCGCCGCTGGACGAAGGGGCGGCTGAAGTAACGGCGCCGGCGCGGTGCTGGGGACGGTTCGCCGTGCCCACACGCGGCGGTCGGGATCAACCACACTGCCAGCTACCCCCCTGCGCGCGAAGCAGCACAAGCGGTCGGACACACGACCCCAGCCCCCGGACACCGGCGCGCCCCGGCTGTTCCTTCTTCCGCGAGGGCCTGGCCGGCGCCCAAGGACGCGGTCACCAGCCGCAACGAGTCGCTCAAGCGCCCGGCCCCGGTTCAAGCTCCAGGTGGGCAACTCCCACCGCCGGCGCCGGCGGTCGCGTCGAGCACCCGGCGCCCTGACCCACCTGTCCTGCTGCGTCCACCGGCTTCCCGGCACCCCGAAGGCCGCGGCCGCTGCGATGTGCCGGCATCACCGCGGGCACGCTCGCCCTGCCCTCGCAGAGCGCGGCGACCCGCAAGCTGACCCGCGGCAAGTACGAGGTCCACCCCCACCGGCGTGCTCCGGGTCGGGTGGCCGCCGTCGTTGTACGCAGCGCCCGAGTAAGCGCGGCGACGCTCGTCGGCGCCAACGGCGCGCCGTAGCGCCCCCTTCGCCAAGCGCGTGCGAGGCGGCGAATGGCCCGCTGGACCAGCCGACCTGCACCACGCGTCCCCGCCCGCCTCGAGGGCGGTCCGGTCACGCCGCGGGAAGCTCATTCCGCACCGCCCAGCTGGTGGATGGCCGGTGGCCTGCGCAGCCTGGCCAACCGACGCGAGCCCGATCGCCCGGCTGTCAACCCGTTCAACGTCCACGCGCCGGTGCTGAATTACTATACGGCCCAGGACATGAGGCCAACCTGAGAGAAGCCGTCTGCGCGTCCGCAGGCCGTCGGCGGCCCGCCGTCCTATCATCGGCTACCTCGCCCAGGCGGCCCATGGCCGGGCGGTTGTGCCCCGCCGCCGCTGCATGCTGCCGTACGGCGGCTGCGCAGTACGCCGGCAACTGTCGGCGGTCGGCGCCGCGTGCCAGGTCGGCGTGCGCAGCGCTCGCGCTCGCGGCCGCCCGGCGCTCGGGCAAGGTCTTCAGCGCGGCGCCGAGAAGTTCACCGACGCCCAGGACCGTGCTGTCAACTACGCGCGCTGCCAAGGTCCCGGCTCAAGCCCAAGACCGCCCCCGGGTCGACCGAGCGCGCGCTCACGCGCGCCGCCGAGCATTCCCGGACCCCGCGGGTGCTCTGCCCTGCGGCCTGCGCGCCCGTCGGGCGCAACCCCAAGGATCGCCGCGGCGGGCGCGTCACATCCATCGGCGGCGCCGTGGGGCGTCGCCGGCGGCGGCCAGGCGGCGTACGGCGCGATGCTGCTCGCCGAGTACCGGTACAAGGCCCAGCACGGCCTGAGCAAGCTCGCCCCGCCGGTCCACGCCCGCCAAGGAGCGGCACAGCCTCTCCCAGCGCAAGAATTGGTCCAGCCGGGCCAGCGAGTTCCCCGGCGTGACCGTGCTCGGCGCACATCGGGGCGACCAACGGCGGGCGCCGCTTCAAGCGGCTGCGGCAATCTGCCGACTCCCCTGCTGACGATCTGCGCCGGCGTGGGCGGGGCGAACTCGCTGCTCGGGGCCAAGAACCAGCGCAAGGATGCCGAGCAACTGGCCAAGGCTGCTCTCCCTAACCGGGGTGCGGGAGCGAGCCCCGGCGATGCGCTCTGGGGCTTCATCCTGTCAGACTCGGCTTGCGGAGCGGGGTCGTCCGGACGAGCTCCGTGCGAGGAGGTGCTGGCATGAGCCTGCAGATGACCGGCGGCAACGCCCGCGGGAATGTCGCGTCCCCCGAACGGCCAATGCGATGAACGAGGCGAGCCTCGAGCGAATCAGCCGCTTTGGGCACGCGGATCTACGACACAAGACGGTCATGGGCGCCTACCCGCGTCAGGGCACCCTCGCCGGGGACCACTACGAGGAGTGCCCCCGTTTCCGACGCGTCATGGAGCTCGACCACCGTGCGATCCAGCCCGGCAACCTCGCTGCAGCGCAACGCCCGTGGCGAACCAATGAACCCGCGATCGCGAGGCGGAGACGCCGGTTCACGCGCTGTCGTTCCACTGCATCCGCCAGCAGCGGCGGCAGGAGGCCGCGCAGCAACGGCTGACAGGCTGGGATGCCGTGTGACCGCCCCCCCCGCGCGAGCTGCGGCGTTCGCAAGGTCGACAACGACGATGAGCGACCGCCAGGCGCACGCCCTCGCCCTTCGCCCGGCGCTACGACACCGTCGTCCCGCTGCCGAAGGAGACCTCGGGCGCGAGGACCGTGATGAAGGCGTACGAAGCGCGGTTTCATCGCCAGCGGCGGCCGGAAGGCCGAGAAGTGGAAGCGGCGCAGCAACCGCCGCCGAGCTCGTGTTGCGCAACGCCGCGCTGGGGACGGGCCACGGCCGCCGCCGGCGGGTTGCTGCTGCGCCGTTGGACGCACCGTACTGTGGCGCCGCGATGGCCCGGATGCCGAAGATCGGCCCCCAGCCACCTGACCGAGCGGCGGGATGGAGACCCGTGGCGCGCATCGGGGCCGGCCTCGCTGGCGGTTGGATCGTCTCTACGGCGAAGCACGCCCCAGTCCCGGCGCAAGCGCTACAACGACGGTCCCGGCCGGGGTGGCAGGATCGGCGTCTCACCCCGCATGCGCGGGTACACCCCCCACCCGAAGGGAGCCAACCCGAATGAGCCTCGACCCCGCGTGACGAGCACGATCGGCGTCGTCGGCCCGCTGCAACGAGCGCGACCCGCAGGCGGGCGGCGACCCACGTCCGGCTCGGGCTCTACAAGGCCCTGGCCGAGCAGGGTCGAGAAGATCGACGCCGGCGTCCCGGCCGACGTCCTGGTCGATCATGGGCCCCTCAGCGCACCGACACCGCGCGGTCCGCACTGCTGCGCCCTCACGAAGTCGGCAATGTCG
The DNA here is from genome assembly GCA_029817715.1 of Melastoma dodecandrum. NCBI lineage: Eukaryota > Viridiplantae > Streptophyta > Magnoliopsida > Myrtales > Melastomataceae > Melastoma > Melastoma dodecandrum. Next base: position 100,394 of record JARUPY010000114.1, on the reverse strand, counting down.
CTGGCCGGGCGTCGTGACGAGCCGGCCGACGAGGAGATCGCGAGCTACCTCGCCGCGCTGACGGACTACGTGAGCAAGGGCCTGGGCGTCTCGATTGCTCCAGCTCGCGTCAACCGCCGCCACCCGGCCCCAGCGACAAGCAGGGGCGGCTCATTCCGCTTCGACCGTCGGCGGCGAGGCGGGCGAGGCGGTCGCGGGTCGTCGACCAACTGGCAGCGCGGCGGCCTCGTCGGCGACGACGGCAGCGTCCAGGTGCACTAGCCGCGGCGCGGTCGACGGAGGCAGGACGCAAGCCAAGGAGCACGCCCGTCGCCGACCTGCGCGCGTCCAATGGCGGGCGAGCACCTGCACAACAACCCCTACTTCGCAGGTCGTCGGGGTCGGCCTGAACCCCGCCGGCAGATCCCCAACGGACATCCCCCAGCCAGCGGCGCGGCGCTCGACTTCATGGCGAACTTCGCCGGGCCGAACGCGGGCCGCGTCGATGGCGCCGATGGTCGCCGGCATCACCCGCGACCGCCCGATCCCGCGGGAACGACCGCTGGGCTGCCGACTGGAACCGTCCCTCCGGCACCGCCGGCGTCCTGGGACCAGCCAGGGCTACCGCCGCCCACGGGCTCAACGGCCAGGCGCTGGCGGCCGTCATCGCGCCCGTCACCGCGGCGAACACCCTGGGCCAGCTCGCCCAGCTCGTCAGGCGACCTCGGCCCGGAAGGCCGAGAAAGGTCCTGGGCCCCGGCATCCGCCTTACGGCGTACCGCTACCGCGGCACCGAGCGGCGCCCCGACCCCAGCCTCAGTCGACTCCGTGCACGACGCGCACGAGCTCGCCGGCTGGCCTGCACGGCAAGGACTACGAGCGTGCCAAGGCCGTCATCGAGGCGGGCGCGGGTGTGTGCGAACCGTCCGCGGCGGCGTCGACCCGACCGGGTTTTTTTTTTCAAGGTCCTCAGCTTCTACGCGGACGTCCCCGAGGCGCAGGGGTGGAGTCAGGACCAGCTCGATCTCGCGGCCCAGGGCCGACATCGCAGCGCTCAACCTCGTCGAGCTGGGCTTCACTGCCCAAACGCCCGTCAGACCAAGCTCTCTGATCCGAGTCCCGGCGAGCTGCCGTCCCTCCCATCGGCGTGCTCATCGACGCCGACGTGCGACGTTCGTGTCAGCCAGGCCCAGGGCTACAACGGCGACCACTACCTGTGCCTTCGACCTTGAAAGAACCGCGGCGACCCTGCACGTCGGCCAGTATACGTGCTCAAGCGGGCGGCCGGCGGCCCTGACGACCGAGGACATCTACACCCGGCCTGCTCACCGGGGCCCGCCATGTGCAGGTCCGCTCGAACTCTGGCGTCTTCACTCTCGAGCTCGACCCCGACCTGCGCGGCTCCGTCGGTACTCCGACAAGGCCAAGCGGATGGTCGAGCGCTACGGCAAGATGCTCGAACCGCGATCGAGAGCGGCAAGGCTCTATGATGCGCGTGAACCTCGAGGGACGTCCAAGCCACTGGATCACCAACAGACACTGTCGCCGCCAGGCGATCAGCGAGGTCGGGCACGGGCGAAACGCCGACGCGTTCAAAGTGAGCGCCACCGCGCAGCTGATCGACGAGAAGCGCCTCGAGCCTGAGCGTCGTCGGAGGACAACCCGACCACAGCGGGGCCGCCGTCGGCGTCCGAATTGCGCGAGTACGCCCACCAACCGGGCCCGGGCCGGTCGCCCGATGAGCCGGCAGGAGATCGACCGCGAGCGCGACGACCAGATCCGCCAGGCCGAGATTGTGCCGTCCGCGGCCAGGAGCCGCCAGCTGCATGCACGACGGGCAGGGGTACGCCGCCGCCCATGTCGACGGCAGCAGAAGGAGTTCCGCCTCTACATCCGCCGGGCGTCCTACCAGTCGCTGCCGGACTTCTACGAGGAGTCGCGGGCTCGTCCCGCGTCAGTGGCTTCACAGCCGGTACGTGCCCGTGGCAGGCGACCGCGGCTTCGTCGAATCGCTGGCATGACGAACACCGAGGAACTCCGGCGGTGCGGGGCAGTACGGAGGCCGCCAGGATACGACCAGCCGCCCCCGAGCGTCAGGAGCGCCCGTAGTCGATCGGGGACGCCGGCTCCGTCCGCGGCAGGTGCGGCAGGGATGCGCTGGCGGCGTGGGCGGGCATACTGCCGGCGCGCGCCCAGGCACTTTGAGCAGCGCGAAGATCCCCTCGGGTGCGGCGGGGCGGATCCACGGCCGAGGACGGGCCGGTGATGATGCCGCTCGTGCCGGAGAACGAAGCTGCTTGACCGCTAGCGCGGGACGATAGAGCCAGTCCGACCGGCGACAAAGTTACCTGGGTCTACGACGCGCGGTCATGCACCTTCGTGAATGAGCTCGAGGGACGGGCGTTTCACCCGGCTGGCCGACGACGTCGACCCAAACAGCAGCCAGAGGCGCAGGAGAAGCCGCTGAGCTACCTTCACTCGCTGTGGAACAACCCCCAATGTTCGTCGCCGGCGGGGCGAACCCGTCCTACCCCCGGTTCGGGCATGGCGCAGTGGTTCGCCACGCCGGCGCCAGAGGCGGTCGCGGGCTCAAGGCTCTTGCCGGCCTGGAGGCCGCGGCTGAGGTCTTGGAGAGAACGAGACTGAAGCACGGTACCGACGACATGGTCCAGCACCCGGATCAGGAACGACCCTCGGCGTGCAGAGCCCGCAGGACTTCATCGACCCGGCTGCGACACCTCGGCCCGGGCGAAGTCCGCTGTTTCCAGCCGCCGAGCGAGGAGTTCCCCGACCATCGCGATGATTCGCCGGCCAAACGACCGGCGGGCGTCGCCGTACCGCGACATCGTCAAGCTCGGCGACCAGACGGCGAACTAACGAGGGCATACCAGACCCGGGCGAAGACACGGCCAGCCACCGCTGCACGACGCCATCGCCATGTATGGAGTCGATGACGCCGGCGCAGCGCAAGATCGCGATTCAACCGTCAGTACTACGGTCTTTGAGCAGAGCGACCAACAACCAGCAGCCGGCCGAGATCCAGCAGGCGCGCCGGACAAGCTCGAGCACATACAAGCGGGCCCACCCCTTCCTGCTCGCGCGCTGACATACGGTCAAGGGGTTGAGACCGGACCCAAAAGACCCCTCGGGGGCGATGGATCAAGTCGCTCCCAGCACCCGGTGATCGCGTGGACCTGCTGCGCCAGCACGGCCTTCTGTAGCCCCGCTTGCCGACGCGTCCGGCCCCCGGCGCCGTACCAGCCTGAGCGCGGCCGAGCGCGCGGTCGACGCAGCGCCAAGTCAGCGAGGCGCTCGAGCACCAAGGCGCAGGCTGACGTACATCGCGCCGTACGCCGAGGCGTACGTCAACGCCGAGTTCGTCCCTGCTGATCGCCGATCTCTTTCACCCCAGCGACCAATGGGATCGCGCGCGCCTTCCCCACGCCGGCGAAGCAGTCGGCGTTGGCGGGCTGTCGCATTGACCCAGGCGATCCGCGAGCAGCACCTCGAGCCGAACCAGCTGGCGGACACCCTGTCCGCGCGGGTCGTGCGGTCCTCGACTGAAGGACTTACGCGCCGACCTCGGTTTCGGGTCTGAGCACGATGTGCCACTCTGCTGACGCAGGCTTGCAGTAGCGTGGACGCCCGCGACCGTGCGCAGCGGTTTGCTGAAGCCTGCTGTACTACCCCCGAGACCCTGCAGGCCGGGATCCGCCCGGCACATCCCGGACGACGAGGGGTAGGCATGACGACTGCTGCGACCGACCGTTTTCTGGGCTCCCCATCGGCCCACCACCGAGCCGTACGCCCGTCGTCCCGGCGCTTCACGACCACTACCCGGACGCCGGCGACCTGACGACCAAGCTGCTCGCCGTGAGCACCGCGCGGGAGCGGCCGCCTGCGAGGTCCGTGGCGAAGCGGGCGGTCCCCCGGCGAGCGCGAGCGCTCATCGGACGTCCGCCTCGCCGACAGTGCGGCGGCCACAACTCGCCGGCCCGTCCATCGACGGCGTCAGCAAGGCGCTGGGGAAGTGGAACAGCTATGCCAGACTTCTGGTACGCGACCTTCTGGACGACGCCGAGCAGCGGAGCGCTCGACCTGTTCCGGGCCGCCGTCGCCAAGGGCGTGCCCGCCCCCGGTCGCTGTCCAGCGCGCCGGTGCGGTCTACGGGCTGCAGGCGACGAGCGATGGGGGCTCACGGCCCGCACGCGGTCGACCCGAAGAGCACACCCACGGCGCTGACCGACGCCGCCGACCGGGCGCTGCTGACGTACTCGCCGCGCAGGTTGCCGTGCCAGACTGAGCTTCGAGCCGCTTGGCCAAGGGCCGACGGCGAAACGGCGCCCAACCCAGGAGTGGGAGGAGCGGCGAGCACCCGCGAGACAAGATCGGCCGCTTCGTCGACTGGCCGGCGCCCAGCAGAGCGTCCCCGATGTCCCCAGCTGGACCGATCCGCCGCCCGGCTTACGGGCTGAACCGGGCGATCCCCCGCAGTGGCCGAGCGCGAGCAGACGCATGAGCCTGGACCGCGCAGCATCAATCCGTGAGGCAGTGCGCTGCGCCGCGCTCGACGAGTGAGGCCCAGGAGGCCAGCGTGCAGCGACAGGCCGAGCGCCAGCGGGGCCGCGAGCAGGCGCGCCCAGGGGCCGCGTCGGCGCGTCGGACCTCGGTCGCGGATCGGGGCGCGCCAGGCGCAGCGGGTCGAGCGTGGTCGAGCGCACGCACGAGCAGGAGGCGGCACGCGGCGCTCGGAGAGCGGCGAGCAGAACGCGCGGGCGGCTCGGCGAGGGTCGCGGGAAGATCGGCGAGGGCCGGGGCCGGCTCGGGGCCGGGCGCGGCCGGGATCGGCGAGCGTGGCAAGGCGCTGCGCGAGCTTCGCGGGCAACGGCGGGCGGCGGGGGCAGAGCGGCTCCCCCGTCCTCCCGCCGGGCAACGACGCGTGGATGACAGGCGGTTTCCCTGCCAGCACACGGAACCACTTCTGAGACCTTCGAGGCGCCCCTCGCGACTGCGATGACGTGGGCAGCAAGTGGGCCGCGCTCATGCGCGGCAAGGTAGGAGTCGCTGCCGGGCAAACCTAACCGCTCTCCGGGCCGGGGCACCTGGCCAACACCCGGGACCCAGTTCCTGACGAGATCATGGAAGGATGGACGGGGACCCCGCGCAGCTCGATCGCGATCAACGACCTGGGTCGGGACGGTCGTGCGGCGCGCCAGTCATCGACGTGCTCGGCGAGGCCTTTTCACCGCCGCCGGTCGTCCTACCGAGCTCGGGCACGTACGAGAGAGCCCGCGGCGCAGGATGCTCACGGCGATCGACTGCCCCGCCGCAAGGAGTTCGACCCCACCGGCAAGACGCCGGGTGCCTTCATGGAGCCGATGGCCGGACTACCACGACCCGAGCGATGCAACTATCCTCGTGTGCCGGCTGGCCGCCGGCCGGGGCGAAGACAGGGCTCCGTCGAAAAAAAACCCTAACGACGAAACCGGTCCCGCCTGTCCGACGGTCAACAGTGCTCACCGCTGCGCCCCGGGGCGGCGCGCGGCTGGGCAGGAGTGGCAAACCGGCACCCGCAGTGGCGCTTCGACCCCCAACCAGATCCTGACCTTCCACCGCGACAAGTACACCGACATGTGGGACGAAACGGGCGCAAGCTCGTCCGTGCGCGTGGTGGGAGCTACGGACGTCCGAGGACGAGGGCCGAACGCGCCGATCGGCAAGGGCCAACGACGAGCGGCCGTACGGCGACCTGCCTCGCAGGACCCGATCATGGCGATGCTCCACCGCCAGCGGGCCGAGCAGAGCCGAGGGAGGTGGCTCGAGCGCGAAGCACGCCCCGTGACCGGATTCGGGGCGCTTTCGTCGAGGCGAGCCGGGCGGCTAAGACCGCGTCGCGCCGAAAACCGCCGAGCAGGAGCGGGATCGCCCCGCGAAGAGTGATGCGCCGGTCATTCCCGCCGTAACGGCGCGCACCAGCGCGCGCGGCGCGCGCGCGCATCACACGGCCGCGCGAGTTCGCCCCCCGGCGCGAGGACGGCCCGCGAGGTAACACCGCCAGCCTGGAGCGGTCAGTGACGTCCAGGAGGACCCACCGCGGCCGGATCGTTCGAGCGCGAGGAACCAGCGCGGGAGCATCGGCCAGCGCAACGCGCCCGTCCCGCATCGGCTCACGCCGGCCGCACCAGACCGAGGCCGTGCCCGCTCCAGCGGCGTGCTCGACGTAGCGCGTACCCGGAATGCAGGTCCTAAACACGCTCTCGGACTTCATCACCCGGGCCCTTCCGCCAAGCCCCAGGCGAAAGCGTGCGACGCCGTTCGTCGTCTCCGGTCCGCAGCTGCGCTTCCATCCTCGACAACCGACGTCATCGTCCAACCAGACACGTCCGAGGACGCCTACCGGCAGATCGGGCTTCAATACCCTGCGCGACCCCCAGTGTCAAGCAAGCGTCGGAGGGCGAGTGCACGCGATCGCCCGGATCGAGCAAGGTCCGCTGGCGGCACCTGCATGACGGGTTTCGCCGGGCGGCAACCCTGCCCGACGAGGGCTCTCCGTCGAGGAGTACGGCGGCCAAGCTGCTGCGCACCCCCAACACCCTGACACGGCGATGAAATCTCACGTCCTTCTACGAACGGCTCGGAACGTGCAGTTCTACGGGCAACCCAACGAGACCGCGCCGTCCATCGCCCCCAGGTCCTGCTCGAGATCCTCTGCCCGAGGTCGACTAACCAATCGCTGGCCGGTGCGGATGGTCCCGCTCGGGCGTGTTTCGAGAGCACCGACCTCGTCATCGGCGTACGAGCGCGCCGGTGGCTACCTGGGCCCCGGAGCGTCCGCTGGCCACGCCCGTACGCCTGCACCGGTGCTGCGCATACCGCGTCGAGCAGTACTCGAGACGCCGCTACCCCTGTGCGGTAGGCCGAAGGAGGAAGACGTGGACCGTCACCGTCAGCAAGGCCGCGCCCGCGCTCGGGTCGGGTTGCCCCGCCGCGCCTTACGTGGCGCTGTGCCAAGACACCTCTAACTACGGCGAGGAGGTTTCGAACGCCCAGCAGGTCTGGGAGGTACGTCTTCCAAGCTCGCCGCCGGGACCAGGTCCGACCGCACGCCCCGGCAGAGCAACGGCAGCCTGCGGACCACAACCTGGAGCGTCTTGGCTCGAAACGCGCTCGGGTCCTCACCGCGGCGGGGAATGGCCACCGGCGCCGCGACTGTCGCGACGACCGCTGTCAAGTGACGGTGGGAAGGTCGCCCGAAACGCTGTAACCGCACCGGCCCAGAAGCTCCCGGCGCCGATCAGCCGTGATCGGCGGCTGCAAGGGCGCCCCCCGGGCTGCTCGCGGGCGGCGCGCTGCTCAACGCAGGGGCGTTCAACATGGTCACAGGCGCACGTCTCCATCGGGCAGCGGCTGGCCAGTGGGCGACCAGAAGCAGCAGAGTCGACATTGGGGCAATGGCCCTGCTCGAGTAACGCAGGTCCCGGTCCAGGGCGCTGGGGGTGCTCCGTGCCGACCGACGTCCTGGCCAAGGCCCGACAAGACTCAACACTCGGCGCGCTCGTCGACCGTCCGTCGCTGGCACCCGGAAGGTTCTGGTGCAAGGTTCATCAAACGCCGGCAAGCTCACCACTACGGCAACAGCGTGTCCTCCCGACCGGACGCGAAGGCGACGCCGGCGGCCGACCAGGCCGATGCTCGCCGGGGTAATGCGCAGGGAACCCGGCGCCCTGGCCCCGGGCAAGGCGTTGCAGCAGGCCGCCCAGCGCGGTCGGCAACAGCCTTGTCACTCGACCCAGGGGCAAGATCCGGGGTCTGGCATCGGCGGCGGCCGGCGCCACCAGCGGGTGGCCAATTGTGGGTCCGCCGAAAGAGGAATGCAGCACGGCGGGGCTACGACCCCCAACGCCCTCTAACGGCAAGCGGGCCCCGCCGCGAACGACGTAGAACGGAACGCCTTCGTCGCCAAGGGTCGGGTCTTCACCGAGCTCGACGATGGACCAGCACCTGGCCCTCGGCTGGGCGAGCGTCACCCGATGCTCGGCGGTGAATTGCCGGTCGTGGACCGCCCAGGGCGACACGTCATCGAGAACCGAGGAGAATCGCCAAGGCGGGCGTACCGACCTACGTGCAAACAGCACGGCTCCCGGGTCGGGGGCGGCGGACATGCACCCGGCGGCAACGGCTTCCCGGACCCGCACAAATGCAGGTTCAGAGCGACCTCATCGAGTCGCGATCGTCTTCATCACCGACGACAAGGTTCGAGAAGATGAACCTGCCCGACGAGCTTCCCCTTTCCCCAGCTGCGGCTGGTGGGTCCGGGTTTCAAGATCCACGACCCCGGAGACCCTTGGGCCATGAGTCAAGGTACGGTCGGAGCACCGGCTTCTCGATACACGGCTCGGGCAGGCCGCCCGTCGAGAAAGACCGAGCTCGTACAATCGTCATGGGTTACCGCTGCCCCGCGTGAGCCTGGGTCGGCATCCCGCTGCTGCGCGTCACGGCGCGCAACACCGCTCTACTGTCCGGCTCGGTGAGCGGCTCGCGGCCGGCGCGGGCCGGGGGCACAGGGGCCCCGCGCCCTCGAGCCGCAGCGCACCCCGGAGCAGCCAGTCGCCGCGCCGGACAATCGGCTTCCGCTGGGCCGGTCGGGCGGCGGGCCTCGCCGGTTCAGGGCGCGTGGCTTCGGCACCGGCTACCGGAATCCGCGGCGCATCGTGCCACCGCTCTGGTCGATGCGCACCCAGGCCGCGAGAGGCATGTGCCGCTCGGCCGCACCAGAGAAGATTCATGAGCAAAACCCACCACCGGGCGACCGGTGGTGCCCGAACGGGACCAAGCCCAGGACGCCGCCCACGCGCCGCGCTTCTACCGGACCTACCACCCGGAGGGGCTGTGTCCGGCGGACGAGTGTACAAGGCTGCACGCTGGGGAACCATGTCGGGCATGCGCTGTGGATGCTCATGTACAGGCCGGAGATAGAGCGGCCCATCGGCACCGGGGCGGGCGATTCACAGGCGGCGCTGACGGCGCGCTGGATCCCGACCAGCGTCGTCGGCAAGCTCTACCATGAGCGGAACCAGCAAGACCTCGCGGTTGCAGCAAACCTGGCCGGGGGGCCGCCGACGCGACTCGGGCTCGCGGTCCTGATGGGCGCCGGCCGGGCGCAGCCCGATGGTTCGGCCGGGCGCTCGCCACCACGGGATCCGCGCTCGCCCGGCGAGCCGACAGCCCGTACGCCCGTCGACGGCGCTCCAGCGCGCGCAGGCGGTCCTTCCAGGGCGTCCTGCGCACGGCGGACCCGCTCCCGGCGAAAGCGGGCGCTGCGCCAGGTGGCGGATGGTCGACGACGCCGTCCGGGCCCCACGCCGTGCGCCGCCCGCGGATGCGCCCCGACGTCCGCCGCGTGTATGCGGTCGGGCCGGGGCCCTGCCTCGTCGCTGGCAACCGGCACGTGGCGCCGCGACACCTACCACCACGACCGTCACCATCAAGGTCCTCAGGAGCTACCGATGACCCCGCTACGCCAACGGCACGACGACGCGCGGCCGGCGCCTCACACCGTCCCGAGGTCCCCTGGGACGGCTCGGCGGTTCCGAGGACGTCCGCAAGGACGCCAGCTTCCGACCGACGGCCGCACGGTGTGCGCGCAGGGCTGTCCTCGGGGGCGCCGCGGGCCGCGCATGCGGGGATTGATCGCTGGCGGCGCGGCCAACGGTGGCTTCGGCTTCGCGCGCGAAGGTCCGTCGGGTCGGCATCGGGTGCCGAGGCAGCAGTTTTTGCTGGGGCGCGCGGCTCCGGCGCGGCTCTCGGTGGCGCGGGTGCTGCGTGCGATGGACGACCCGCGCGCTAGCGCAACCCGGTTACGGCCGCCCCGGAGCGGCGCTCGGCGCTTGCGGGCCAGGGGGCGAAAGGTTCCGTGTATCGACCGCGGCAAGAAAGCGCGCTCGCGCTCGCCAGTCCCCCCAGCGATGTCTCCGACGTCGGCAAAGGGCGATCAACGTCGAAAACCTCCCACGTTTTTTTTTTTTGCGCCTGACAGCTTTCCCCGGTCGTTCTGCCGGGTCGGGGCGCGCCGACCCTGGCTACGCCCGGCGTTACGGCGTGGCTGCTCGAGCGCGAGTTCCCGTGGGCCGCAGGGCAAACCCGCGAGCCTCATGGCCGGGCGCGTGTGCTAGGGGCGACATGGGAGGGCGAGCGAGCGAGGCAGGCGTGCAACCGCGCCGGTCGTCGTCGTGGTCTGCGTGGATTACGGAGCAACCTGCAGCCAACGAGATCTTCGCCGCGCTCGGCGGCTGGACGAGCTGACCGACCCCAACACCGTGGTCCCATGGCCAGTGTCGGGCAAGGCCACGCCCGTCACTACGACCCGGAGAGCCGTCGCCAGCGCCCGGCTTCGGCGCCGGGGATCGCCACCACGGGGCGCTCGCTGCCCCAACCGCGGCCGATCGGCGCTCGGCGGCCCGCGTGCATCCTGCGCTCGACCCAAGGCCGTGCGCGGGCCTCAACCTCGGCCTGCCGGGCGCGAAAGTCGGGCCCCGGGCGTCCGAGAAGGAGCTGAAGAACACTTCGTGCGCAGGGAATGGGGCACGGCGACGATCGTCGTCCGCTGCGAGCGTCGCCGCGACGTGGGGCTCGTTCGCAGCGGCTGGGTAACCGTATGCGCTCGGTGGCGTCAGGCGTGCTGCGCGAGTAAGGGCCGAAGGTCGTCGGCTCGGGATCTGGAGGTAGGACGTGGCTCAGCTCAACCTGATCAATCGACCCGGCCAGCTGAGGGTCGTCGTCTTCGGCAAGCGGATATCCCGGTTTCGCGTGGCCCCCGCCGCGCCTAGACGGTGATCCGCGCGGCGTCGTCCCCCCACCGGCCGGCCACGTCGAGGCACACGGCAACGACTTAACCAAGGTCGAGCCATGCACGGCCCCGCGCAACGGCGGCAAGAAGCCCCGGCCCCCTCGAGCGCAACATCTCGTCCGGCGGGACGGCACGGTGGCCGCGCCAGGCCCAGCCTGCACTGCGCGGTCAAGGGCTGACGCTCGCGGGCGATTGTCGCCCGGTACCAACCACATACTGCACCCACCCCACCAGGACACACTGAGGTCGCCCATGACACAGCGCAACCGTCCGGAAGCTTCTCGGGCCTCCGCATCGACGACGAGGTGTCCCTGGTTCGAAAACCGCCCGGCCAACCCCGCACGGCTTGGGTCGCGATCGCCAAGCGACACAACGGGATCAGGGAGACCCCCCATGACGGGACCTCATCCCACCGCCGACGGGCCGACCAGGTCGCCGAGGACGAGCTCGAGCTACGGCGACGTCGTCTACGACGAGGGCCGTGCAAACGAGTACGTCTACGCCGAGGAACGACCTGGCAACGGCGGACCCGGAGACCTCCGGACGTCCTACGACGGTTTCGGGAGATACGAGGACGAGGTCGGCACAAGGCCCTCCTGCCGCTCTCTCGCGCTCGCAATGGTCAAAGGCCGCCGCCTGACTGGCCGGGATGCGTGGGCGTGGGGCGGCCAAACGCCGCCAGCGACCTGGGGCCCGCAGAGGCCAACGGCCCGCGCCAATATGGCCGTCCGCGTACGACGCCGCCGGCCGCATGCGGATGGCCGCGGTGCGACCGCGCCGGGCGTCACGTCAACCGCAACCGCGGCCGCTACGCGCCTGGGCGCCGGTTGTGCCGCAGTCGGGCGCCGGGGCGGGCTAACGGCTGGACGGCCGGCTGAAGAATGTTCCCTCGGCGACGCGTGTTCTCGAGGAGCTCTCGGAAGGCCACTACACGCCGAGCAGGAACCGCGCGACGAGGTCGATGTCCAAGGTCGCCCGACCGGCTCCGGGAGGCGGTCAGCAAGCGCAAACGAGTGTAGCCTCTCCGAGGACGTCCTGTCGAGCAGCTCCATCGCTGAGCGCGAGGGCCGAAGCAGAGCAGTACGCGTCGAGCTCGGCCAAGGGCTACGGCAATCCCCGGCACCGCCCCCCGAGGGCATCGGCGGGGCTGCTCCTACGCCAGGGGCCTCGCAGGTCCCTCCCGGAGGAGGTACGTCGCCGCCCCTCGACCCAGCTCTCATCTACTCGATCGGCGAGGACGGCAAAGGACCCGACGGCTCGTTCTAACGAGGAGCTTGGGGCTTCTCCGGTCACCGGCGAGGTGAGCGTGCTCGGCCAGGTGCATGGCCGCCGCGGGCCCGACCTCGTCGTCAAGGCCGACGGAGGGCATGTCCTTCAAGGAGCAGGCTCTCACCAGCGCTTCTTCACCGCCAACCCCGCCGCGTAACGGACGATGTACGAGGCCGAGCAGCGCCGCGGGCGCTGAGGAAGACGAGGTAAGCCCGCCATGGCCGCTTACGAGGAGAAGGTCGTCGAGATCTCCCTGGACGTCGACGCGTCCCTGGGGATCTACACCGGCGTCCCGGGTCAGCCCGGCTCCGCCAGCCCGAACTCCGGCAACAAGTACCGGTTCGTCCAAGATCACCGGGGCCCACCAGGTCGGCCTGTGCCACCGCGGGCACCGACGCGGTCGTCGGGATCACTAGCGCAACAAGCCCCAGACCCCCGGCGCCGCCGGCACGGTCGCCATCGGCGGCGTCTGCCAGGTCATCGCGGGCTCCGCGCTGTCCGCCGGCGCCCTCGTCGTCCCCGAGCGCCTCGGGGCGTGCCGTCCGCCGGATCGGGCAAGTGGGTCACCGTGACCACCGGCCGCCGGCGCCGGCGAGATGGTGTCCGTGCTCAAGGTCGCGGCCCTGAGCCCCCAGGAAGGAACACGTAGATGCCCAACCCGAGCCATGGCCGACCTCCACGTCAACGTGCCGCTTGACCAAACGTCCAGCATCGCGTACATGCAGTCGGCCGACAGCTTCATCGCCGACAAGGTCTTCCCCAAGGTCAAGGTCAACAAAGCAGTCCGACCTCTACTGGAAGTACTCCAAGTCCGACTGGCGTCGGACCAACGTCCAGCGCAGGGCGCCCTCCACCGAGTCGGGCGGGCGACGGCTGGAACATGGACACAACCGACCAGTACTTCTGCCACGTCTGGGCGGTCCACAAGGACATCGACGACCAGATCCGGGCGAACGCCGGACAGCAACTATCAACCCTGGACCGTGACGCCAACCGAGTTCGTCACGAACCAGCACCTGCTCAAGCGCGACATCCTGTGGACCCAGTCCTACTTTCCGGACCGGCGTCTGGGGCACTGAGAAGACGGCGACGTGGCCGCCAGCCCGACCGCAGGCCAGTTTCCTGCAGTGGGACCAGGCCACCTCGGACCCGATCCAGGACGTGGGGGCCGGTGGATGATCGACTTCGCCAGCTAGTTCGGGCTTCGCGACAACGGCTGCGTCATGGGCGCGTACGTGATGAACGCGCTGAAGAACCAACCCGACATCATCGACCGCATCAAGTACACCCAGCGCGGTCGTGGAGACCGAGGACCTGAATCGCGACGCTCTTCGACATCGACGAGCTCTACATCACCTACGCCACCCAGGCCAACGGCCCGCAGATGCCGTCGGCCCGCGAGCAGGACGCCGCGGCGACCCTACTCGTTCATCGGCAACCCCTACTCGGTGCCTCTTCGCCTACGCCCCGGCCGAGCCCGTCGCTCATGACGCCCGTCGGCCGGCTACACCTTCACGTGGGCCGGGTACATCGGGGCCAACACCGAGGGCGTCAAGGTCAAGAAGTTCCGGATGGAGCACATCGCCTCCGACCGGATCAGAGGGCGAGCAGTCCTACGACCCCAAGGTCGTCTGCGCCGACATGGGAGCTGTTCCTCAACACCGTGGATCCGCCACGGTCTCCTGACCCCGGGAGCCTCTCTCCTGCACGGTGAGGGCAGCAAGCGCCCGTCGGTACGTCCGGCGGGCGCTTCGCTGTGTCGCGGGCCTGTCGCGGCCTGTCGCGGGCCAGACGGGCCCCGGCAGGGCACCATGGGGGCAATGGCCCCAGCGCGTCCCCCACCACGTTCTACGTCGCCAAGCGCGGCGTCTTCATCGGCGGCGTCGAGAAGGCGATCGGCTCCTCGATCACCTCGACCCAGGCCAAGGGGCTGCGCCGGCTCTCCGCGCTGGTCAGCCGCGGCCACCTGCAGCCGAACGTCACCTCGAGCGCGAAGCACAAGGGCGATTATCGGGGTGAGCGCGCTGACCGCCAAGCGGCCGCGCCGGCCGGAGGCGTACGGCGCGGCGACACGCCGCGCGCTCTAGGGTGCGCCCATGAGCTCATCGACTCCCATCGGCATCCGGGCCGGCCGCGGCCGGCGTGACCCCTCCCTGCTCGCCCGCCGCGAGGACCCGGCCTCTCCCGCCGGGCCCGTCCCGGTCTACGTCACGGCCCGCCCGCTCAAGCACGGGGTCTACGTCGTGCCGCCCGGGGTCGAGCTGCCGGGCGCGCACGCCTGGCCCCGGATCGCGACGATGGTCGACACCCGCCGGGTGCGCGCCCTCGAGCTGGACGAGTCGTACGAGCGCTGGGAGGACTTCGAGGCCCGAGCCCTGGCCGCCGGCACGACCGACCCGGGCGAGCGCCCGTGGAAGCGCGCGGCCGACCTCGACGTCGACGCGGTGCTCGCCGAGGTCGAACGACGACGACCCGGGCACCGTCGGCGAGCGCACCGGGCAGACCGAGGTCCGCGACCCCGTGCTGGCCAAGGGCGACCCGCGGCGCAAGGCCCGCCCGTGAGCTTCACCTACAGCGGCGACCCGACCTCGTCCCCGCGCGACGAGCTGCGCTTCCTGATCCAGGACACCGACCCCGACCTGCCGCTGCTGCGGACGGGGAGCTGGACTACCTGCTCAGCGTCTGGATGGAGCGGTACGACTCGATCACCTGGGTCGCCTCGGTCGCCGCCGCCGTCATCGCCCGCAAGTTTGCCGGCATCGTCTCGGTCAGCGCCGACGGGGTGAGCGTCAACACCGCCGACCTCGCCCAGCGCTACCGCGACATGGCGGCCGCGCTGCGTGCCGAGCACTACAACCGCCCAGATCGGCGGGGAGATCGACCTGAGCAACATCATGGTCGGCACGGCCCCCGACCCGAGCATCCGCCCGCTGCGCTTCAGCGTCGGCCTGCACGACAACCCCGAGGCCGGCCTGCAGGACTACGGCGGCTGGACGGCCGACCCGCTCGGGGCCCCGCTGATCGACACCCTCGAGGCCCTGGGCTACGGCGGGTACTGACGTGGCCACCTCGCTCATCACCGGCCTGGCGCGCCGCTCGCTGTCGTTCGCGCAGGCGCGCGGCCAGCTGCTCGCCGCCGGGGCGATGAACAGCCTGGTCCTCATCGAGCGCCGCGGCGGGTACGACGCCGTCGCGCGGGAGTACGACTACGCGAGCACGAGCACGGTCTACGACACCGCCGACGTGCCCGGCTCGGGCGCGGAGGCGGGCGTCTCGCTGGCGTCCGGCGGCAGCCAGATGGACCTCGGCGACGAGCCGCAGTACTTCGACTCCCTGACGGTCTACCTGCCCGCGGTGCTGGCCATCCCGGCCGCGGATCGACGACCTCGTCACGATCGTCACCACCCCGGACGAGGACCTCGTCGGGCGCGTCTTCCGGGTCGTCTCGACGACCAACGGCGGCCGGCTGACCACGAGCAACCAGCTGCAGTGCCAGGGCGTGAGTCCGAGCCGGTCGTGGGGCGGCCAGCCGTGAGAGCGGAGGACGCCGCCAAGGCCCTGGCCAAGATCGACGAGCGGGTCGCCGCCGGCGCCCGGCCGAGCACCGAGCAGCTGCTCAAGACCGCCCGCGCCGTCGCGGCCAACGTCCGGGCCCTGGCCGGGCGCGAGGGCTCGCCGGTCTCCGTCCGGCTCAAGGCGACCGAGACCGGGGTGCGGGTCACCGTCGTCGGCCCCCGCGCCGAGCGCTACCGTGCGCTGATCGAGCGCGCGCTGCGCCAGCAGGTGCCTCAGGACGCCGCCGAGGTCCGCGCGCAGATCACCCGCCGCTGAGGAGCGCCCCGTGCCCGTCATCGTCCCGCAGCGCTACGCCCTGACCGGGGAGCTCGTCGCCCACCTGGTCGCCCAGCTCGGCACCAGCCTGGCCGTCGGGCGCGGCACTGCGCCGCCGGAGGGCGGCTGGCCGTCCGGGCAGCCGGACGTCGGCGAGTTCGTGCCGTACGTCGTCGTGCGCACCGGGGTGGGCCGCCCGCAGTCGCCACAGACCCTCGGGCGCTCCCGGGCGATCCCGCGGTGGAGCATGGGGCTACCGGCTGGCCTGCGCCGGCTCGCGGGAGAGCACCCTGGACGACATCGCCCAGCTGCCGCGCGACGCCGTGACGGCCTGGCGAGGCGTCGTGGTGACCCTCGGTAACCAGGCCTGGGTCGTCGAGCAGGTCACCCTGGACGCCCTCGGCGCCACGACGCCGAACCGCAGCACCGACCCGCCCTACTGGGAGGTCGTCGACGACGTGTCGGTGTGGCTGACCTTGCGCACCTGACCTCCGGGCCTACCATCGAGCCGGACCACCTCGTGCGCGACGCCGGGGACCCCCGCATGAAAGGCCCGACGCCATGAGCACGCTCATCCCGAACCAGAACTGCTGGATCGGTTTCTCGGCGACCATGCCCGCCGCCACGACGACCCTCATCCCGAAGGCGTCCGAGATCGCGGCCGCGACCGAGCTGACCGACTTCGTCATCTCCCTGACCGCGTCCTCGACCGGCAACTCGGTCCCGACCCCGAAGCTGAAGAGCCTCTTCGAGCCGAGCATCCCCGGCACGTCGACGGCTCAGTTCACCTCGGAGATGTACCGCGACTCGGTCCTCGCCAACGACATCGCCTGGACGATGCTCCCGCGCGGCACCGCGGGGGTCTTCTACATCAGCCGCTTCGGCGGCACCGGCGCCAACCGGCTGCCGATCGCGGCGGACACCGTCGAGGTCTGGCCGGTGCGCGTGACGACCCGGGCCGGCTCGGCGATGAGCTCGAACACGGCGCAGACCTTCAGCCTCACCTGCGCCGTCCCGCAGGTCCCGAACGAGGCCGCGGTCGTTGCCACCGGCTGAGCCACCAGCCACCCCGGCGGCGGGGTAGCCTGCGCGAGACCCACCCGTGCAGGAAGGACCGCTCGTGACCGCCGTCGCCACGCCCGACACCCAGGCCGCCCCCCAGCTCGACGTTGCTCCCCATGTCGGCGCCGAGGATGCCCCCGCTCCCGTCTCGTCCCCCGTCGAGACGCCTGCCGCCCCCGCGGTCCGGAGTGGGGGCATCGCCACGTTCGAGCAGCTGCGACGCAAGCCGCGCCGGGTCAGCCGCTTCAACCGTCACCCTGCCGGGCGAGGACGGCGAGGACGTCGAGCTGACGATGAAGTACCAGGCCCTGACGAGCAAGCAGTACGACGACCTCGTCGCCGCCTGCCCGCCGTCCCGGGCCGACCAGGCCAAGGGCGCGCAGTACAACGCCGACACCTTCGCCCCGAAGCTCATCTCGGCCGTCAGCCTCGAGCCGGCGCTGACCGAGGAGCAGGCCACCGAGCTCTACACGAGCCCGGACTGGTCCGGCGGCGAGATCACCACGCTCTTCGTCGAGGCGCTCAAGGTCTGCAACGCGGGGCTGAACGTCCCTTTTCACCGTCAGCGGCTGAGGTACGACGCCACCTTCGCCGCTGAGGCGGGCTACGCCGTCGACCACGGCATCCCCTGGTCGGAGTACCTCGAGCGCTTCAGCGGCGAGGACCGGGCCGTCATCGTCGCCGTGACGATGGAGCGCTCGGAGCGCTGCACGATGTGCGGCACCTCCCAGCGCGAGTGGGACGCCGACCCCTTCGCCTACGAGCCCGTGCGCGTCACCTGTCCGGGCTGCATGCTGCGTGAGACGCTGCAGTCCGACGAGAGCGACAAGTTGCCCAAGGGGACGACGATCCAGCTGGTCACGCCCCGGGTCCGAGAGCTCATCGAGCTGAAGCGGGTGCGGGACGAGGCCGAAGGGATCACCGGCCCGCGGAGGAGAAGGCGGGGCTGAGCATGGCCGACGACATCACGATCGACTACGGGCTCGACCCCAGCACCTACCTCGCCGGGGCCGCCCAGATCACCCAGGCCAACACCGCGCTCAACCAGTCCTTCGCCCAGACGATCACCTCTGGCGGGCTCATGGCCCGCGCGCTCGACGCGGTCACCCCCAAGCGGGCGGCGCTGCTCGCTGGGGCGCGCTGGCGAGCGCGGCCGCCGACACCCAGCAGGCCTTCTCCACCCTCGAGGGCCAGAGCACGATCACCGGGGCCCGGATCGACAAGCTCGTCGGCTCGGTCAACCAGCTCTCCCGGCAGATCCCGCTCGGCTCGGCGGCGATCCGCGGCACCGTCCAGCAGTTCGCCCAGATGGGCGTCGTCGGGGCCGACACCGAGGCCAAGGTCGCCTCGCTGACCAAGACGGTGGCCAACCTCTCCGGCGCGACCGGGGAGGGCCCGGCGGCGCTGGCGCAGGGGATGACCGACCTCGCCCGCGCGACGGGGAACACCAACCTCGACCCGGCCCGCTTCCAGAAGCTCGGCGACTCCCTGACGACGGTGTCCCTGCAGTCGGGCGCGTCGGCCTCGAGCGTGCTCGCCTTCTCCAAGAGCATCGCGCCGATGGCCCAGGCCGCCGGCATCGGCTCGACCGGCGTGCTCGGCATCTCCAGCGCCTTCGCCCGGCTCGGCGAGGACGGCGTCGGGGCGTCGACGGCGGTCAACAAGATGCTCACCGACATGTCCCGCGCGGTGCGCGAGGGCACGCCGGAGCTGAAGACCTACGCCGAGATCACCGGGCAGACGGTCAACCAGTTCACCGCGCTGGCCAAGGCCAACCCCACCGAGGCCCTGACCCAGGTCACGGAGTCGATCGCCAAGGCCGGCAGCCAGGGCCCGCGTCTGCTCGAGCAGCTCGGCCTCGACGGGGTGCGCTCGATGCGCTCCCTGCAGGCGCTGTCGGCCTCCGGAGGGCTGCGCCCGGCGATCGCCGAGGCCCAGGCGGGCTACGGCTCCGGCAGCGCCCAGAAGGCCGCCGACGTGGCCTTCTCGGGGCTGAACGACTCGGTCACCCAGCTGCAGGAGTCCAGCCGGCAGCTGGCCGACGCCCTCGGCGCCCCGCTGCTCAAGCCGCTGACGACGTTCGCCAACCTGCTCAACGGCGTCACCGGCGGCCTGGCCAACGCCGCCGGGTCCTCGGTGGGCCAGGGCGTGCTCGGCGCCGGGGCGACGGGGCTCATCGGCGCGCTGGGGCTGCGCGCGGTCGCCGGGCCGCTCTCGCTCGCCCTGCTCGGGCGTCAGGCGCTGACCTCGGGGCCGATCGCCTCGCTCTTCGGCGGCTTCGCGGCCGCCGGCGGCAACCGGGGCTCCTTCAGCGGCCGCGTCGGCGCCCGGGCGATCGACTTGGCCGAGGAGGGCGTGCTCGGCACGTCCGGGCCGCTCGGCGGGCTCAACCAGCGCCTGTACGACATCGGCGGCTCGTACCGCTCCGGGCGCGAGCAGGCGCTGCTGAACCGGCTCGGGCCAGGGGCGTACGCCGACCGGATGTTCGCCCAGCAGGAGAGCGCGCTCGGGCGCGGCGGCCCGGGCATCCTGTCCCGCGCCGGCTCGATCCTCAGCGCGCTGCCCAGCTACGCCAACGCCGGCGCGACGATGCTGTTCAACCAGTCGGCCGAGGCCTCGCGCAACTCCCGGGTGCCCTTCGACCAGCGCCGCTCCTCGCTCGGGCTGGGCAGCGCCGGGGACGCCGCCAGCCGGGCGTTCGAGGCGTCCATGGGCTTCGGCAACAACCGGCTGACCGCGGCCGGCGACGCGATGAAGGCCTTCAACTCCGAGATCACCTCCGCCGGCAAGAACATGGGCTCCTTCCGCGGCACGCTGGGGGCCTTCGGCACCGCGGTGAAGGAGGCCACGCTCGCGGCCGGGAGCATGGCCAAGACGGGCGCCGTCGGGGCCGCGGGCGGCCTGCGCGGGCTGCTGGGATCCCTCGGACCGCAGCTGGGCGTCACCGCGGCGATCGGCGGGGCCTTCGCGCTCTACCAGGCCGGGCAGTCCAACCTCGACGCGCGCCGGCAGTCCGAGACCGACTACGCCAGCTCGGGCGTCCAGAGCGCGCTGGACGCCTACCGGGAGTCGATCGGCAAGGCCACCCAGGCCACCGAGACGGTCGGGGCCTCGAGCACGAACTTCGCCGCGACGGTCAACAAGAGCGTGACGACCTTCGCCGCGGCGACCCAGGTCACCGGCGCCGACATCTCGGCGGCGAGCACGACCACGGACAAGATCACCCGGCGCTACCAGAGCGGCACGGACGCCCAGATCGCGGCTCAGGTCGCCGCGGTGAGCCCGACCGGCTTCGCCCCGGACGAGGCTGCAGGCGGTCAAGGTCGACCTGCTGCGCCAGTTCTCACCCCGGCAGGTCCAGTCGATCCTCGCCCAGCTGCCGAGCGCGTCGACGACCGGGGCGTCGGCGAGCACGCCGGCGCTCGACGACGGGACCCTGAGCAACCTCGTCGGCGGGCTCGCCGGCGGCAACGACACCGGCTTCAAGTCCTTCGCCCAGGGGCTGGTCAAGGGGGCGGTCAACCCCGGCGGCTACGCGCGCAACGACCCGAACAAGGTCGGCACGATCGGCGAGGACCCGGTCAGCGGGCTCTTCACCCCGGGCGGGGCCTTCAGCATCTCCACGCTCACCGACACCCAGCGCGGGCAGATCTCGGCGCTGGGCCAGGCGATCCAGAAGACCTACGGCGCGCAGAGCGACCAGTACGGCGACAAGTACGCCCGGCAGACCCAGCTCGACACGATGCAGAAGGCCATCAACGACGCGATGGCGACCGGGAACGCCGACCTGGTCAACGAGCTCGCGCACACCTTCTCGGTCAACCTCTTCGGGGCGGACAAGGCCCAGAACATCACCGCCGGCGACATCACGAACAACGGCGGGACCTGGCCAACACCTTCGCCCAGAACAACACCGACTTCGCCAAGTCCCTGGCCGACTTCCGCGCCGGCCGGGCGGCCACCGGCGGGGTCTACGCGCCGCTGCAGCAGCAGGGGATCTACTCCCAGGACCTGCAGCAGGGCGGCTCGGACCTCCTGGCCATGCTCTTCGACAACCGCAGCGTCTCCGGCGCCGCGCGGGCGGTCCAGACGAGCATCAACCAGCCGGGCGACGTCGGGGCGCAGGCCCAGGGCGTCGACGCGATGCTGCAGTCGGCGACGGCCGCCGGCCAGAGCATGGGCCAGTTCGCCGCCGAGGCGGCCAAGGCGGCCTCGAGCCTGAGCGAGACCTCCCCGGAGTTCGCCCTCATCCAGGCGGCGATCGCCAAGGCCTCCCAGCAGATGCAGTTCCAGGCCAGCATGAGCAGCCCGGCCCAGGGCTACGCGACGACGATGAGCTCGGCCATCTCGATGGCCAACATCCCGATCAGCAACAACGCCACGACCGAGGCCCAGCGCCAGCAGGGGCTCCAGCAGACCCAGGCCGGGCTCGTCGAGGCCCGCCAGCGCCTGGTCGCCCGGCTCACCCAGGAGCGCGAGTTCGAGATCTCCTCGACCCGCCAGACCCAGGACTACCAGCGCACGGTCTCCTACGCCGAGACCGACTTCGGAGTCCAGCGCCAGCGCACGCTGCAGCAGTTCAACCTCTCGATGAGCCGCCAGCAGATGGACTACCAGACGCAGGTGGAGCGGTCCGAGGCCGACTTCTACACCCAGCGCGGTCGCCAGGAGCGCGACTTCAACATCTCGATGCAGCGCTCCGAGCAGGACTTCTTGACCCAGCGCGCCCGCTCGATCCGCGACTTCAACATCCAGCTGGCCCGCGAGATGGAGGACGCGGCCAAGACGATCTACGACCCCTACTCGCGGATCCAGACCAAGGCGACGTGGGACGCCAAGAACCTGCTGGTCAACCTCGGCGAGCAGACCAAGGCGATCCAGCAGCAGGTGGCCAACCTCGGCTCGCTGCGCCAGGCGGGGCTGTCCAACGCCGCGATCTCGATGCTCGGGCTGACCGACGCGGCCAACGCCCAGCAGGTGGCCAACCTCGTCAACGACGCGATGAGCGACCCCAAGGTCGTCGCCCAGCTGAACCAGGCCACGACGAGCCGGCAGAGCGCGACGACGGCGCTGACGAACGACCCGGCGAACACCACGATGCAGCGCCAGCAGCAGGACTTCGCGCGCTCGATGGCCGACCAGGAGGTCGACCGGCAGAAGTCCATCCAGCGCGCCCAGGCCGACCTGTCCCGCTCGATGGCCGACCAGGCCGCCGACTTCTCCAAGAGCCTGACCCGGGGCAACGAGGACTTCAACAAGAGCATCGCCCGGGCGAACCAGGACCTGGCGATCGGGCTGGCCAACAACGAGGCCGACTTCACCCGGTCCATGGCCCGTCAGCGCGACGCCTTCAACCTGGCCCAGGCCCGGATGCGCGACGACCTCTCGCGCAGCGACCAGGCGATCGCGGGCGACTTCAAGACGCTGGCCGAGCAGACCGACGCCGCGATCCACGGCCGCGCCGTGGACTGGGGCAACCTCATCACCAAGGACACCTCGGACTTCGTCGACAACCTCAAGACGAACGTCCTGCCGCAGGTCCAGGCGCTGGCCGGCCAGCTCGGG
Source organism: Melastoma dodecandrum (assembly GCA_029817715.1). Taxonomy (NCBI): domain Eukaryota; kingdom Viridiplantae; phylum Streptophyta; class Magnoliopsida; order Myrtales; family Melastomataceae; genus Melastoma; species Melastoma dodecandrum. The sequence continues at coordinate 77,842 of JARUPY010000114.1, read as the reverse complement.
ATCGACCTCGGCACGCCCTTCAACGCCACGACGCTCGGCTCGGCGCGCAAGCTCGACAAGCAGGGGCTGGCCGAGGGCGGCCGCGTCGCGGGGCAGAGCGCGCACTCCAAGGCCGACGACATCCTCATCCGGGCCACGGCCGGCGAGTTCATGCAGCCGGTCGCCGCGGTGCAGCACTACGGCGAGAACTTCATGGAGGCCATCCGCACGATGAGCCTGCCGAAGGAGAGCCTGCCCGGCTTCGCCAACGGCGGCATGATCGGCGGCGGCGGGAACCGCGCGGCGCACACCTCGAGCCAGGCGCTCGGGATCGCCCTGCAGCAGCTGACGAACGTCGTCGGCATGTGCCTGAGCCAGGTCCAGGACTGGTGGGCCTCGGGGCACCGCTACCCCGACGCATGGAGCCAGTGGCAGAACACGATCCAGCACAAGGACCGCAACCCGCCGCCCGGCGCCCCGGTCTTCTTCGCCGGCGGCGCGCACGGTCACGTCGCCCTGGCGGCCGGGCCCGGCCTCATCCGCAGCACCGACGCGCCGAACCGCGGCCGCGTCGGCACCGTGCCGATCTCCTACATCGAGACCGCGTGGAACCACCCGTACGTCGGCTGGGGCAGCACGCTCGCCGGTGAGCAGCTGCTCTTCGACACCAAGCCCGGCCAGGTCGTCCCCGGTGCCACGGTGACCCCGGCGCTCGCCGACGGCGGGACCCCGCCGGGCGGGATGAACACCTTCGGGCCGCAGCTGCAGGCGATCCTCAAGGGCGGGCTGAACCAGGGCCGCACGAGCTGGTACGGCCGGCTGCGCGACTCCTTCCAGGCCAAGGCCGCGAACACCTCGATCGGGCTGGGGCAGTTCCTCGGGGCGATCGCCGCGACCGGCTCGCCGAACGCCCGGGCCAACCAGCAGATCGCCGCGGCGATGCTCGGGCGCTACGGCTGGGGCCAGCAGGACATGAACGCCCTGATCCAGCTGTGGAACGGGGAGTCGGGCTGGAACCAGCTGGCCGCCAACCCGACCTCGGACGCCTACGGCATCCCCCAGGCGCTGCCGGGGATCAAGATGGCCTCCGTCGGGGGCGACTGGCGCACGAACCCGGCCACCCAGATCACCTGGGGCATGAACTACATCCGCGACCGCTACGGCAGCCCGGCGCAGGCCTGGGCGGCCTGGCAGGCCCGCTCTCCGCACTGGTACGACGCCGGCGGGGTCATGGCGCCCGGACGCGGCTCGTACGTCAACGCCACCGGCAAGCCCGAGGCGGTCCTGACCAACGAGCAGTGGAGCGGGGTCGCCCGGCTCGCCGACCAGGTCGGGATCATGGTCACCCAGGAGCAGGGGCGGGCGATGCGCGCCAGCGAGGCGGGAGGCCTGAACGTGCACCACCACAACGAGCAGATCACCTACGACAGCCGCAACGACTTCACCGGCGCGCAGGTCGTCGTCCAGGCCCAGGACCCCGACGAGATGGGCCGCAAGCTGGCGGCCCGCCGCCGGCGCTTCTCGCTCGCCGGCACGTCCGTGGTCGGGGCGCGCTCGTGACCGTCAAGCAGGGGCTCGTCGGGCTGCTGGAGGCCCAGCGCAGCCGCTCCAGCGACACGCCCGGGGCGACCCGGGGCCTGGGGCTGCTCTTCATGATGCGCCAGATCGCGGCCGCGCACGCGGCGGTCGCCGGCGGCGGCACGGGAGGGAGCGGCGGCACGGGAGGGACCGGTGGCACGGGCGGGACGGGCAGCACGACGCCGACGAACCCCGCCCCGCCCCCGGTCACCCTCGTCGGTGTCGGCGACCTCGACGTCACCGCGGCGATCTACACCGCCTCGGGCTGGCTGGTCCTCGAGGACGCGAACAACGGCTACGAGCTGCACGCGGACTCCTTCGCCCAGCGCCAGGTCGGGCACCGCAAGGTCGACATCACCAGCCCCTTCGTCGAGGGGGCCTTCACCGTGCGCAGCGTGCGCGACGAGGTTGTCGAGCAGCTCGTCGTCGAGGTCCACGCGAGCAGCCCGTACTTCCTGCGCCAGCGCCTGGCCGCCCTGACCGACGCCCTGGACCAGGTCAGCTACACCGTCCAGGTGCGCACGATCGACCTGCTCGAGACGTGGACGTGCGGGCCGGCCGACTACGTCCTGGAGAGCAGCCAGCCGCTGCAGTTCGCGACCCGGATCGTCGTGCGGGCCTCCGTGCCTAGACTGCCGAGCGTGCAGATCCAGCAGGTGACCCCATGAGCCTGACGATGTACGGCCGCTCGCTGCTGCTCTCGGCGGTGTGGGCCCCTGAGCTGGTCACCCGGCCGACCAACCTCGCCGTCGCGCTGTGCCTGAGCATCCCGGTGGCCAACGCCAGCCTCAGCCAGATCGTCGAGCCGACCGCCGCGGAGTACGCCCGGGCGTCGTACTCCGTCGGGGCGGGCTACTGGTCCCCGGACGGCTACGGCGGGCTCTACAACATCCTCGAGATCGACTTCCCCACGGTCGTCAGCAACTGGGGCCTGATCCTCGGCTACGCGATCATCGACCCGGCCCAGGGCGCCCTGATCGACACCGGCGCGCTGATGGAGCCCTTCAACGCGGTGACCGGCGTCGTGCCGCAGCTGGCGCCGGCGAGCATCTCGCTCGCGCTGGGCGAGGTCAGCTGATGGCGGGGGCGTACGCCGACGTCCCGGACCACCGGATGGCGTACGACGCCGACGGCACGAGCCTGGACATCTTCCCCACCGCCGGCGCCCCGGGCACCCCGGGCCTGACCCTCGGCGCGAGCACGAACCCGCCGGCGAACACCGCGGCCAAGCTCAACTCCGAGACCGAGACCCCGTCGTACGCCCAGGGCAGTACGGCGCTGTCGATGGTCTTCGTGCTGACCTTCCCCGACGTGCGGGTGATCCGCGGCTACTGGTTCGGGGAGCGCTACACCACCGGCACGCTGCCCTCGGGCTCGCCTCTGCTGCTCGCCGAGTCCACGCTCGACGGGGTGACCTACACCCCGCTGACGACGGTCTCGGACTGGACGAACACCGCGGCGCCCTTCTACCGCAGCCACATCACCTCGGTCGGCGGCGTCGCGGCGCTCGGCCTGCGCTTCTGGGCGACCTTCGACCCCTCGTACACCGGCTACCCCTGGCTGCACCTGTACGGGGCCAGTCAGGGCGGGCAGAACCTGCACCGGCTGGCGCTGTGGGACCCGAGCAAGGACACCGCGGTCTCCGGGGCCTTCCTCGACTGGGGCGACGTCGCGCGCGGCTCGAGCGCGGACCGGACCTTCCGGATCAAGAACACCTCGAGCCTGCTCAGCGCGATCACCCCCACGCTCAGCGTCGACACCCTCGACACCTCGCTGGCGGTCTCGCCGGCGGGGATGCACCTGCTCAGCGCCGACGGGCAGACCTTCGGCTCGACGCTGCAGCTGGCCACCCTCATCCCCAACGCGATCTCCCCGGTGCTGACCCTGCGCCGGACGCTGCCGCTCTCGGCGGCCGTCGGCCTGGCTACGGCCCGGCTGCGCGCGGCCGCGACGAACTGGGTCTGAAGGAGGCTCTCGTGGCGTTCATGTCCCCGCCGGCGCGCAACCTGTCCCTGCGCGCGCACTTCGGCTCCTCGCGGCACGCGACCGCGCTGCTCTACATGTACTTCGCCCTCTTCACGGCCGACCCGTACTCCTCGCCCGGCAGCGAGATCGCCGCGGTCAACGGCTACGCCCGGGCCCAGGTCGGCAACAACGACGCGTTCTGGGGCACGATCGGGGCCACCGACGACTTCGCCAGCAACAAGCTCGCGGTGACCTGGCCGACCTCCACCGGCGCCTGGGCCTCCGGCGGGCAGATCGCCGGCTGGGGGATCATGTCGGCCGCCACCGGCGGCTCGCTCTGGTACTCCCAGACCGTCTCCGGGCTCTCGGTCGCCGCCGCTGGCATCGCCCCGCGGCTGCCCCCTGGGGCGATCATCCTGCGCCAGGACGGCTGATGGCCACCCGGACCAACATCTCCGGCGGCGTCGGCGGGGCGGCGATCGCCGGGTCCGGGAGCAGCTACACGATCCGCTTCCCCAGCACGCTCGCCGTCGGCGAGCTCATGGTCATGCCGCTGTGGCAGCGCAACGTCGCGGCGAACGCTCCGCGGGTGCTGCCGGGGTGGAACCTGGCCTCGCAGTTCAGCCCCTTCTCGAACTTCTACTACGCCCAGCTGTGGTGGAAGCGGGCCACGTCTACTGATGTCGCGAGCCGGGGCATCATCAGTTCCGGGGCCAACCAGGAGGCCTACTCCGTCCTGACCTTCAAGCCGGGCGTCTACGACCCGAACAACCCGCTGCTGGCCATCGCGTGGAACCTCATGTCGACCTACGGCTCCTCCAGCTCGGTGCTGGGCACGATCGGGCCGGCGAGCATGACCCCGGGGCAGACCCTCTACACCTTCGCCGCGTCGACGCCGCAGAGCATCGCCCCGACGGCGTGGAGCCCCTCGGTCTCAGCGCGGATCCTCAACGTCGTCGGCTCCTCGACCTCGGCGGCGATCGCCGTCGGGGCGAACGCCGTCTTCGAGGACCTGCCGAGCGTCTCGGCCTCGGAGACCTGGCAGACCAACGCCGGCACGACGGCGGGCAGCTCGGACACCGGCCAGCGCTCGGTCATGGGGATGTTCCAGATCCGCGAGGCGCCGAACTTCGCCCACCAGCGAGCGGCGCGCCCGGTCGTGGGCTGGGCGACGACGTACAAGCGCTCGGCCGCGGTCCAGCCGCTGCCGGCCGACCTCTCCCCGATCGGCGGGAGCAACGTCACCCCGCAGCAGGCTCCGGGGATCCCCGTCGTCGTCGCCTCGACGACGGGCAACTGCGACCTGCGCCTGACCTACTCGGTGGTCGGCAGCGGCGGGACACTGGCGGCGCAGACGATCCTCACCAACGTCACCCCGGGCCCGACGCCGATCGTCGTGCCCTTCCCGGCCTCGGGCGTGCCGATGGGCGTGCCGGTCGTGGTCAAGGCGACGACCCAGCTGAGCGGGACGCTGACGGCGACGACGACCCGGCCACCCCGCAGATGACCTTCATCGCCGGCGTGCGCACCGGCGACCTCGCCGAGACGCTGACCTTCAACGTCAGCGGCTCCGCCGGCGACAGCCGGGTGACCGAGGAGACGATCACCGCCAACGTCACCACGGGCATCCCGAACCCGCACGTCTGGTTCGCCTACCGCACCAACGGCCTGGCCGGCGACACCGTCACGCTCTTCGGGCGCGGGCTCGGCGCGAGCGCCTCGACCTACCACTCGCTGGCCAAGGGCACGACGGCCGCGGGCCCGGCCGTGACGCTGCCCGTCGTCAGCTGGACGACGCGCTCGGCGGGCCCGGACGCCCTGACGGCGGCGCGCCGAATCGACCCCGGCGACAGCTCGTACACGACCCCGCGGGCGCCCAGCGCGACGATGGAGGTCGACGTCGTCCAGGTGACGATGCCGCCGTCGCTCTTCTCCGGCGCGACGCAGGCGCTCGGGCTCTTCGTCAGCGGCGACGGCGGGGTCTCGGCGCAGGTGCCGTGGACGGCTAACCCCAACCTGCCCTTCGCGATCCGGCTGCCCGGGCGCTACCTGGCCGGGAACACCGCGCTGCGCACCTTGGCGCTGCCCGCGGGCGCGACCGGCCTGACCCAGCGCACGGCGGCCTTCGTCACGAGCTACGTCACCGAGGGCGGCGTGGCCCAGGGCGCTCCGCTCTACCAGGCCAGCGCCCGCAGTCGAGCCGAGATGGGCGCGGTGACCTCGGGGACGGCTCCGCTGCCGGTCGCCCTCGCGCCGTACGCCTCACGCTTCGCCCCCAGCCCGACCTCGCTGCAGGCGGCCCCGGACGTCAGCACGACGGCGAGCCGGTGGGTGGCCAGCGCGACCGGCTCGAGCGCAGCCGGCTCGTGGCTCGTCGACGCCGCGACGACGCCGTACGTCGAGCAGAACTACCCGCTGCCGAGCCGGGGCGGGACGAAGCTGGAGACCGCGATGGTCTTCGACGGCACCGACTACGCCAGCTGGGACCGCAGCTTCGCGGGCGGCTTCAGCCTCTACATGGCGGTCATGCTGCACGGCCAGCCGAACGCCGGCGGCCAGGGCCTGCCGCTGGTGCAGTGGTACAACCGGGCCGACCCGACGGCGGTCGCCACGACGCTGTGGCTCGAGGGCAGCACGCTGCGCGTGGTGATCTACAAGGGCACCGCGGGGATCGCCGCGCCGCTGCACACGACCCCGATCCGGCGCGACGTGCCGCGGATGACGACCCAGCCGGTGCTCATCGGCCTGGTCATCGACGCCGGCGGGGTCATCTGGCTCTACGTAGGAGACACCGTGCTCACCACCCAGACGGGGCTGACGTACAACCCCTCGGGCACCTCGACGGCGGCCAACAACGGCCTGCGGCTGGCCCGCGGGACCTCGGTCGGCCCGGGCTTCGTCAACGGCAGCCTGGACATCGTCGACCTGGTCGTCAGCCCCGGCGCCGTCGACGCCTCGGGTGCCTCTCTGGCCGTGCTGTCGGCCCTCGACGGCCTGCACGGGGTGGTGCGCCGGTGACCTTCCGTCGCGCGATCCCCAACCCGGCTCGCAACACCCAGACCGCCGGCGTCTTCAACGTCATCGCCCGGACGGCGGCCGGCCCGGTGGACCTGACGACCTTCCGCGGCGCCCCGGCCCAGGTCGGGTCCTTCTCCTTCACCGACCCCTTCGGGCCGGAGTCGATGACCCTGACCATCCCCCAGGTCACCCTGCTGGAGAAGGCCGGCGTCGGGGACTTGCTGTGGGCCAAGCGCGAGACCGACGTCGACGTCTTCTGGTCCGGCCCGCTGCCGACCGGGTGGGCGGCCGTGGCCGGGCAGCAGCTCAAGCCCGGGATCACCGTCGGCTCGTCCTTCAACGGCCAGACCCCGAGCTACCACTACATCGCCCAGCCGGGCACCGTGCCGATCCCGCAGGTCTGGCGCTGGTGCGGCTACATCGAGGACCTCGGGCGCAGCAGCGACGGCCTGACGCTCGAGCTCAAGGGCGCGCTGCACCAGCTGGACGGCTACCTGGCCAAGCCGGAGTACCCCGCGCGGCCGCTGCCGTACGAGTGGGCGATCCAGCACACCTTCGCCGGCAAGCCCGCGCTGCGCCTGGCGCCGCTGCAGGTGGCCTGGCCGACCTGGTGGACGCGCACGTACGCGCCGGTCGCCGGGGCGAGCAGCTACCTCATCCCCGCCGGCGTCGTCTCCGGGGCGCCGTGGACCGGGCTGCTGACCCGCAGCACCGGCAGCTGGAACCCCTCGCTGACCGGCTACATCCAGTCCCTGCTGACGAGCATGTACACCGAGCGCGGCCGGTGGACGATCGACCTCAACGGGCGCACCCCGGTGCTCTTCCACCGCGACCGGGTCTACGACGGCAGCCAGGCCGTCGTCGTCGTCGACCCCGTCGACCCGGGCGTGACGATCGACCTGCACGAGGACGGCACCCAGGTCATCACCAGCGTCTACGGCCAGGGCACCGGGCTGAACGGGGTGGCCTACACCGGGATGCAGGTCAGCTCCGACGGCAGCTCGACGACCTACGAGCCGCTCGCCGCGCTGCGCCAGGTGCACCCGCCCTTCGTCAACAACCTCTGGTACGACGACCAGCGGATGGTCCACGAGGTCTACCTGCAGATGCAGGCGGGCCTGGCCGAGGACGACGCCATGGTCGTCGCGCGGAACCACCTGACGACGTACGCCGAGCCGGGCTACACCGGCACGGTGACGCTGCAGAGCGACCCGATCGACCAGCTGGGCAAGCCGATCCTCAAGCACCTGGTCCGCGCCGGGATGAACATCAAGGTCCCCGGCTTCAACGGCGACCCCGAGGGCGTCGTACTGCACATCTCGCGCTCCGAGCACGACATCGGCAACGACACCACGACCCTGACGGTCGACGCGAAGTTCCGCGACGCCCTCACGGTCGAGGAGGTGCGCCTGCGCGGGCGCGACAGTCTCTCGGTGTCCCGGATGCTCGTCGCCGGGCAGTACACCCCGCCGGTGCCGGACCAGATCCTGCCCTGGGACTACTCCTCCGGCTCGGGCTACATCCCCAGCAACGACACCTTCAACGCCGTGCCGCTCTTCTCCGGGATGCCGAACAGCATCGAGTTCCCGTGGACCGACTGGACGGTCCTGCGCCCGCCGAGCGACGCCCGCTGGCGCAGCAACTACCTGCGCCGCCCGCCGGCGAGCAGCAGCGCGGACAGCAACTGGATCGTCCAGGACGGGCCCTCGGGACACAGCATGGGCGTGCCGATCAAGATGGCCCAGGCCGGCTCGGTGCGCCTGGTGCAGATCGCGGCCTACAACCCCGACGGCACGGTGGCCCAGGTCCCCTTCCACGTGAGCTTCTACTACGTGGGCGGGGTCAACGTCTCCTCGATGCCGATGATCCCGGCGGCCGACGCCGCGCTCTACCCGCCGTACAAGGCCGGGCAGCACTACCCCTTCGTGCGCGACGGCTTCGAGACGGTCAAGTCCGACGGCACCCAGGTCGACCCCAACGTGCCCCAGCCGATCCAGAGCGTGGGCCTGATCCGGGCCTACGGCACGTACTACGAGAAGGCCGGCTACTTCCCGGGCAGCTACTCCGGCGGCGACGCGCCGACCGGGATGCTCGTCGACGAGAGCACCTGGTCCTTCGACGTCACCGGCGTCGGGGCGGCCTACTGGGACCCGTACAACGCCGAGCGGGACCGCACCAACCCGCTCGCCGGTCGGATCTTCGCGATGATCTACTGCGACGCCAACGTCACCCAGGACGTCTACTTCCTGGGACGCATCTTCCGGGTCGAGCCGGGGAACGGGAGCGCCTGATGGGTAGCGGCTTCAGCCAGTACCAGCTCAGCCACTGGATCGACGAGCTCGCGGCGACGACGCTGTACGGCACGCTCTTCACGGCCGACCCCAACGCCGCGAGCGACCCGCTGTCCGTCGAGGTCGTCGGCTCCGGCTTCTCGCGGGTGGCCGGCTCCTTCACGCGCACCGGGACGCTGACGATCAACCTCACCCTCGCGCTCGTGCTGCCCAACGTGCCCCCGGGCACCGTCGCGGTGTGCGTCGGCTTCTTCGACGCCGTGACCAACGGCCACCTCATCGCCAGCGACTTCGTCGTCGACCCCACGACGGGAGTGACCACGCCGCGGTCCTTCCCCACCGGCGGGACCTTCACGGTGCCGGCGAACCAGTACCTCCTGGGACTGGACATTTCGGGCTCCTGAGGGCACAAAAAAAGAGCACCAGGGCCCCGCCACCGACCGAAGTCGGCAGCGGGGCCATGGGCCTCTATCCCCATCCCGTGGGGTCTCGGTGGAGCGCTACGCGGGGTCGTCAGCCACGGTGCGTGCGGCTCCAAGTCGTGGTCGGCCGAGATCGCTCCCGGCGGCGAACGCCGTACGGATGCCCGCCAGCGCGTCGAGGACGGCGAAGACGAACGAGACCATCGCGCCGATCACCCCCGCGGCCTGGCGCACGGCGCCGACCTTGGTCGTCAGGGCGGGCTGGTCGCTCGAGCGAGCGCTGTTGTAGGCGGTCAGGGCGGTGGCGGCCAGGACGGCGATGCCGATGGGGATCACAACCATGGGTCGAAGTACCTCTCGTCGTACTCGGGATGGGGGCACCCTGCGGTCAGCAGGATGCGTCGGGCCCGGGCCGTGGCGACCCGGGCGTTGCGCACGTGCTGCTCGAACGCGACCACGGCGGCCGGGTCGTCGCAGACGCTCGCGAGGGAGGCGTAGGTCAGCGGGTGCGACTTGTCCTCCGGGAGCACCCACGACCAGGAGGTCAGTGGGTGGTCGTAGCGCAGCCGGTAGAGCGTCTGCGCGTTCCGCTCGTCGTTGTCGTCCAGGTCGTCCCACAGCAGGCGGCAGTACTCCTGGACCTCCTCGACGGTGGTCAGCCCCGCAGTGAGCGGGTCCTCGTGGAACGTCCAGCGGATCAGCCCTGCGTCGACCAGGTGCTGAGCCAGGGACAGGTAGTTCTCGGCCTCCGAGGTCTCCCGCTCGTCGTCCGTCATGCCCCACGGCTCGCTCACGCCGGGGTCGACGTCGACGATGAAGTTCGGCGGCTCGTAGCCGCTGACCGGGTCGCTGAGGATCAGGTCGACCAGCTCCTCGTAGTGCGAGCCCGCGACCTGCCGCTGCACCGCGGTGTGCAGTGCCGCGATCTGCGCGCGGGTGATGCCGTCCCCGAGCGGGCGCAGCCCCCACAGCCGCTGGGGCACCGGCTCCTCGAACCAGGCGATCATGTCCAGGCCGTTGATCGACGGGCGGGAGATGCCCGCGTCCGGCTCGTTGACCAGGACCGTGGGGAAGCGGCGCCAGGTCGCGCCGTACTCCAGGTCCAGGGCCTCGGCCAGCGACCGGTGCTCGTCGTAGGACTCGTCGGGGGAGCGAACCTCGTACAGGACGGGGATCCAGATCGGGTTGCCGTCGTCGTCCGGCTCGTAGCCGGCTGCCATCGGGTCGACCCCTTCGGCGTAGGCGTCGAGAGAGGGGAGGCCGATGAACCCCATGGCCTCCCCTCCCTCGGTCAGCAGTCGTGCCTGCGCCGGGGTGATCTGCACGCCGACCGTGGTCAACGCGAGCAGGTCATGCTCCCAGCGCGTGGTCACGAACCGGTCGCCGCCTTCCCCAGGGTGGCGTCACCGAGGTTGCCCCGCGCGTGGCCGTTGGCCGAGGCACCTCGCTGCTGACCCCGGCGGCGCCCCTCGCCGCCTCCGGTCCGGTCCTTCGTGGCCGCGGCCGCGGCCTCCTCGACCGTGTCCTGCGTGGCCTGCACCGTCTCGGCGACACCCTCCGCGGTCTTCTCGACCGACTCCTTGACCCGACGACGGGTCTTGTCGGTGACGACCGGCTCGCCCGTGACCATGTCCATCACGGTCGTGACGGGCCCGGAGGCCACGGCGACCGAGCCGAGCAGGCCGAGCCCGACGGCGGGGATCATCATCCACGTGCCCGAGGCCAGCGTCAGCGCGCGGGAGACGAGCAGCAGGTAGCCGAGGATGCTGGCGGCACCCCAGGCGGTGGCCCCCGCGAGGGTGGAGCGGTCGCCGGCGATGTAGCCGACGGCCTTGACCCACGGGATGGCGCGGTCGGTGACGAACTCGCGGGCGGTGTGCACGCCCTCGGCGATCCAGCGGCCCGGGCGGCCGAAGTGGCTCAGGCCGTCGAGGAGACGGTCCGTGGCCCAGTTCGTCAGGCGTCCGGCCAGGCGCCACACTCGGCCGAGCGTGGCGTCGAGCACGCGGCGGCCGCGGCCCGTCGAGACGGCCAGGAGGCCGAGCCCGATGAAACCGGACGTGCCGACGTAGCCCGCGCCGACCCGGGCGTACTGCCGGGCCGTCCGGGCGTAGCCGCGGGTCTTCGCGGCCACGGTGCGCAGGTGAAGCTTCTCGGCCACCCACGCGGTCGCCGTGGCGAAGTAGTCGCGCACGGTGTCGAACGCCTTGCGCCACCAGGGGCGCTCGTCGACGATCTCGACGACGTACTCCGGCCGCGGGACGCGGACCGGACGCTCCAGCGAGGACATCGCTGCAGTCATGTCTTCCTCCAAGGGATGGGCCCGCACCCTGTGCGCGGGCATGAAGAAAGCCCCGACCCACAGTGGGTCGAGGCTCGGGGTACTGCTCTGCGATCGGGGTTTCTCCAGCCTCGGAAGGCGTGGTTATCCCCTGGTCGCTTACTGGTAAGTTTACGCCCCTTTACCAGCGGACGCAACAGACCGGGTGCGGATGGCCGCGGAGAGCACGCGCCGGGCGTACTCGTTGCGGGCCAGCCGGCGGCTCGCGCCGCGGGGCATGCCGTGCACGGCGTACCCCTCGGGGCGGGAGGAGCGGGTGCGCAGCACCTCGACCTCCTGGTGCTCGCGGCGACGGCCGCCGGCGATCCAGCGGGTTGTCGTGACCAGCCACTCCATGAGCAGGGCCGCCTCGCAGCGGGTGCAGGAGCAGCTGACGTTGAGCACCTGCTGGCCGGACGGCAACGTCACCGACGCGTCGACCACGACCCGCAGGACGTCCCAGACGTGACCGAGCGCGCGGCACTCGATGTAGGCCTGGGCCTGGTTGGCGAGGGCGTCGGTGACCTCAAGGTCGATGTCGGTCACAGGTCCACCACCGAGAACGTGCCCCACGCCTTGCCGGGCGCCCACTTCTCGTTCGTGGGCACCCAGGTCAGCGCGGGGTCGTCGGTGAAGACCTTCTGGTGGTCGACCGTCATCCCCAGGAGCCGCAGGGCGTGCACGAGGCCGTCCTGCCGGCCGACGTTGTACTCGTGGTCCTCGAGGTCACCGGACTTGTCGGTGTCCGCGAGCGCCGCGCACAGCTCGTCGTAGAGGTCCTGCACGACCTGGCGCAGGTCCTCGAGCTTCGGCTCGCCCGTGAGCAGCGGCGGGGTCGTGGTGGCCATCTCAGGCCTCCTTCCGGTGCTTGCCGACGTACGGGGTCTCAGTGTCCTCGCTCTGCTCGCCGCGGTGGCGGCCCACGGGGCGGCCGAGGGCCGCCCCGAGGACCTTCATGGCGCCGGGGTCCACGTCGCGCTGGTCGACCTTGCGGCCGTCGTTGCGCACGTACCGGCCGTCGATGCCCCGCACGGGGCGGCCCGCGGGTCATGCCCCGTGCCCGCCGGTCAGGATCCCGGCCAGGCCGAAGACCACGACGACGCCGACGAGCACCCAGAGCGTGAGCCAGGCGTTCTCGAGGATCGCCTTGCCCAGCATGCGCCACAGCAGGTCCTCGGCCGGATCGCTCGACCCCCCAGCGCGTGCTCATCGGGCACCGCCGAAGGCCGCGCGGACGAGGGCCGCCTGGACGAAGTCCGGCGGGAGCCGGTCGGGGTCGGCGCCGTAGGCCAGGTGCAGGCCCGTCTTGTGGGCGACCTTCGCCAGCTGCTCGGGGTGCTTGACCTCGATGTTGAAGACCGAGGTGGCCATGAGCAGCGTCATCTGGTCGGCGAACGGCAGGCGCTCCATCATGACCGCCGTGTGGCACCGGACGACGTCGAGGAAGCCGAGCACGTACGGCGAGAGGTGGGCGAAGTCGGTCATCCCCAGGGTGAGGCTGGCCGGGCGGTAGGACGTCTGGGAGTAGCCGAGCGCGTGGATGCCGAAGCGTCCCTCGTAGCGCTCGTAGACGACCAGGCCGATGGGGGCGAAGTCGTCGTCGCGGTCGGTGATCCACTTGCTGACGTCGTGCGCGATGCGCTGCGACAGCGTGGGCTTGGCGGGCGGCTCAACGGGCGTGACCGTCGGCCGGATGGTGTCGGACATGGGGTACTCCAAGGGGATAGAGAGAAGGCCCCCAGCACGCTGCTGGAGGCCTGGAACGCGGGCACACTTCTCCCGTCGCTCTGGTAACTAATATACCAGGGAGGATAGCGGGATGCAACCCCTCATATGTGGTCACTGAGGGAGAAGTTGGACATGAGCACCTCGGCGCCCGGCACCATGGCCAGGGCCCGCCGCAGCGCGGCCTCGGCGCCCTCGGGAGGGCCACCTTGAGGTCCATCACGCCCGTCCGGGCGCGCTGAGCCGACGTCAGCTCCATCTCGCGCAGACCCCCGCCGCGGGTGACGTAGTGGGTCACCAGCAGCGGGGGCACGTAGGCGAAGAGGGCGGAGCGGGCGTCCGCGGCGTACGGGTGCCAGTAGCGCGGCACGTCGCCAGACAGCAGGACCTCGAGGGAGGTCCAGGAGCCGGCCGACGCCTTGGCCCGTACGCCGTGGCCACCGGCCCTCAGCGTGCACAGGTCCCCGTCCGGGAGCACCAGCTGCGCCACGGCGGTCACGTCGCGGGTGGCGACGCGCCCCAGGTGGGCGAAGGCCTCTTCCAGACGGGGTCCCACTCAGACCCCAGCCATCTTCTTGAGGATGCGGACGGCGGAGGTCTTGTGCGACGACGGCACGATCAGCTGGCGGCTGATCGCGGAGTCGGTGGACCGGGACTTCCTGCCGAAGTCCGTCCACTCGGTGGCGGCCATGAGCAGACCGTAACCCGTGCCTGCGATGTCCGCGCACGTCTCGCTCTGCAGGAGCCGCCGGACGTCGGAGCGGGCGATCTCGGTGTTGGTCACCTTCCGGTCGCTGTCGGCGTCGGAGATCGGCAGCCAGCGCTTGAGGAAGGTCTCGCGCTGCCGGGCGCCGGCGTCCCACTCGCTCAGCTTGCGCATGAGCTCGTCGTACTCGTCCCCGCGTTGGCGCGCGAGCCGGAAGCCCTCAGCCACCTCGGCGACCCGGCGCTCCCAGTTGCTCGTGTGCCGGATCGTGAAGCCGGAGTAGCGCCCGTCGGTCATCTCGGCCGCCTGGACGGTGTTGGCGCAGATCGTGCGCACGTTGGTCGGCACCCCGCGCAGCCCGCCGTTGCCGTCGTGCCGGCTCATGAACGAGACGAAGCGGTAGGTGCTCGAGCGGGAGTCCCAGGGCAGCGGGGCGGGGTTCTCGAAGCGGACCAGCGCGACGACCTGGCGGCCGCCGTGCAGGGTGAACAGGGCCTCCCAGACCAGGCGCTCGCCGGTGTCGCCGGCGTCGGACGTGCCCATGAGCCGGTCCATGATGTCGCCGAAGGCGCTGTTGGGGATGACGACGTACGACGTCGACTGGATGGCGAGCAGGGCGGCGGTGTCGGAGCGGATCAGCGCCTGATAGCCCTCGGCGTCGACGAGCCGGTCGACGTAGGCGCCGCCCTCTTGCTGCTCGGTGCTGGCGTGGACGAGCACGGGGCGCGTCTCGACCTCCCAGTCCAGGTGGGCGATCCTGCGGGCGTCCGCGAAGCTCTCCGGCTCCGTCTGCAGGACGGCGCTCTCGAGCTTGTGCCAGGTGGGCTCGCGCATGACGAAGCCCTGGTCGCGGTCGAAGTAGCTGGGCATGGTGTGGTCTCTCCTCCAGAGATGCGATGGGTGGGGAACGGGGTGGAGCATGACGAAGCCCCCGGAGCGCAGCTGGCTCCGGGGGCTTCGACGGGTGACGCTGGGGCGCGCCGGTGGTGAGCCTACTGGCTCGCGGTGCTGTCCGACCCGGTGTTGCTCGTGTCGTTCGACGACGCATCACCGGAGGCGGGAGCCGTCGACGGGTCGGCCGCGGGGTCGCCCGCGGTCTGCTCCGTCTGGGTGTAGAGCGGCGTCTCGTTGTCGGTCGTCGTCACCGCCGGCTCGCTCGGCTGGGCCGAGGGTTCGGTCGGCGCGCTGGCGTCCACCGGAGCGGGCTGGTCGGGCTGCGCCGGCTGGGTCGGGTCGGTCGGCTGAGCCGGGTCGGTCGACTGCGAGGGGTCGGTCGACGCCGGCGTCGGGTCGGCCTGCGGCAGCGGCGTGCCGCTCGCGTCCGTCGGCAGCGGAGCGGCCGCGGTGCCCGTGCCGTCCCCGGTGACCGTGTCACCGGGCGCCGGGGTGGGCGGGGTGTCCTGGGCCGGGGTGCTCTGCGCGGGCGCCTGGGACGGGTCCTGCGTCGGCTCCTGGACCGGGGCCTGGGGCTGGTCCTGCGCCGGGGCCGGGGTGACCGGCGGCGTCGTGGTGTCGATCGGCTGGTCGCCCGCCTTCGGCGCGTGGTCGAAGGCGTCCTTGGCCTGGTCGGCGCTCTGCTGGTCGATGACGCTCGAGGACTGCGCCGCGGCGATCGAGGTGTCGTAGAGCTCCTGGTTGGCCAGGCGGGTCGCCTCGGCCTCGTCGGCGCCCTCGAGCTGGTGCGCGGCGGCGAGCAGCTTCACGGTGCGCTCGCCGTCGACCCAGGTGGCCGCCGTCCGGATGAGGTCGGCGATGCCGCGGGTCTGCTCGTCGGAGAGGCTCACGCGATCGCCTCCTCGTCCGAGCTGGCGCGCGAGGTCGCGACCCGGGTGCCGTCGCCG
This sequence comes from Melastoma dodecandrum, assembly GCA_029817715.1. Lineage (NCBI taxonomy): Eukaryota > Viridiplantae > Streptophyta > Magnoliopsida > Myrtales > Melastomataceae > Melastoma > Melastoma dodecandrum. The sequence continues at coordinate 61,997 of JARUPY010000114.1, read as the reverse complement.
GCCTCCTGGCGCGCGTCCCACTCGTCCTGGGTGAGCAGGGTGCCCGAGACCGGGTCGACGCGCCCCTCGCGGATGGCGGAGGCGCGCTCTTCCTCGCGCTTGATCCGCTCGTCGGCCGCCTTGACGTCGGCCTCGGAGGGGTCGGTCGCGGCCGGGACCCAGCCGTCGTTGACGACCGTCTGGACGATGCGCGGGATGCCGTGCTGGTCCTCGACGGTGTGCGGGAAGGAGATGCCCGGCTGGGCGATCGCGGTGTCGGTCTCGGTGCGCTGAACGAGCACCGGGCCGCGGCCGGAGACCTCGGGGTCGGTCAGCGGCGTGGTGTCGCCGACCTTCGGGGCCTGCGCCGCGCCCTGCTGGTCCGCGGCCTGGCGGGCGGCGAGCTGGTCGGCCTCGGACTTGACGGCGTCCGAGGTCGGCGTGCTCGAGGTGCTCGAGGTCGAGCTGGTGTCGGTCTTGGCGTCGCTCGCCGCGACCGGGGTGGTCTTGCTGGTGTCCGTCGTCGACGACGAGGGGGAGTCCTTCGTCGTGTCGGCGGCGGGCGTCGAGGCCGTGTCGGCCATGGCTCCTCCTGGGTGGTGGTGAGCGTGTGCAGGGTCGACGGTAGTCTCCGCCGCGCACACACGGGGTCAGGCGCGCTCCCGGCTACTCGCCGGCAGCCTGCCTCAGCGAGCGGACGAAGCCGCTCTCGCTGCTCTCGACGACGACCGTACGGCCCGCCGTCTGGGTCTCGCTGGCGATCTTCTCCGGGTCGAGCCCGGCGACCTTGACCCGGTCGATGATGATCTTGCGGGCCATGTCGATCGCCGCGAGGTTGCCCTGCATCGCCATGGTCCAGACCTTGGTCTGCAGGGCGTCGAGCCGGGCGACCTCCAGCTGGAGCATCGCCATCTTGGAGTGCTCGGTGACCAGCGCCGCGCCCTCCTCGGTGTAGCGCCGCACGTCGGCGGCCGCGGACTGAGCGCTGGGGTAGCCCTCCTCCTCGGCGATGACCATCCAGCTCTCGCGCCGCCGAGCCGGCGCTGGTAGCAGCGGAAGGCCCGCTCGGCGGCCATGACGACGTCGTACGGCACGGCGATCGGCTCGCCCGAGCGCAGCTCGAAGACCATGACGTCGTCGCTGGGCGTGAGCGGGAGCTCGGTGATCGGCAGCTGGGGCTGCTCGTCGCCATCGTGGGCGTCACGTCTGCGCGGCACGCTTCCTCCTGCGTCTGCTGGGGATGACCGGGTCGATCTCGCCCGATTCCACCATGCACCCGTACAGGCCGACGCACATCGCGTCGATCCGATCCTCCTGGCCGCCCGCGGCCTCCCAGAGGTCCGGGTGGTGCTCGAGCAGCCAGTCGCTGACCTGGTCCTTGTCGGCGTGCCCGTGGCCGACGACCTTGGCCTTCCAGGTCGTTGTCGCGACCTTGTGCCAGGACGCCCAGGGGCTGGCGGCGAGGATCATCCCGATCGTCTCGTTCAGCCCCTCGACGGCTGCGGCGTTCGTCCCTCCGCTGGCCGTCGTCTGCTCGATCCACAGGTGGGCCCCGGCCGGGACCGCCTGGACCAGCCACTGGCGCATGGCCACCAGCTCGGCGTTGCGGTCGCCGACCGCGGCGCCGAAGTCCAGGTCGCGCGAGTAGCTCCAGTAGGGCCACCCGATCGCCAGCCGGCGCTTGCCGACGTCGATCCCGACGATGGGCTGCAGACGCAGGTCGAGGCGCTCCATCAGGTGACCTTGCCGAACTCGGAGACGCTGCTCGCCTTCGGGCAGATCTTGCGGAACGGGCACTGGCGGTACGTCCGGCCCGAGCGCACCTCGCACTCGGGGAGCATCTCCGGCAGCTCGTCGTGGTCGGCGAGGTCGTTTGTACCAGTTCAGGGTCTTCACGACGTGGTTGTCGCCGGCGCGGGTGCGCTCGATGGGAACTCGTGGAACTGCCCGCCGCTGCGCTCCTCGTAGACGATCGAGCCGTGGTCCAGGTCGGAGAGGTAGAAGTACGTCTCCAGCTGCAGCAGGTTGCCGGGCTTGGGCTCGCGCTCGTCGTTGACGACCTTGGCGTAGACGTTCCACCCGGCCGTCTTCAGCTCGAAGACCCCGCCGTTGGCCATCTTGGCGTCCATCGAGCCGCCGGTGCGCAGGTCCTCGTCGTAGACCCACACCTCGGCGTCGGCGCTCTCGAGGGTGGCGTTGATCCAGCCCATCGTGATGCCCTCGGCCTGCCAGCGCAGGTGACCCCAGGTGCCGTGCTCCATCATCTCGATGTTGTCCAGGTCGAAGCCCAGCTGCGGGGCGCCGGCGAAGCCGAGCAGGACTCGGCGGTGACACTCCCCCATGGCGGAGGGGGAGAAGCGGGCGTGCCGCGGGTGCTTGTTCTCCCGGCGCAGTGTCCGGGCGACGTGCTGCACTGCCTCCTCGGTTGTAGAGCTGCTCGGACTCGGGGGTCTCCTGCCAGCGCACGTGGTAGCCCGTGACGTACCGCGTGCGACCTTCCTGGGCGTCGCGCACCATCGACTTCAGCGACGGCATCAGCCCTCGCCGAAGACGGCCGGCTGCTCGCCCTGGCGCGCGATCGCGGCGTTGCCCCAGAACATCGCCTCCTCGAGCTTGGTCAGCGCCAGCGCCCGCTCCCGCCCCGCGGGCAGCAGTGTGCACAGCGTCGTCGCGGCGAAGAGCATTGTCTGGCGCACCTCCTCGTGCTGCTCGCCGCGCTCCTTGCTCGGGCGGTGGTAGCGGAAACGGTTGTCGAGGTCGCGCAGCTCGCCCTCGCTGATGGGCAGGACGCCATAGGCCTTGTCGCTCATCGGTAGGTCTCCATCTCGTCGTCGGTCAGGTTGCGGCGCAGGCGGTTGGCCGCCCGGCACCGGCGGCACTTGCACTTCTGGTTGTAGCCCTCGCGGGTGCCGTGGGCGACGCCCTCCACGATGGGCCCGTTCTCGGCCAGCGGGCGCGGGCCGGTGGCGGCGCCACTGGTCGGGCAGCGCGCCGCCGGCGGCCAGCCAGGCGTCCAGCTCCTGGAAGGTCGCCCTAGCCGGCGACCGCAGCCGGCCGATGTCGCCGCGTAGCCGGTCGAGCAGCTCGCTGGGATCCGCCGGCGCGGCCTGCGCGTCCGTCGCCCGGGTCGTTGTCGTCACGCTCGTGCTCCAATCCATCGAGGGCCCCGACGTCGTCGAGGGCCGTGATCATGCCGCCGCAGTCCTGCGGGGACTTCTTCAGCGCCAGCCCACCAGCGCCGGTGACGCGGCGGGGCAGCACCCGCTGGCCGAGGTCGGTCAGCGAGGCGTACGGCGCCTTCTCCTCCAGCTCGATCGCGGCGGTGGCGCCGACCCCCTTGACCGAGCGGAAGCCCTTGCGGATCCCGTTGTGCTCGCGGTCGATGACGTACGTCGCCTTGGAGCGGTTGACGTGCGCCGCGAAGACCCGCAGACCGTCCTCGCTGCGCGCGGCGGTCGTGTAGGTCACCGTCTTGTGCGGGCGCCCCTTGGGCTTGGTCGAGTCCTCGTAGGCCCGCAGCATCCCGGTCCAGAACTCCAGCGGGTGGTGCACCCGCATGTAGGCCGTCCGGTAGGCCACGACGCCGTACGACGCCGCGTGGGCCTTGTTGAAGGAGTAGTCCGCGTAGCTGGCCAGCGACTCGACCAGCCACTCGATGTCGATCCCGGACCAGCCCCGGTTCTCGGCCAGGTGCCGGATGCGCGGCATGAGCCGCTCGATCGTCTCGGCCGCGCCGACGGAGTACTCGTTGCTCGCCTTGACCGCGTCGAGCATCTCCTCGAGCTCGACGGAGTCCATGCCCAACGACTCCATCACGTCCATCACCTGCTCCTGGTAGAGCATGACCCCGTAGGTCTCGGCGGTGGCCCGCATGATGTCGTCGTGCCGCTGCGGCACCGGCTCGGCCTTGCGCCGGCGCGCGAGGTAGGCCTCGGTCGCCCCGGAGTTCAGCGTCGCCGGCCGGTAGAGCGCCTGGGCGGCCATGAGGTCCTCGGTGCTCGTCGGGCGCAGCTGCTGGCACCCGCGCTTCATCGCGAAGCCGTCGAGCTGGAAGACCCCGGCGGTCTTGCCGTGGCCGATCGCGCGCATCGTCGCGGCGTCGTTCTCCGGGATGGTCTCGAAGTCGACGCCCGACTCCTCGCACATGATCCGGATCGCCGTGCGGGTGCGCAGCCCGAGCAGGTCGAGCTTGACGTAGCCGAGCTTCTCGACGCTCTTCTTGCCGAAGGCCGTGACGAACCGCTTGGAGCTGGCGATGTACGTCAGCGGCAGGTCGGCGATGTCGGCCTGCGTCGGCGCGACGACGATGCCCGCGGCGTGCCGGCCGTAGCCGGAGACGAGCTTGAGGCTGCTCAGCTGCTCGAGCAGGTCCTTGTCCTCGACCGGCAGGTCGCGCCACTGCGGCGGCTTCTCGACGCCCTTCTTGCGCAGCACCGAGTAGTAGCGCGTGCGCAGCGAGCCGCCGGACTCGTCGCCCTCGTCCTCGTCCCAGAGGGAGTACTTCATCAGCGAGCCGACCCCGACCGTGGCGCCGAAGCCCTCGACGTAGGCGACCACCTCGGCCCGACGCGCGTGCTCGACGTCGAGGTCGACGTCCGGGGGCTTCATCCGGTTGTTGGACATGAACCGGTCGAAGCGCAGGCCGAACCGGATCGGGTCGACCTGGGTGATCTTCAGCAGCCAGTTGATCACCGAGCCGGCCGCCGAGCCGCGGGCGTGGTAGCTGATCCCCTTCTCGCGCATGAAGTCGCACACGAGCGCGACGAGCAGGATGTAGCTGGCCATCCCGTTGCGCTCGTACTGGGCGAGCTCGCGGTAGACCTGGTCCTCGTAGCGCTGGTCGGTGAAGCACCCGGCGACGAGCGCCTCCTCGACGCGGTCCTTGAGCACGGCGTACGCGTCGCGCCCGGGGGTGACGTCGGGGATCTTCATGCTGAAGTGCTCGAGCTCGGGCAGGCGCACACGCGCTGCCGTGGCCAGGTCGTCCAGCCCCGCGAGGCCGGCCGCGAGGTACTTCGGCTCGAAGAACCGGCGCATCTCGCGGGTGTTGGCCATGAAGTAGCCGTCCCCGGGGAAGACCGCGTCGTCGGGGTCGTCCGACCACGACACCAGCGTCTTCAGCCCCTCGTGCAGCGGACGCTCCTCCCGGCGCACGTAGTGGCTGTCACGGGTGACCACGCACGGCAGCCCCACGACCTGGGCGAGGTCGTACAGCTGCGCGACGAGCTCGTCGTCGGTGATGTCGATCGCCTTGTCGCCGCCGTGGTGCTCGTCGATGCCGTGGTTCTGCAGCTCGACGTAGACGCGCGGGAACCACGCCGCGAGCGCCTTGAGCACCTGGGTCGCCGCCGCCTCACCGCGGTGCATGAGCACCTGGGGCAGGACGCCGAAAGAAGCACCCGGTGGAGACGGCCAGGCCGTCAGTCAGCCCGTCGTCGGCCATCGCCGCGAAGTCGGCGAGGTCGATCCGGGGCTTGTAGTAGAACCGCCGCGCGGTCAGCGTGGCCATCCGCATGAGGTTGCGGTAGCCCTGTTCGGTGTAGGCGTTGACGGTCAGGTGCAGGTTGTCCGCGCGCCCGGCCGCCTCCGTGTCGTGCTGGACGTACAGCTCGATGCCGGGCAGCGGCTCGATGCCGACCTTGCGGCACTCGGTGTAGAGCTCCACGGCGCCCGAGCAGTTGCCGTGGTCGGTCAGCCCCAGCGCCGGGTACTCGAAGTCCGCGGCCTGGCGGACGATCGCGGCGACGCTCGGCAGGGCGTCGTTGGCGCTGTAGAGGCTGTGCGTGTGTATCGAGTAGAACGTCGGCGTCCGTGGGGCTTTCGTCCGGGGTGTGCGTATGCTGGCCACGCCAGTACTCCTCCAAGGGTCGAGGGCGAGCAGGGGACGGGGCGGCGTTGGGGAAACGCCGCCCCGTCGTGCTGTCACCGCTCAGGTGCGGTCGGGCGTCGGTCAGTACGGCGGCAGGCCGGCGTGCTCAGCCACCATCTTCACCAGCCGCTGACGCGGGGCCCGCGCGGGGAACTCGACGTCGTTCTGGGTCAGGTAGGACCGCAGGTCCTCGACGGGGGCGTCGCTGACCTGGTCGTAGTCCTCGAAGACGATGTCGTCGACGGCCGGCCGCCTCGCCGCCGCCTTCTTGGTCGCGGCCTTGCGGGGAGCCGGGATCTCCTCCTCGTCCTCCTCGTCCTCGCCCTCCTCGACGTCCTCCTCGATCGGCTCGGGACGACGGGCGGCGGTCTTCTTCGCCGCGACCTTGCGCGGCGCGGGGACCTCCTCCTCGTCCTCGTCGACCTCGTCCTGCGGGCCCGAGCGACGCGCCGACTTGGCCGCGTACTCCTCGTCGGTGTCGTCCTGCGGCGTGCGCGCCGCGGCCTTCTTCGCGGCCGGGGCGATGCGGCCCGCGGCCGCCTTCTTCGCTGCGGGGCGCGCGGGCGGCTCGTCCTCGAACGCGCCCTCCTCCTCGGCCTCGTCCTCGGGGTCGGCGTCGTCACCGCCGTCGAGCTTGTAGAACCGGCGCGCCTGCTGCGCGCTCTGCTCGAGGATGGCGGCGATGTCGGGGATCGGCTGCTCGCGCAGGATGTCCGGCCACTCCATCGCGTAGGCCTCGCCCGGCTCGATCTCGTAGTCGGTGTCCAGGCCCGAGCCGGTCTTGACGATGACGTAGTCGCGGTCGCTCAGCGTCGTCGGGCGCTCGGAGCTGGCCAGACGCTGCTCGCGGCCCTCGAACCGCTGGTAGAGCTTGCGGCCCATTTTGAACACCCGCATGACGCCCTGGTCGTCCAGCGCCGGGAAGTAGTAGCGCCGGCTGCGCTTGCGGATGCGCTCGTTGGCGCTGTTGCAGCCGCCGCACTCACGGCCCTGGTCCGCGTCGCACGGGAAGGTCAGCTTCAGCGTCGGGTCGAAGTGCTCCCGCGCGGTGTACCAGGCCGCGGTGCCCTCCTTCTTGCGGCCGCGGGCGTCGCGCCGGGTCAGCGGCACGAAGCGGATGGTCGTCGTCGGGTTCGAGAAAGCGGCGGATCCAGATGGCGTCGTCGCCGCCGCCCTCCTCGCGCTCCGCCTCGTAGTCGCTCGCGAGCGTGTCGAAAGCCATGGTCAGTCCTCCAAGGTGGTGATGGTGGTGGTGGGGTGGTGCGGGTGGTGAGCGGTCACCGCTCGATGCCCTCGCCGGGCACGATGCGGCGTCGGCGAGCAGCCTCGAGGGCCTGCTGGCGCTGCTCCTCCTCGATGGCGTCGCGGTTGGCGATCGCCTGGTCCAGGCCCTCGTGCACGACGCCGACGACGCGCGCGAACGCGTCGCCCTCGCCCTCGCCGGGCTGCAGCGAGGACTCGACGCCGAAGGTGAACCAGCGGTCGTTGCCGTTTGACCCCGGGCGTCTGCGTGACGACCTTGTAGACCATCCGGTCGCCGACGACGAGGCCGAACTCGCCGGTCGCCGGCACGTCGTTGTTGTCGAGCCCGACGGAAGCGTCCTGGTCGGCCAGGTGCACGCCGGTGTCGTACTGGTCCTCCTCGTCGAGGTCCTGCTCGACGGGCGCGGAGCGGCGCGCCGGCGTACGCCGGACGACACCCTCCAGCTCGTCGGCGAGGTCGGGGGTCGCGGCGGCCGCGGCGCGGACGCTCCTCGGGGTAGTCGTTCGTCTCGCTCGACGCGACGGGTGCGCGGGGGCATGGTCATCCCTTCTGGTAGTCGCTCAACCACGAGGTCGAGCGTCGGGTCCGCAGAGGCACGTGGCGCAGGAGCTTGATCCGCTCCACGGCCTCCCGGTCGTAGGTGGTGTGGCTGGTCGCCGTGCTGGGCGTCAGCCCCAGCCACAGGTTTGCGCGCCACGAGCTTGCTCAGCTGGTGGGCGGTGATGCCGAGCTCGCGGGCGACCTGGGCGTGGGTGAGCCGGTCGTACGACGCAGCGCGGCGAGCCCGAGGCGTGGAGCGCGGGGCGTGGCCGCTCTCGGTGTCCCAGAGGTCAGCCGGACCGCTCACTCGTCATCGACCTCCCGCGCGCCGCGGCGGCGCTCCTTGGTCGCCGAGCCCTCGCCGGTCGCGGTGTCCTCGTACGGGATCGACTTCACGTACGCCGTGCCGGGCACGTACTCCGCCTCGGCCATGATCAGCACCTCGGTGGGCACCTCGTCGCTGGCCACCTTGCGGCGGAAGGCCTCGTTGTTGACTTGGCGCGGGGCGATCTCGTCCAGGACCTCGTAGGAGATCAGGCCCTTCATCTCCGCCTCCTCGAGGCCCTCGACGCTGATGCGGAACTGCTCGGGCTCGACGAGGTAGGACAGCCAGCGGCTTGCCGTCGGGGCCGGTGAACCACGTCGGCCCGCGCTTCTTCAGCAGCGTCACGACGTCGGTGCGCAGCGCGGCGTAGGACTTCTCGACCACCGGGTCCTTGCGGCGCCCGGCCTGGATGCGCTCGAGGTCGAGCAGCTTGGCCGCGAGGGTGGGCGGGGCCGGCTTGGCGACCTCGGCGAGCTTGGCCGCCTTGGTCTTGGCGTCCTCACGCTCCTCGTTGACCTCGGCCTTGACCCGCGTCGACGTCAGCCGCGCGACCACGCGGGCGAACAGTCCTTCGCCGTCGTCTTCAGCGGCGTGCTCGGGGGCTTGGACGTGCCCGGCGCGTAGAGGTGGGCGTTGCTGCGGGTGGTGCGCTTGGCGGCTGGTGCTCGCCGAGCAGGTGGTGCCATGGGTCGTCCTCCAAGGATCGGTGGTAGCGCTCGCGGGCCGGTGCGCACGCGAGCGTCCCACGCTGGTACCAGCGATGCCAGATTGCCAGCGTAGTGGGAGCGACCGACAGCCGTGAGCACGGCCTCGCCGTCGCTGTTCGGGCTCGGCCTCAGCCGGGTCGTTGGCGGGCCACTTGACCCGCACGACCTCGGCCGCGCCCTTCATCTGGCCGAAGAGCCGGGTGACCGCCTTCTCCCCGGCCTCGTCCATGTCGAAGCCCGCGAGCACGAGCTTCGGGGCCCGGCGCAGCAGCAGCTCGCGCTGGGGGTAGTGCAGCCCGGCGCCCCAGCACCCCGCGGCGGGGATGCCGACCTCGACCAGGGCCGTGGTGTCGGCCGCGCCCTCGACGAGCACGAGGACGTCGTCGGCCCGGTCGGTGACCGAGCACAGCGAGTTCGCCGCCGACCAGCTGGGCGGGTAGAGGTAGCGCGGCCGCCCGGCCTCCTTCAGCTCCTCCTTGGTCCCCATCGACCGGCGCCCCACGCCGGCCAGGCGGCCGTCGTACGTGCGCACGGGGAAGGTCGCGCTGCCGGTGAAGGGGTCGACGCCCAGGCGCATGGCGCTGGCCACCCACGGATCGAAGCGGGTGGACCAGTAGCCGTCGTACGGGTCGAGGGGGTCGAAGAGGTCGAGCCAGCTCTCGGGGTAGATCCGCACGACCTTGTCGGGCCGGATCATGCTCGCCAGCGCCTCGGCCGTCGGGGCCTTGGCGCTGTCCACCCGGCCGGAGGCCTGGCAGGCGAAGCAGAACCACACGCCCTTGAGCACGTTGACCGAGGCGGAGGCGTTGGCGTCGCCGTGCACCGGGCAGTTGAAGGGCCGCTCGTTGCCCTCGCCGGTGGCGATCGCCTCCTCGAGGCTGGTCACGCGCCGCCCTCGAGGGCGGCCTGGCGCTCGAGCAGCCGGGTGAGGTCGTCGACGGCGAGCCGGGAGAGGTAGGCCGAGGCGGCGGCGTCGTCCTGGGTGCTCAGCCAGGAGATGGTCGAGTCGAGCGCGGTGTCGTCCGGCGGCAGCGGGACGGGCGCGTTGTCGGCCGGGGTGTGCTGCTCGCCGGCCTCGTCCCCGGTGGGGTCGACGGTCATCGGCGGCACGTAGACCGGCGCGGCGGCCAGCGAGTCGGCGGTGAGCAGGCTGGGCGTGGTGTCGCCCAGCTCGGGGGTCAGGTCAGGCATGTCTCCTCCAGTGGTGTGGGGTGGTGCAGGTGTGGGGTGATGGGGTGATGCGGGCACGACGAAGCCCCGCCGACGGACCAGGGGGGGGACAGGGCATCGGCGGGGCTCCTGGTAGGGATCTTACCAGTCTCACGGGCCTGGTCAACCCGCTCGGTCGTCCGCGGCCATGTCGTCCGCCAGCTCGAGCTCGCGGGCGAGGTCCGGGGTCAGCTCGTCGAAGCGGTTCTCCCCGGGCTGGAAGCGGGAGTACCAGCGCACCCCGGCTCCCTCGCGCACCTTGGGCAGGTCGTAGGCCATGACCCGCTGGCTGTTGCGCTGCATGGTGACGATCGCCGTGGCGTCCTGGCCCAGGGCGTCGGACTGGGAGAGCTGGCTGGCCTTGGGCGGGCGCCGGGAGGAGCCGTGGCGCTCGCCCTCGCGGTTGATCTGCGCGGCCCGCGAGGATGCGCGTGGGGTAGGACAGCGAGATCTCCCGCACGGTGTTGGACAGCGTGGCCATGACCCGCCAGTCCTCGATCGCCCGGTCGCCCTTGGCCGTCTGCAGCAGGCCCATGTGGTCGATGACCACGAGGGTCGTGGTGCCGGGCCAGCTCGGCGACCGTCTCGACCATGGCCACGGCCCCGAAGGAGGGGTCGAGGATCTCGAACGTGCCCGGGGTGCTGGCCACCAGGTGGTGGACGGCCTCCAGGCGCGTCTTGGGGTCCTCGGCCCGGATGTCGGCCAGCAGGTCCTTGTCCCGGCGGCAGAGCACCTGCTGGACGCGGTAGGCCCACGAGCGCGCGCTCATCTCGAGGCTGAGCACGCCGACCTTGTAGCCCAGCTCGATGGCCAGGGCCACGAAGAGGGCCAGCACGTAGGACTTACCGGCTCCGAGTCGGGCGGCGATGACCCAGAACTCGTTCAGGGCGATGCCCCCGGTCGCCCGCCCCAGGGTGGGGAAGGGCACCTCGATGCGGCTGACGTCCTCGCCCTCGGGGTCGAGGATGAGGCTCGAGTCGAAGCCGTTGACCGGGCGCCGGACCAGGGTGGGCGGGCGCACGATCTTGGCGATCTCGTCGTACGCGGATGGCACGTCGCCGTCGGCCAGCGCCCCCGAGGGTGGGCCTGCAGGTGCAGGCGCATCGAGCGGGACGTGGACGCGTCCTTGACCTGGTGCGCGGCCCAGTCGGCGTTGACCTCGGGGGTGAGCTCGAAGTCGGGGAAAGCGGCGGGCCACGAGGGAGACCGGCGGGGCCTCGCCGGCGGAGAGCTGGTACTCGCGGCAGAAGCGCCACAGCGGCACCCACGCGGCGACGTCGTCGTCGGTGATGCCGTACTGCTCGGGCACGAAGGCCCCGGTCTCGAGCAGCGAGGAGATGAACAGGGCTTCGGGTGCCTGTGGACCCTCGTCGTCGCCGTGAGCGGCGCTCGACGTGCGCAGGGCGGTCGCCATGGCGCGTCCTCCGAATCCTCCAAGGTGTGGGTGGGGAGCGCGACGACGCCCCTGGGCTGCAGTTCCAGGGGCGCCGCCGGCGGTGGGGTCACTTCGGGGCTGGAGGATGTGGGCCTCGGGTGGACCCCTGTACCTCGAGCAGCTGCTGCGACGGCCAGGAGGACCGGTCCGGCACGCCCTCGGCATCGAGGGGCAGCGACCTGCAGGGGTACGTGTAGTCGCCGACGTGCGCGGTGCACGCCAGGCAGAAGACGCCCCAGGTGGCGGGCATCTCGGTGCGCCCGACGACGGGCACGTGCGGCAGGCCCATGTTGGCCTCGGTCATCATCGAGAGGATCTCGTGCAGCGCCAGGCCGAGCGACTCCTGGTGACGCATGAGGGCGATGAACATCTCCCCGACCGCCGGGGGCTGACCGGTGTTCTGGGCGGTCCGCAGGGGCTGGCGCAGGGTTGCGCTGCTCGCTGCGCTGGTCGGCGCCGAGCTGGGACAGGTCGGGGATGGGACCGGAGCCGATGAGCCTGCGGTGCGGTCCCGGACATGTTCGGCGGGGTGAGCTCGGGCATGGGAATGGGTCCTCCAAGGGGTGATGGGGCTGAGGGGCTGACGCTACGCGGGGTCGCGCAGCGCTGTGGGGACGAGGCCGAGCACGGGCTCGCTGGCGCTCGCTGAGGGGGTGCTGGCCGGTGTCGCCAGGGATCCTCTGGCTGTAGTGGAGGTACTGGTTCCACTTGACAAGGGCAGTAGACTGCCAGGAGCGATCCTGGGACGGAGTTCCAGAGAGGATCGCGAGAAGTCTGTGCTTCCGTCAGTATCTCCGAGCCGAGGGCGACCGCCCAGGTCGCCCCATCGGAGTCTCCGATGTCTCCGACATAGGTAGTCCTACTACCTATGGACAGCAAAGCCGCGAAACGGACATCATGGGACAGAGGTCAGGAGGCTGACGCGCTGCTCGCGATAGCGCTCGCAGCCGGCGTCCGAGGCAGACCTCCTGTCCGTGGACGAGGACGGCGCTGACCTGCGATGACATCGGCCGGCAGGGCAGCCCGCGTGGCCGGTGGTCACCGACACGAGGACGACGAGGGCTCATCGGAGACTTCCCCCGGTCGGACCGGATGTCCGGTTTGGGCGGTCAGGATGCTCGACGTGCCAGGTCAGGTGCACCCGGACGACGCGGATGAGCCAGCTCCTCGGCAGCCAGCCGGTCGTCCCGCAAGCCTCGCAGGAGAAGCGCCAGCCGCGGAAGAGCAGCCACCTCTCCCGTCGGGCGTGCATCGCGATCTGCTGCCCGTCCTCCGTCGTGCTGTGCACGGTCACCCGGTCGAAGAGCCCGACGGTGTCGGAGTCGTCCTCGTGGTCGCGGGCCATCAGCCGTCCAACGTCGAGACGTGGATGACGGCCGGCTCGGGGTGGGCCATCGTCGCCTGTCCCAGTCGCTGGATCGCGGCGAAGCCCTTCTCGGTCCAGCGCTGCCCGCCCAGACGGTGCTTGGCGACGACGGTGCGGGCCTGCGTCGGCCCTGGTGCCGCGACGAGGAAGTGGGTGGCCTCGTCGTACTCGTAGGTGATCTCGTCCCGGGTCAGCAGCCAGAGGCTCTGCGGGCCGGGGGTGTGGCTCTTGCGGGGGTGTCCCATGGTGATCTCCTCCAGATCGTGTGGGTGGGGAACGAAGAGCGCCCCGTCACCGGTGGGTCCGAGCCAGGCGCGGGGGACGCGTGGACTAGGGCAGCCACCAGTGACGGGGCGCTGGTAGCGATTCTACCAGGCTTACTCGGGCCCGGTGTACCGGTGCGCGCGCAGCCAGGACTTCTCCTCGTCCGTGAGGTGCTCCCAGCGGGGCACCTCCGGCGAGAAGTACGGGCAGGCCATCCGCGGGTGCGCCGCGTTCAGGGAGTGCCCGCGCAGCGGACCGCACAAGATCAGGTCCGCCCCGTCGACGAACCACATCGGCACGTCGCGGTAGTCGTCGTTGCGCACGTAGATCCGGTTCAGGACCCGGCACTGCGCCGGGGTGTGCCGGGAGGCGGCCAGGTGCAGGCCGGTCTGGACGCAGCCCTCGTCGTCGACATACGGTCGCTCTCCGCCGCTCACGGCGTCCTGCGGCCCGTCCGGCGTGAGCTTGAGCGCCGCGCTCGGCGGGTCACGCGGCTCCGGCGCATCCTGCGGCGTCGGCCGGGTCAGCACGACCAGGTAGCGCCCGCTCGACCGGCCCTCCACCGCGGCCACCGCCCAGCCCTGGGCGCCCCAGTGGTCGAGCTCGTCCTCGAGCACCTGCTCGCGCACGGCGAGCAGGACCTTGTGCTGCCAGGTCGTCATCCTCATGTCATCTCCTTCCTCATCTGCTTGGCGGCCGAGCAGGCTTGTCGAAGAGCGGTCCACCAGAGCCGGTAGCTGCCGACGTGGATCCAGGGCTGGCCGTCGCGGGTCAGCTCGACGTGCCACGCCCAGGTGGGGCGCTCGCCGGCGCGGGGCAGGTCCCGTTCGCCCCACACCCGCGCGCGGTAGACCGGCGTCGTGCGGTACGCCCAGGCGCTCACTGTCCTCACTGGGCGTGCCACGGCGGCTCCTCGCTCGTTGTCGGGATCAGGTACAGCGCGGGGCGCTTCGGCTCGTCGCCGCCGCGGGCCCTGTACTCGCTCTCGACCCGGGTGGCGAGCAGCCGGGCGGAGCCGAGGAAGCGGGCGATCCGCCGGTCGTCCATCGCGGCGAGCATCCCCTCGGCCATCTCGTAGCGGCCCAGGCGCAAGGCGGCGAGCACGTCCTCCTCGAGGGCGTGGCGCAGCTGCTGCTGCGGCGCCGGGATGGCCATCGGGGCCGGCGGGACGTCGTAGGGGTCGTCAGGCACGGCGGTTCGCTCCCTTCTCCAGCTCGGCGGCCTGCTTCTCCAGGACGCGGCAGAGGACGTCGCGCAGGAAGGTCGTCCGCGTTGTGCGGCGCATGACGGCTGCGGCCGCTCGCAGGATGCCGGCGTCGCTGACGTTGTCGAAGGCGGGCAGTTCAGCCACGGCCGCTCACCACCCGGTCCATGAAGCCGTTCGCCTTCGCCCGGATTCGGTCGCGGCAGATGTCGTGCTCGGCCTCGGGCGGGAGGTACGAGCTCGCCGCGACGCGCAGCGCCTCGGCCTTGATCCGCAGCTCGATGAGGTTGCAGGCCAGCCCGAGGTCGTCGTCCCTTGGTCAGCTCGCCGTCGAGCAGCGCGCGCACGAGGGCCTGGATCGTCCGTGGGCTTCTTCGGGTCAGCCACGGCCGGCCACCTCGTTGTGAACCTTGACGTAGACGTCGAGGTAGACCTCGCCGGTGCCCGCGTTGGACGTCACCTCGTAGTAGTGCCGGTCCGGCAGCGAGGTGGAGACCAGGGCCTTCCAGCCGCCGAGCACGTAGGCGTACCAGACGACGTAGACGTCGTACGGCGGGTAGGGCGGGTCGGTCTTCTCCTTGGCCCGCATGAGGTAGTCGCGCACGGCGGCCTTGGCCACCTCCTGCGGGTGGAGCGGGCGCTCGGGCGCCGCGGGGTTGGTCATGCCTTGCTGGTCGTGGGTGAGCACCGGGCGGCGCGTGCTCGCGCTCTGGTCAGCGCGGTCGGTGTGGCTGGTCATGGGGTCAGTCCTCCTGGATGTGGTCGGCGTAGGGGTTGGGCACGCCCGGCGGGCGGACCACCGGGTCGAGCAGGTGCACGCTGGCGGCGTGCGCGAGCAGGTCCTCGTGCAGCGCGGAGAGCTCCAGGATGTGCCGGCGCCGCGGCACGTCGAGCCGGGACCACAGCTCCCGCACGCCGGTGGTCACCTCGAGGCGCACGAGCGGGTCGAGGTCGGCGAGCACGACCAGCTGCAGCAGCCGCAGGGCGAGCAGGTTCTCGGCGGCCTCCTGGCGGGCCGCCGTCGTGCGCAGGGCGAGGCTGACGACGATCATCAGCAGCGCGATGACGAGGATCCCGGCGAGCACCCGGGCCAGGACGAGGTCAGTCATCGACCCCCTCCAGCTCCTCCCGGGCGGCCGCCGCGCGCAGCATGTCGGCGGTGATGAGCAGTGGCAGGTCGTCGCGCGCCCAGTCCCGTACGGCGGTCAGCGCGGTGCGCCCGCGGCAGCCCGGGGCGCCGTCGAAGACCTCGTCCATCACCGCGGACGCCGGCAGGTCCGGCACGTGCTCGAGGCGCTCGACGTGGACCGCGTAGCCCTGGCAGGCGCCGCAGCCCCACGCCCGAGCCGCGCTCAGGCGCGGCTCCGGGTGGGCGAAGACCACCGTGCGGATCGGGGGCATGGCGAAGACGTAGACCGGCCCCTGCTCCAGCCACGCCGCCAGGCTGGGACCGTCCTCGCCGGGCTGGACGGCCATCATCCGCAGGTAGCGGTCCCAGCCGACCGCGTCGTACGACACGGCCTCGACCGGAGCGTCCGGCTCGGTGACGAGGTAGCGCTCGACGAGGTGCTCGGGCACGAGCCACGCGCTCTGGCTGCTCGGCGCGACGTCGCGGCCCATCGGGGTGAAGCGCAGCTCCTGGGTCAGGATCACGGGGTCTCCTCCTGCTCGTCGTCGTCCTGCTCGTCCTGCGTCGCCAGGTGCGCGTCGTGCTCGGCGAACCGCTCGTCCAGCTCGCCCGCCTTCTGCTGGTCCTCGAAGAGGTCGGCGAGCCGGCGCAGGAAGCCGGGGATGAGCTGGGCCACCGTGATGCTGTCGAGCTCGGTCTCGATGGAGACCTTGGGGTCCATGCGCCCGCTGGTCATCCAGGCGTCGCAGGTGAGCACGAAGAGGCTGCCGGTGAACGGCTCGCCGCTGTCCTCGTGCACGACCTCGGTCTTGAGGGTGGCCGGGTCGACCGGCTGGTCGGGGTCGAAGGGCTGGTCAGTCACGGGTCTCCTCCTGCTGGTTGGTGGTGTGGGTGGTGGCGCCCAGGTGGTCGGCCAGGGCGTCGAGGTCGAGGTGCGGCCCGAAGACCGCCCGCTCGCGGTAGCGGAAGTTCTCGCGCAGCTCGTGCTCCTCGTAGGCGGCGACCGCGCCGAACACCGTGCGCACGACGTCGGAGGCGGAGAAGGACGCCGGCAGGTAGCGCTTCCCGCCGCGCCCGGTGCCCCAGGCGCCGGTGATCGCGTCCCGGCGGTAGCAGACGACCTCGACCCAGATCCCACCCGGGGAGCGGCCGACGTCGAGGATCATCTCGCGGGGGTTGTGCTGGTAGCGGATGCGCGCGAGCACCCGGCGGACGGTGGTGAGCTGGGCGTCGAAGCGGTCGATCGTCTCGTCGACGGCCTGTTGCGCCCGACGGGCCCGCTCGGCGAAGTCCTCGAGGTCGTCCAGGGTCTGCGGCATCAGAGCATCGTCCCGGTCTCGACATCGATCAGGTGGCCGACGGTGTCGTCCCAGCGCACGGTGTCCTGGCTGAGGTCGCGGTCGGCCCACCAGCACGCGCCGGACCAGACCACGTACGACTCCGTGCCGCCGTAGCCGTTGTCGTGCCCGCCGTCGTCGTAGGCCGTGTCTTCGGTGAGCTCGTCGGGGTTGCGCGTGGGGCGCACGAGCGGCAGGTCGCGCAGGAACTGGTCGACGAGCACCTGGAGGTCGGCCAGGGTGTTGTGGCCGTCAACGAGGGCGTCACCGGTGGCGCTGTCCTCGTACAGGCCGAGCTCCTCGTAGAAGAGCGTGCCGACGCTGTGCAGGTGGGCGAGGGCGATCTGCTCCTCGTTCAGGCGGCGCCCGTCGCGGATGACGCGAACGAGGAACTCGGTGTACGACGCGCCGCGTCCGAGCCGGTCGGCCCACTCCCAGGTCGGCAGCAGCGAGGCGGCCCAGCCGGCCAGGCACATGCCGCTCGCGCAGCGCCAGACCCCCTGCTCGTGCTCCTCGGGGTGCGCCTCGACGTAGGCCAGCGCGGCGCGCACGAGCTTCTTGCCGCGCAGCGTGCGGGTCAGCTCGCCGCCGGTCAGGGTCGGCAGCGCGGGGCGGACCTCGTACGCCGGCACGTCGTCGACAGGCGGGCAGGGCACGCTGTCGTCGTCGAGGGCGGCGATGAGGCTGTTCCAGGGCTCGCCGTCCCACAGCGGCAGCCTCGGGTAGGTCGACGAGGCGGTCGGGGTCATGTCAGGCATGGGTCAGTCCTCCAGGGGTGGTGCGGGTGGGGTGGTGCGGGACGCGCGCCAGGCGGCGACCCAGTCGGGGTGGTGCTCCGGGCACCAGGCGTCGCCGTTGCGCTGGAAGAACCAGCCGGTCGCCTGGACCTTCGCCCAGTAGTGGTTCTTCACGCGGGCCTCGCAGCCCGGGTGGCTGCAGGTGATCCAGTCGCCCTCGTGGACGACGTTGCCGCGCGCCGGGCTCACCGCGGCGGCGGCGGCAGGATCGTCCTCCAGTCCGCGCCCTGGCGGGTGAGGAAGGCCTTGACCGGGCGCAGCGCCCGCTGGGCCTCGTCGTCCGGCAGGTCGATGTCGTCCATCGAGCGCCCGTCGGCGTCGCGTAGCCGGCGCGCTGCG
The DNA here is from genome assembly GCA_029817715.1 of Melastoma dodecandrum. Lineage (NCBI taxonomy): Eukaryota > Viridiplantae > Streptophyta > Magnoliopsida > Myrtales > Melastomataceae > Melastoma > Melastoma dodecandrum. The sequence goes on along the minus strand of JARUPY010000114.1, from coordinate 44,232 downwards.
CCCTCGAGGATCGTCATCACCGTCCCGGCCGCCCGGGAGGGCTTCGGCCAGGACGACCAGCCGTCGCTGTGCGCGTCGGTCCAGATGACGAGGTCCTGCAGGGCCTGGGCGAGCCAGTACAGGTGCGGCGTGCGCTCGTCGTCCCAGCGCCGCAGGTGCTCGACGACCTCGTCGCGGTTGAGCCACGTCACGAGCGGTCCTCGCGCACGAGCTTGAGCTCGACGCCGGTGTCGGCGCACGTCGGCCCGTTCGGCCAGATGACGGCGCCAGCGCTGATCAGCTGCGTCGTGGGGCGGATGACGAGCGTCTCGCTCGGGTGGGTGCAGTCGCTCGGGCAGTCGTGGATGTAGAGCCGGTGCATGGGTCAGTCCTCCTGGGGGTGGGTGGTGGTGTCGACCTCGGCGATGAGGTCGTTCATGGCGGCGAGGAAGTCCTCCTCGCTCGCGTCCTGCGTCCCCACGACGACGTCCTCGTCGCGCGGGGCGTCTTGCGGGGTGGACAGGCGCTCGGCTCGGCGCTCGCGGTACTCCGCCACCTCGTCGCGCGGCGGCAGATCCGGCTCGTGCTCGTAGGTCAGCACCGTGATCGCGCTGTCCTGCGCGTCCACGTTGATCTGCATCTCGGCCTCCTGGACGAGCATCCGCAGGCCGAGCTGGAGGTAGCGCTCCCACTCGGCGCCGATGTGCGCGTCGTGCACGATCTGGCGCAGGCAGCGCGCGGCCACGTCGTGCAGGAGCACTCCGGGGTGGACGGCGCGCACCAGCTGCTCGTGCGTGACGGCGAAGGCGCGGGTGTGGCGCTGCGGCCGGCTGAAGTGGCGCGGTCTCTCTCCTCCACCGTGAGGACGATTTCCACGAGGTCGTACTGCGGCCGGGGCTCCTGGACCAGCGTTATCGCGTACGGCGCCTCGAAGGCCGCCGCGGTCTGTGCGGCAGCCTGGGCCATCGCCTCCAGCGCGCTGCCGACCTGCGTGATCCCCGGCACGAGCATGCTCAGCTGCCGGTAGGCCCGCACCGCTGCAACGCTGCGGGAGTCCATCAGCGGCACTCGGCCCCGGCCGCGGGGGTCGCGCGGGGTCGTCGTCTCGATGACGGCGGGGCGCCCGTCGACCATCGGGGCGACCAGCCCCATCTCCTCGCCGGCGGCGCGCGCGGTCGGGTCCGAGCTCGCAAGGACGTCGTACTCGCGGCCCTGGCGGGCGGTGTCCCGGGCGAGCTCGTCGTACCGCTGGCGGCGCTCGCGGGCGGCCGGGCCGTCCTGGATCGGGGTGGGGTGAGCCTCGCCGGTCTCGTCGATTTGGTAGTCGCCCCAGGACGTGCGGTCGTGGCTCATCATGTGCGCGTCGCCGCCGCCGTCCCACGTCACCCAGCCGCCGGCCTCGGCGATCAGGCGCTCCTCCTCCTCGAGGTCGAGATCGTCGCCGGCGGTCGGCTCGTTCGTGCTCACAGTTCTCCTCCTGGGATGGGTGGGGACACAGCAAAGCGGACCCGGGGCCGCCGGCGCCTGGTAGACGTCGACGGCCCCGGAGCCAGTGTGGTGCGGACGACCGTCAGCCGGTCGGGTGCTGCTGGTGCTGGCGCCGACGACGCCAGCGGTCCCACGCATGGGTCGCGGCGGCGATGACGAGGACGCCACCGACGCCGTAGGCGAGGGTCAGGACCATGGGCTCACCCCTTCCAGAACAGGTTGGCCTCGAAGAACTTGCCACCGAACGCGGCCGCCGAGCTGCTCACGAGGCTGACCCCGCGGATGTCGTAGGTCTTGTCCGCCAGCGAGTACCCGTTGTCGTACCACTCCGGGCCGAACGTCGGGCCCGCCGGGCTGTGGCTGTCCGGCGAGTAGTTGAGCGGGCCGTTGTGGGTGACGAAGCCGTCGCACACCGGCCAGGAGAGCCCGTGGCTGTAGGTGCCCAGCGTCAGGCCGATGTTCGCCGTCGCGCAGCCGCCCCACGTCGCCCCCTGGGTGCCCTGCGGGCTCCAGTCGATGATGTGGTTGGCGGCGTACGGGCGGTGGTAGATCCAGCTGTCGGCGTACGTCGGCGCCCGCCACCAGCCGGTGACCGAGTAGGACATCGCGAAGTTCTCCGAGATGTACCAGTAGCCCGGCTGCCCGATCTTGCCCTGGTCGAGGGTGATGTAGTAGCAGGAGTGGTAGCTGATGTAGTACAGGTTGCTCGGGGAGTCGACGCAGCTGGACTGGATGATCGGCCCGCTGCCCGCGACGCCGGTCGGAACGGCCGCCGCTTTGGCGGTGGGGGCGATCGTCGTGCCGTTGGTCAGGGCGGCGCCGGCGGTGGCCAGCGGGTCCTTGCCGAAGAACTTCACCGCGTCGGCCCGGGTGCCCCCGAAGGCCGCCACGTAGTCAGCCACCGGGTCCGGCACCGAGGTCTGGACCAGCCCGGTCTTGCCGGCCGGGTCGGCGAGCGTGACGCTCACCTGGCCCTTCTCCTTGCCGCGCACCCCGGCGCTGGTGATGCTCGTCTTCAGGACGGGGGTCAGCGGGGCGGACCCGGCGACCTTGCCTGCGGAGCCGGTGGTGACCGTCGGGCTGGCGCTCAGCCCGGCGCTCGTGGCGATCTGCGCGAGCGCCTGCTCGCGCGTGGTGTGCTGGACGAAGGCGACGTCGTCGGGGTTGACCGTCATCGCCGAGCCGATCGCCATGCCGGTGCTGGCGTGGGTGATCTTGTCCTGGGCCGGGCGCTGGTCGGCGCCGGCCGTCGTGGTCGAGGCGACCACGGCCATCGAGGTGAGCGCGACGAGCAGGCTGCCACCTGCGAGCGCGATCCTGGTTCTACGCATGGTTCCGATCCTCCTGATGGTGAGGTCCGGCCCGCCGAGCGCGAGCCGGGGCACAACGAAGGAGGCCCCGATCCCTGCGACCCTCCCGGTGCGCAGAGACCGAGGCCTCCGAAGTGGACGCGTGCTATCGCACGGCGTCTGCTGACGATTTTACCAGCGTCTACCAGGCCACCGCTAGGGGCGGTGGTCGTGCAGGTAGACGACGGCGCCGACCGGGTCCTCCTCTCGCGGGGGCAGCCGGCGCACGGGCCGGGCGGGCCGAGCCGCCTGCGCGACCCGGCCGATGACGTAGCCGATCACCACCCCGACCAGCAGCGGCATCAGGTCAGGTCCTCCCCGAGCTCGTCGGGGCCCTCGGCCGGCAGTGGGCGTGCCTGCCCGCCGCGGGCTGCCCGCCAGCGCTCGTAGGCGCCGGCGTCCTCCGGTGTCGCGGAGCGGGTGTCCTCCAGCGGTTCGTCGTACGGGGAGCACAGCTCGCACATCAGGCCTCGCCCTCCGTCGTGGCGGCCGGGTCCACGGCGAGGTGGACGTCCCACTTCTCGGTGCCCGAGGGGCCGCTGGTCAGCGAGACGACGACGTGCACCCGGCCCTCGGCGAGGGCGAGCAGGGCAGCGGCGGTCGCCGCGTCCTTGGCGTCACGGCCGTCGCCCCTGACGATCATCTCGCGGATGACGCCCGCGGACTCGTCGGCGCTCATCGCAGCGTCCAGATGACCGCGGCGGTGGCGACGATCGCCGTGATGACGCCGGCGACCGGCTCGGCCACGACGTCGTGCACGGCGAGGAAGGCGTCCTCGAGCAGGTCGCGCGGCCGCTTGTGGCCGAGGTCGCCGAACCACTGGACGCGGCGCGGGGTGGGCGCCCGATGCCGACCGGCGGGGCGCAAGGGGATGGTGGACATGGGGTTCTCCTCCAGGGTGTGGGGTGTGGGTGTGTGGGTCAGGCGGTCGGGGATCCGCGGTCCTTCCACAGGGTCTCGATGAGCCTCGGGTGAGGGCACTCGTGGGCGACGTGCTCGGCCAGCACCTCCTCGAGGTCGTGGTCGAAGACGGCCATGTTGGCGCCGTAGTCCCGGCCGACGACCAGGGACGAGACGTCGACCTGCCAGGGGCAGGCCGGGCAGGCCCAGATCATGAACATCCGGTCCACGCCGAGCAGCGGCCCGCCGTCGCGCAGGCGCATCGTCGTGCCAGCGATCGCCGACAGGTCGATGGCCCTGCTCTCGTCAGCCGGCATCGCTCGCCTCGGGCCCGGCCAGGGCGAGCCGGTTGAGCTCCTCGCGCACCCACTCCGCGGCTGCCGAGGCGGTGATGAGCACCTCGCGGTCGGTCTCGGGCAGGTCGGGGTTCTTCAGCAGCCCCTCGAGGTTGACCAGGTGCTTGTCCAGCGACGCGCGAATCTCGCCGCCGGTGTCCCGCAGCCGCATCGCGGCGCCGGTGACCGCCCCGAGGGAGAAGGTCAGGTGGCTCAGGGCCTGCTCGAAGGAGATCCGGGCGATCGGCTCCTCCTGGCACCGGCACATGACGGCGCCGCCGGGCAGCTCCACGTAGTGCGCCGGGCGCAGGATCATCTTCGGGCACGCCTCGATGTCGGAGACCGTCACGGTCGTGGGCGTCCTCACATGTCCTCCCAGTCGGTGCGGTGGACCCACTCGCCGTCCACCTTGGTGATCGGGTCCCCTTCGTAGATCCGCTCCCCGCAGTACGGGCAGCGGCTGTCGTAGGCCGCGACGGTGTGGGTGACCTCGTCACCCGGGAAGTCGTCGAAGGCCATCAGGTCCTCCAGTCGTAGGTCGGGTTGGTCGCGGGCTCCGGGGCGAAGTGGATGACCTCCAGCTCGCCGCGGCAGTCCGCGCAGATGATCGTCTTCTGCAGCACCACGGCCCCGGCGTCGGTCATCGGGCCGAGCTTGTCGATCCGGGTGAAGGTGCGGTCGTGGTCGCAGTGCTCCGGCGCCGGGGTGACGCCGGCGGTCACGCCTGCTTGTCCTCGTCGTGCTGGCTCAGCTGCTCGGCCAGCTGCGCGTGCAGCCGCGCACGGCTGGCGTGGCGCTTCGCGTGCTCGCGCGAGCTCTCGCGCATCCCCTCGAAGGCCGGGGTCCAGAACCGCTCGATGTCCTCGGCTGACATCCCCGCCTGCAAGGCGACCTCGCGCACGAGCGTCTCGGCCCGGTTCAGGGTCGCCACGGAGTACATCTCCTCGCGGGTCGCCGAGGTGATGAGGTGGGCGTAGCCGCGCATCGTGCCCGGGATCCGGTCGGCCTCCTTCTCGAGGCAGAGGATGACGATCGGCTTCTCGTACAGCGCCGCGACGCCGAGCATCTGCAGGTCGTCGGCGTCGAGCTCGTCGAAGTGCACCGGCAGGAAGAGCACCTCGGTGGACTGATAGAGCGCGGTGCGCTTGGCCAGCATCCGGGTCCCCAGCCGCAGGTCCATCCCGGACGAGATGAGGTCCTCCTGGTTGGCCGGGTCGCTCGGGCTCCCGCCGAGCGGGACGGCGATGGCGGTGACGTCGCCGCCGCCGAGCAGGGCGTGCAGCAGCCCGCCGATTCCGGTGGGCAGCTCCTGGTCGGGTCGGGTCGAGCGGGTGTTGTCGGTCATGACGTGATCCTCCAAGATCGGGGTGACAGGTGGGGACGACGAAGCCCCCGAGCGGACAGAGTCCTCCCAGGGGCATCGTTCGCGATTTTACCAGGCTGGTACCAGACAAGCAATCACTTGCGCTGGACAGTACGCTGAACGAGTGATAACCGCGCGGGAGGTCTTCTCCGAGCAGCGGTCCCGTGCGATCGTCGCCGAGCGGTCGGGGGACCGCTGCGAGATCGCCGTGCCCGACGTCTGCCTCGGGCGGCGCTACTCGGTGCACCACCGGGCCCACCGCAGCCAGGGCGGGACGTGGGCGCCGGCCAATCTTCTTGCCGCGTGCGGGTCAGGCACCAACGGATGCCACGGTTTCGTTGAGGCGCACCCGGCGTGGTCGCGCTCCGAGGGGCTCTACCTCTTCGCCGGCGACGGCGACCCGACCGAGGTCAGCGTCCACATGCGCTGGCACGAGTCGAAGAGCTGGTGGGTGCTGGACAACGACGGGATGCTCGAGTGGGACGGCGGCGAGTTCGAGCCGCTCAAGCTCGCCACCCGCGACACCCTGCGCTTCTCCCGCGTGCGGGTGGGCTGAGGGCACACTGGGCGCCATGCCCATCTCCCTGGCCTACCTCTGCTACGTCGCCGGCGTCGTGCTGCTGCTCGTCGCCCTCTTCGCCTTCCTCGGCGTCCTTCACGTCGCCTGGGCGACGTTCCTCGTCGTGGGGATCATCCTCCTCGTCGTCGGCTACCTGCTGTCGCGTCGCGGCCCGGTCAGCCGGGTCTAGGCGCTTCGTCCCCGTACCCTGAGCACCGAGGGGCCGGCCGCTGACGTCCAGTCGAGCTCTGCCGGCGGTGGCCGGCCCCTCGCCCCGCTCCCTGTGACACCTGGAGGACCTCGTGGCTGCGTTGAGCCCTGACGATGAGCGCGCGATCCTCAACCAGCTGCGCGAGACCGGCTTCACGCGCAAGCAGGCGATCATCATCCTGGCCATCGTCAAGCAGGTGACGGTGGCCGGTGCCGGTTCCGCGGGGGTCACCCCGGGCCAGTCCTTCGTCAACGCCCTCGTCTTCGGTAGGAGATAGCCCCATGGCCGCCCCGAACCTCTACGCCATCACGACGGCGACCGCCAAGAGCGTCGCGACCCAGCTCGCTGGGACGTCGGCGACGACCGTCTACACGGCCCCGACCGGCAAGACGGCGATGATCGCCAAGGCCGTCCTGATCAACACCACGGCCTCGGGAGGTGCTGCGGTCCCGGTGACGGTCAACGTCGTCCCCTCGGGGCAGAGCGCCGGCTCGACGAACCGCGTGGTCAATGCCTACCCGCTGGCTGCCAGCGACACCACGGTCCTCGCCGAGCTCGATGGCTTCTTCCTCTCCGACGGCGACACGATCGTCGTCACGGCGGGTACGGGTGCGGTCATCGACGCGGTCCTGAGCGTGATCGAGCTGTCCTGATGCCGCGCGAGTCCCGGCTCAACTCGCCGCTCGAGGCGGTCGACCAGCAGGTGGCCCTGGCCGGCGAGCTCGCGGCGCGCCAGGCAGCGTCCAGCACCCTGTTCCACCCCGCGACTCCACTCGTGTCGCCCTCGCGCGTCGTCACCCGCTTCGCGTCAGGTCACGCCTGGACGGGAGGCACGGACGACCTGACCACCAGCCTCTACGTCGACCGCTCCTACAAGGGCGTCTCCAACGGGACCGGAGGCTCGCTGTACCTCGCCAGCCCGACTCTCACCGCGCAGGACTGGTCGTCGTCGGTCATCCGGCTCGTCGTGCAGGTCGACGACCCCACCAAGGTGCAGACGTTCCAGATGAACGTCACCACCGGCGCTGGCAACTCGGCTGCGGCCGGGATTCCGGCCAACCTCATCGCGGGCGAGTGGGCGGTTCTCACCGTCAACCGCAGCCAGTTCAGCGTGACGGGCGGCACCCTCAACTGGGCTGGCGTCACCGGGGTCAACGTCCGCTTCCAGGACAAGAGCACCGGAGCCATCACCGTCCGGCTCGCGGCCGTCGAGCTCATCCCTGACCTCGCCAGCGTCTACCCCAACGGGGTGCGGTGCATCGAGTTCGACGACGGCTACGCCAACCAGCTCGCCCTCGCCGTCCCTGTTCTCGCCCAGCGCGGCATCCCGGCGACGCTCAACGTCATCGCCGAGCGCATCGTCAGCGGCGTCAACGGCATCACCGTGGCCGACCTCCAGCGGCTCCAGGACAAGTACGGCTGGCAGATTTCGTGCCACGCCTACGCCCAGGCCGTTCACGACAACGCCTCTGTCACGGCGGCGCAGCTCGAGGCCGACGTCATCCAGCAGAAGACGTGGCTGCACGCCAACGGCCTGCACGCCGGGGTCAACGACTACGCCTGCTGCCCCGCCTCCGGGTCACCTGTCCCGCTCGGGGACAAGATGGACGTCCTGCGGCGCAACTTCCGCAGTGCCCGGGTCAACACCGGCTACTACGACACGGTCAACCCGGCCGACCCCCTGCGGCTGCGCTCGATCCTCTACACCGGGAACAGCCTGGCCAACCTGCAGGCCAACGACAATGCCGTCAACGGTGCCGGTGGCCAGCTCACTCTCGCGTTTCACGACGTCGTCGCGGGCTCCACGGACGGCACCAGCAACAGCCTGCCGGCCATCGCGGTCAGCAACCTGGCCGCCTTGCTCGACCAGATGATCGGGCACGGCGCCGCGTTCCGTACCCGCTCGGACTGGCTCAGCCGGCGATGACGACGCCCGCCGTACGCTGGCACTCGACCCAGACTCTCGACGGGAGCCGCTGATGGCCCGCACGACGCGCCTCAACCCTCGTGTGACGGTGGCCGACGCGGTCAGCGCTGTCGGAACCATCGGTACCCCGGTCATCCCGCAGAACAGCGACGGCACCTGGCCCCCGCGCACGAACTACACCCTGGACCGCACCCGCCTGGTGATCTGGGAGGTCAAGGACGCTACCCAGCTGCCGACGATCGCCCCTACGGTGACCTCGGGCGGCAACCTGGCCCTTCCGACCCCGGACGACCAGTTCGTCCAGACCACGCCCTGAGGAGTCCGGCATGCCCCAGACCATCACCCCTCGCGCCTTCAGCGGAGCCTTCACGACGGCGGGCACCTCCAAGCCCTTCACCGTCGGCTCCGGGGCGCAGGCGGGGGACAAGGCGTACTTCCTCTTCGTCTCCGGCGCCGGCGCCCTCGACGCGGCGCCGGCAAACTGCATCACCGTGGCCAACGCCGCGGCCGGGTCGCTCTACTACGGGTTCTACTCCCGGGCCCTGACCTCGGCCGACATCTCCGCGGGCACGATCGCCGCGACGTCGACGCCTGCCGGCAAGGCCGTCTCGTGCCTCATGCCCTTCGTCTCGAGCGTCGGAGAGGTCACCCGGCTCAACAGCTCGATCAAGAACGAGACGGCGGCCGCGGCCAGCCACGCGCAGAACGCCGCGGTCCTGCCCGGCCCGGGCAACATCATCTCGGTCCTCATGCTCAAGGACACCTCGACGGCGGCCTCGGGCACGTACACCCCGCCCTCGGGCTTCGACCTGGTCAACGTCTTCGCCACCGGCGGCACGAGCCAGGTCGTCGTCGCCATCGCGATCAACACCGGCGGCCAGGACACCGGCCCCGGTACGGTCGGCGGCGGCGGCACGTGGTCGGTCACCGCGGCCGACGGCGTGACGGCGATCAGCACGGTCAACGCCGCGGTGCTGACCTTCGCGATCGCCGCGGTGCTGCGTCCGAACGCCGACATCGCCGTCCCCTCGGGGGCGACCTACAACGGCGCGACCTCGGCCTTCCAGGCCGCGGCCGACGACGACGGCAGCACGTACGCCCAGGGTGCCTCGGGCACGTGGACCCTGCAGGTGCCGGTCGGCACCGTCGTGCCGAACTTCGTCCAGTGGGACTGGAACACCGACGTCACGGCGACGTCGACGTCGATCCACTACTACCTCGACCTCGGCGCGACGAACCTGCTCGACCTTGGCACCGACAGCACCCTCATCGGCACCGGCCTCTACTCGGCCGCCCTGTCGCTCAGCGCGCTGACGCCGGCGCAGAAGGCCTCGATCCTCGCCGCCCCGACGACGCTGCGGGTGCGCGCCGTCGTGACGATGTCCTGACCGGGGCGCCATGGCCAACCTGCGCGTCTCCCGAGTCGTCGCCGGGGTCCAGAAGCCCTCGGCGAACCTGCAGCTCTCCCGCGTCGTCACCGGGGTCCAGGTCTCGGCGGCCAACCTGCGGCTGCGCAAGCTCGTCGCCGGCGTCGCCCTCGACTCGACTTTCCCGCTCACAGCGACCGCGAGCCTGACCAACCCGATCGGCGTCAACGTCACGGTCACGCTCAACGCCACCCCGAGCCTGCCCAGCGGCGACACCGTCGCCACCTGGCTGTGGCAGGCGCTCTCGCCGGACTCCCCGGCGCTCAGCGCGGCGAACGTGCAGTCCCCGACGATCGTCTCCAAGCCCGAGCTGAGCGCGCGCAGCTACGTCTACCAGGTCACCGTGCGGTCTACGCTCGGCCTGACCGCCACCGCTCAGGTGGCGATCCCGACAAGGAAGGCCGGCGCCTACCGCGTCGACCTCGATGGGACGGTGAAGCCCGTGACCTACATCGGTCGCTCCCCTGGTCGTGTCACCCCGCCGACGAAGCCGGCCACCGCGCATCTGCGGCTGCGCAAGGTCGTCGCCGGCGTGCAGGGCGTCGACCTGGGCACCCCGGTCCCGACCGGGACGATGCTCGTCGGCGGCACCCCGCGCTACCCGCAGACTCCGACGAGCACGACCCGCGCCCAGGACTACAACCAGGCGTGCAGCGACTTCGGCACGCTGCAGATCTGCAAGGACTACTGGTCGGCGGGCACCCTGTCCCCGCGCTTCGTGCCGAACTACCCGGCCGGCCCGATCGTCGTGCTGTCGATCACGAAGAACTGCGACCTGAGCACGAACTTCAAGAGCTTCATCACCTCGCTGCCGGCCAACTACATCCTCGTCTTCCAGCACGAGCCGGAGCGCCCCACGGTCTACTCGACCGGCTCGGCGTTCGTCGCCGACTTCAACAACTTCCGCTCGATGGTGCGCGCCGTGCGCACCGACATCCCGGTGATGTTCTGTGCCAGCGGCTACCAGTACCGCAACAACAACCCCGGCACCGACGGCAGCTTCTTCTCCGGGGTCGACGCCAACGGCAAGTCCTACGCGATCCAGGCCGACATGTTCGGGCTCGACACCTACCGCGACGGCACGAACAGCAACGTCAACTCCGGCCTGGTCAACGACGTCACCCAGCGCGCGGAGTTCAAGCTCTGGAAGTCGTTCGTCCCCGCGGGCAAGCCCTGGGGCATCACTGAGACCGGGTTCGGGCGCTGCAACGAGACCGGCCTGGTCTCCAACATCGTCACCCTGCGCCAGCAGGCGTGCGCGGACTCGTTCACCTCGCTGTCGAAGATGGGTGCCTACTGCTTCATGCCCTTCTTCTCCAACGAGGGTCCGGACGGGCACAACTGGCGTCCCGAGGTCTCCGGGCCCAACGCCGAGCCCGGCTTCCAGACGATGTTCCAGGGGCTCGCTCGCGGTACCGCCGTCACGCCTGCTGCCGCCTCATAGTCTGCGCCGTACGCTGCGCCCATGACCTTCCGCCTGCCGCGCGAGCCACGCACGGACGAGGAGCTCTGGTGGACGATCAAGGCGATGTTCGGCGTTGCGCTGCCGCGCCAGCGGGTCTGTGAGCACCACGTCAGCCCCTTCGACGCGGTCGCCCACGCCTACTTCGGGCGCGAGCCGAACTTCGCCGTCTGGTACGCCTCCCGCGGCTCGGGTAAGTCCCTCGCGCTCGCGGTGCTCGGGCTGACCAAGGCCTTCGTGCGCGACATCGACGTGACGATCCTCGGCGGGTCGATGACCCAGTCCCTGAACGTCCGCGAGCACATGCGCAAGCTCATGGCCCACCAGAACAGCCCGATGTACGCCGTCGACAAGGACACGGCGACGCTGATCCAGATGAGCACCGGGCGGGCGATCAAGCCGCTGCCGGCGTCCCAGACCACCGTCCGTGGCCCGCACCCGCCGCTGCAGCTGCTCGACGAGGTCGACGAGATGGAGAAGGCGATCTACGACGCCTCGCTCGGCCAGGCGATGGAGCAGATGAACGCCCACGGCAACCTCATCGAGGAGTACATCGTCGCCTCGAGCACCTGGCAGAACCCCGAGGGCACCTTCACCGAAGTGATGGAGGACGCGCGCGAGCGCGGGCTGCCGATCTTCACCTGGTGCTGGCGCGAGCTGATCAAGAGCCCGGAGAACCCCTCGGGGTGGATGAGCCAGCGCTTCATCGACAACAAGCGCCGCGCGGTCAGCGCCCAGATGTGGCACACCGAGTACGAGCTCAACGAGCCAAACGCCGGCTCGCGCGCGCTCGACCTGGACAAGGTCGAGAAGTACTTCGTCGGCTACGACGGCACGTACTACGACGAGCCGCTCTACGAGGAGCACAAGGGCAACGGCGACCACGACGTCTACATCTGGGAGCGCCCCACCGGCGGGCTCTACGCGGTCGGCGCCGACTGGGCGAAGGAGAAGGACAAGACGGTCATCGCCGTCGTGCGTTACGACGTCCACCCGCGCCGGCTGGTCAAGCTCATCCGGGTCAACCGCCGCCCGTGGGACGTGATGATCGGGCTCTACAACGACGAGATCCGCCGCTACCAGGCCGTCGGCGAGCACGACGGCACCGGCGTCGGGAACGTCGTGCACGACTACATCGAGGACCAGACCGCCTCGCGGAAGTTCGTCATGGTCGGCCGCCCGCGCACCCAGATGCTCAACGACTACATCACCGCCTTCGAGCACGGGAAGTACCGGCTGCCGCACATCCCGGCCAACCCCGACTACCCCGGCGTCGCGGTCGACCCGCTCTACCGCGCGCACCGCAGCACGACGGTCGCCGACGTCTACGCGCCGGGGAAGTGGAACACCCACCTGCCCGACGACTTCGCTGCGCTGTCGCTGGCGCACCGGGCGATCGAGAAGATGCCGGCGCCCGGGGCCGCCCAGGGCGTGGCCAAGGACGGCGTCCCGCGCGACGCCGACAAGCGGTTCCACGTGAAACCGGACAGCGAGACCAGCTACCTCGAGGGCGCGGTCCGCGTCGTCGACGAGCGCTACGAGGGCAGCGACCTGATGGACTTCGGCGGCGGGCACCGGGCTGACGCCTGGTCGGCGAGCAGCGTCTGATGGCCACGCGCTACCTCGCGGCGCTGCCGGCCGTGCTCTACGGGCAGACGTACGCCGCCGGCGACGAGGTCGACGTCTCGAACTGGACCCGGGCCCAGCTGCTCACCCAGCTGGGCAACGGCACGCTGGCGATCGCCAACGTCCTGGCCTCGGCGCTGGGCGACACCCTCGGCGGGACCGGCCAGGCGAGCACGAGCGTCGGCGACGGCCAGGTGACGGTCAACGTCAACCCCAACCTCGAGGACCTCGCCGACGTCGACGCCACCGGCGTGCTCGACGGGATGGTCCTGGCGTGGAGCTCGGACTCGCGCACCTGGGTGCCGTACGCCCGCCCGGGCGCCTTCCGGCTCGGCTCGCTGACCGACGTCGTCGTTGACAACGCCCAGGACGGGCAGGTGCCGGTGTGGTCCGGCCCGGACGGGAAGTGGATCGCCGACGACCCGCGTCCAGCCGCCGGCACCGCAGTGGCCCCGTGGCAGGACTTCACCCCGGTCCTCAGCGCCTCGCCGACGCCGCCGACGATGGGCACCTCGGTCGTCGCCGGCGAGTGGTGCCGGGTCGGGCAGACGGCGAAGATCCGCGGCGGGATCCGGCTGGCGTCCGGCTTCTCGGCCGGCTCCGGGGGCTACACGCTCTCCCTGCCGATCCCGGCCATGCTCGGCCAGGACCACTCGCAGGAGGTCGACCTCATGTGCGGGGAGGCCTGGCTCAGCGCGAACGGCGCGGCGACGGTCTTCGGCAAGGTCCTGATCAACTACAACGACCCCTCGGGGGCCTCGCTGCAGCTGTGGGGCCCCTCCTCGCTGACCTCGTCGGGGCAGACGGCCATCTCGAGCTCCGGGGTCGCCGGGACGGCGTGGGGCACCGGCGGCATCATCCGCTGGACCGGGGAGTACCACATCGCGCCCGGTTACTGACGATCTCGCGGCCCGCCCCGTACGCTGCCGGTCATGAGCTCGCAGCCCGCTGGTGACCAGCCCGTGACCGTCCCGCCCGCCGAGGACTACCCCGCGCCGCCCGACGGCCACGACCAGAACGGCCCCACCCCGGCCGACGCCGACGAGGTGGCTTCCTGATGGTCCAGACCTCCGGCGCCGCCGCCCTCGCCCGTCTGCACAGCCGCTCGCGGGTCACCCCGGGCATGTGCCTGTGGTACTGCCAGGACGCCTGGCAGTCCCCGCACGCCTACCCCTCCGCCGCGGCGCAGTGGGCCGCGACCGGGCAGCACACCGACCTCACCCCGGCGCACATCCCCGACGGGGCACCGGTCTTCTGGACCGGCGGCAGCAGCGGCTTCGGGCACATCGCGCTGTGGTCGCGCGCCCAGCAGGGCATCCTCTCCACCGACCAGCTGGCCCAGGGCCAGACGGCCTTCGTCAACATCGCCCACATCGGCCAGGTCTGGGGCCTGCGCCTGGTCGGCTGGGGCGACTCGCTCGGCGGGGTCAAGCTCCCGCTCGCGCAGCCGGCGCCGGTCCAGCCGGCGCCCGTGCCCACCCACCTGCCGCACGTCTCGCTGGTCAACGTCCGGGCCGAGATCCTCAAGGACGGCCCGGCCCCGCAGGGCTACGCCAGCAACCGGGCCAACGGCCTGCCGGTCGAGCAGGCGCTGGCCCAGCTCGGCCTGCTCGCGGCCAACCTCGTCGACGGCAGCCTCGGCGGGGCGACCTTCGGACCGGGCTCGGCGTACCAGGCCTGGCAGGTCCGCCTCGGGTGGCGGGGACCCGCCGCTGACGGCTACCCGCCCACCGTGCTGACCGGCTCGGACTCGTTCAGCCGACTTGCCTCGTCCACGAGGCGTTTCGTCCCCGTTCCGTAGGGGATCGTCCCTACCATCGGCATGTGCCGTACTGGACCGTGGACGAGGCGCGCCGGAAGCGTCCGCTCTGGCAGCGCCTCGTCCTCCCTCCGTCCGGCATGGACCAGTGGTTCACCCGGATCCTGGTCGGGCTGCTGGTCATCGTCTTCGCTGCTGCCGTGCTCACCCTCAACGAGGCGCTCGCGCTGCGCGCCCAGGTCCAGCAGTCCACCAACGACCGGGCGGCCTACGAGCAGACCGCGAAGGCGCGCGGCTGCCTCGTGCTCGAGCAGCTGGAGAAGGCCCCGCAGTCGACGCTCACCGACGCCGACCTGCGGAGTGCCGGATGCTGAACCTGCTCGCGACCATCCAGGCCCAGCCGGCCGTCGTCACCGCGCTCGAGAAGGTCCACACGGCCAGCCTCGTCGCCCTCGCCCCGGGGCTGGTCGGGCTCGGCGCCGTCGATCTCTCATCGCCCAGCGATCCGCTGGCCAGCCTGGTTCAGTACGGTGTTCTGGGACTGGTCGTCCTGGCCTTCATCACAGGCTGGATCGTGCCGGGACCCCAGGCCAAGCAGCTCGTTGAGGAGAACAAGCGTCTCAACACCCTGATCGAGACCAGGTTCCTCCCGATGTTCGAGCAGTACGCGGGCAGCCAAGAGAAGACGGCGATCGTCATGGAGAAGTGCACCGAGGCCCTCGATCGGGCCATCCGAGCGCTCGACGCCGCGGAGCAGCGGGCCGAGCGCGTCGCCGAGCGCGGGGAGCGCCGCGAGGTGCGGGACCACGAGCGCGGTGGCTACGACCGCGGGCGGGCGGGGTGATCGCCATGGGACTGCGCGGGTTCGTCTTGTCCACGCGCAAGCGTCGGACAAAAACGGAGGAAAGGGCCGATCGGGCGATTGAGCGCTTCCAGGCACAGGAGCATCGTCTGTCTCAGGCCACCGATCGCGCCGAAGCCGCAGCGGCGCGGCTGCTCGCCGAGCATGATGGCCTGGCTCGCCTGGGACGATAGGCGGGCAAAGGGTCACTCTGGGGCAGGAGTCGCGTCATGTTCACCGCCGTCTACACGGCTGAGGTCTACCTCGGCCTGATCGTGTCCACCGTCTTCGTCGTCGGCTGGCTCACGCTCTTCTTCAAGGGCCGGGTCAACCCCGACCGGGTGCCGTACTCCGCGATCTCGGTCATCGACTTCATCGGCCTGCCGATCCTGGCGATGGTCGCTTTCGCCCTGACGGCGTTCGGCATCCACACCCACGGGGTGCTGCCGAGCCCGACGTTCGCCAACTACGCCCAGCGGCTGACGGTGTACGGCGCGCTCGACCTGCTCTCGATCCTGCGCGTCGTGCGCTTCGTCGACGCCTTCGTCGACCGGCGCAGCCCGCGGGTCGTCGGGGCCGCCACACCGGAGCGCCCGCTGGACCGCGACGGCGCCGGCACGGCATCCTGACCGCCATGAGCTCACTGGTCCTGCTGTCCTCCGCCGTGCTCGCCGCCGGCACCGACCCGCTCGCGGGCGTGCCCACCGACGCCACCACGCTGCTGCTCGTCAACGCCTTCGTCGGCATCGTGCTGCCGCTGCTGGTCCAGCTGCTCGCGCGGGTCAACGCGGTGGCCTGGGTCAAGGTCGTGGTCAACCTCGCGCTGTCGGCGGTTGCCGCGGTGCTCGTCCCGCTCACCGCCGGCGACGGGCACATCAACTGGGTGGCCGTGGGGCTCTCCTTCAGCCAGATCTTCGTCACCTCGGTCGTCACCCACTACGGGCTGTTCAAGCCGGTCGGGGTGACCGGCGACGGCGGCGCGATCGCCATGGCGGTCCCGGCCGGCATCGGCCCGTCCCCCACCGACCCGCCCGCGGACCCTGCGGCCGTCGACCCCGCTCCGGTCGCTCCGCCCGTCGTCCCGCCGCCGCCCGCGTCGGCCTTCACCACTGGCGGCGTCACGACGAACGGGAACACCGGCTCGAGCATCGTCACCGGCCCGGCGCCGACCCTCAGCCCGCCCACCACGCCGGCCGCTGACCCGGCCTCGAGCACGACCGACGGGTCGTACGTTCCTCGGCACTGACGTCCGCCATGCTGGGACGCCCGGGTGAGACGATCGCCGCGGGCGTCATGACCGAGGAGGCAGCGTGGCAGGACGACGACTGGACCGGCCGACCGCGACGGAGGTCGCGACCACGGCGGTGAGCGCCGAGGACCAGCGGCTGCTCGCCGAGGCTGGCGGCAACGCGTCGGTCTACTTCAACGAGCTCGGCGTCACGGGCCTGAAGTACGCGGCCGGCTACGTCGACGAGGAGTTCCTGCCGCAGCTGCGCGGCCGCAAGGGCGTGCAGGTCTACCGGGAGATGGGCGACAACGACCCGATCACCGGCTCGCTGCTCTTCACCATCCAGCAGCTGCTGCGCGGCATCGAGTGGCCGGTCGTGCCGGGGGCCAAGAACGCTGAGGGCGCCAAGGCCGCCAAGCTCGTCGAGACCGCCCTGGACGACATGGAGTCGTCCTGGGACGACACCGTCATGGAGATCCTCTCGTGCCTGCAGTACGGGTGGTCCTGGCACGAGATCCTCTACAAGCGCCGGGTCGGGCCCTGGGAGACCAACCCCCGGCTGAAGAGCAAGTTCGACGACGGCCTCGTCGGCTGGCGGGGCATGCCGATCCGCGCGCAGGAGACGCTGCAGCGCTGGCTCTTCGACGACGCCGGCAACACGATCGGCATGGTCCAGCTCGCCCCGCCGACGTACAAGACCCGCGTCCTGCCGGTCCAGCGCAGCCTGCACTTCCGCTTCGGCCACCACAAGAACAACCCCGAGGGCCGCTCGATCCTGCGCACGAGCTACCGGCCCTGGTACTACAAGAAGCGCCTCGAGGAGTTCGAGAGCATCGGGGTCGAGCGCGACCTCGCCGGCCTGCCGATGGTCACCGTCCCGGTGGACTACCTCAAGGCCCGGCCGGGCACCGAGCAGTACAAGATGGTCGAGTCGATGAAGAAGACCGTCCGCTCGATCCGGCGCAACGAGCAGGAGGGCCTGGTCTTCCCCGTCGCGTACGACGAGGACTCCAAGCAGAAGCTCTTCGACTTCCAGCTCCTGAACTCCGGCGGCGCGCGCCAGCACGACACCAACCAGCTCATCGAGCGCTACGAGCAGCGCCAGCTGATGACGGTGCTCGCCGACTTCATCATGGTCGGCCACCAGGGCAGCACCGGCACGTACAACCTCCACGTCGACAAGACCGGCATCTTCCGCGACGCCCTCAACGCCACCGCGACGATGGTCGCCGACGTGATGAACCGGGTGGCCATCCCGCGGCTCTTCCTCGCCAACGGCTGGAAGCCGGCCGCGCTGCCGACGATCCAGCCCGGCAACGTCGACGCGCCCGACCTCGCCCAGCTCGCGCAGTTCCTCTCGGCCACGGCCGGGCTGGGCTTCGCCTGGGGCCCGGACGCCGACCTCGAGCGGTTCCTGCGGCACGCCGCCGGGCTGCCCGAGCTCTCCCCGCAGGAGATGGACAAGCGCCGGGCCTTCGCCCGGATGGACGAGGCCGCCCGGACGGCGGAGGAGCAGTCCCGGCTGCTCGCCGCCCGCTCCCAGCTGGCCACGGCGCTGGCCACCGAGCAGCAGCTCGCCGCCGGCCAGCACACGCCCGAGACCGCCCAGCAGGCGGCCGCGGCGCAGCAGGGCGCCCAGCAGGGCCAGATCGCGGCCGCGGGCGAGCAGCGGGCCGCCGCCGACCACCAGTTCGGCCAGCAGCAGCAGCTCTTCGCCGCGCTCACCCCGCAGGCGCCCGGCGGCGGTAGCGGCGGCGGTGGCCAGGACGGCGGCTCGGGGCCGGCGAAGAAGCCGGTCGGCAAGCGCTTGTCCACCCGCCCCCACGGCCGTCTCGTCACCACCCGGAGGTCCTGATGACCGCGATCACCCCCGAGCACCGGCTGCTCGTCCACGGCCTGCTCTCCGCGCGCGAGCGCGGCGACGAGCACACCGCGGCGCTGCTCATGGCCGGCTACCTCGACGAGGGCATCGCCGAGGGCATCGACTACGGCACGTCGTGGGAGCGGCTCTTCGTCGCCGCCCTGCAGGTGGCCTCCTCCCTGGTGGCGGACGCTGCCGAGGTCGAGGGCAAGACGCGCGACCGGATCATCGACGAGCTGCGGCTCGCCGAGCTGACGGTGGAGCCGATCGGTGGCTGACGGCACCGACCTGCGCCGCTCGTCGGCGACCGCCACCCTCGGGCTCGGCGGCGTCGGCACGGCGGCGATGCTGCGTCACCGCGGCCTCGAGTCGGCGTACGGCGCCGGGAAGCGCCCGCCGCTGGCCCAGGAGCTGAAGTTCCTGCGCCGCGGGACGAAGGGGCGGCTGAAGTACGGCGCCGGCGCGGTGCTGGGGACGGTCGCCGTGCCCACCGCGGCGGTCGGGATCAACCACACGGCCAGCGACCTGCGCGCGAAGCTGCACAAGCGGGCGGACACCGACCCCAGCCCCGACACCGGCGCGCCCCGGCGGTCCTTCTTCCGCGAGGGCCTGGCCGGCGCCAAGGACGCGGTCACCAGCCGCAACGAGTCGCTCAAGCGCCCGGCCCCGGTCAAGCTCCAGGTGGGCAACTACCTCGCCGGCGCCGGCGTCGCGTCCGGCACCGGCGCCCTGACCCACCGTCTGCTGCGCCACCGGCTGCCCGGCACCCCGAAGGCCGCGGCCGCTGCGATGGCCGGCATCACCGCGGGCACGCTCGCCCTGCCCGCGCAGAGCGCGGCGACCCGCAAGCTGACCCGCGGCAAGTACGAGGTCACCCCCACCGGCGTGCGCCGGGTCGGGGGCCGCCGTCGTGCGCAGCGCCCGAGTAGCGCGGCGACGCTCGTCGGCGCCAACGGCGCGCCGCAGCGCCCCTTCGCCAAGCGCGGCGAGGCGGCGATGGCCCGCTGGACCGCCGACCTGCACCACGCGGCCGCCCGCCTCGAGGGGCGTCCGGTCAAGCGCGGGAAGCTCATCCGCACCGCCCAGCTGGGGATGGCCGGTGGCCTGCGCAGCCTGGCCAACGACGCGAGCCCGATCGCCCGGCTGCACCCGGTCAACGTCCACGCGCCGGTGCTGAAGTACTACGGCCAGGACATGAGCCACCGAGAGAAGCGGCTGCGCGTCCAGGCCGTCGGCGGCCCGCCGATCATCGGCGACCTCGCCCAGGCGGCCCAGGCCGGGCGGATGGCCCCGCCGCCGCTGCAGCGCCGTACGGCGGCTGCGCAGTACGCCGGCAACGTCGGCGGCGGCGCCGCGGGCCAGGTCGGCGGCGCAGCGCTCGCGCTCGCGGCCGCCCGGCGCTCGGGCAAGGTCCAGCGCGGCGCCGAGAAGGTCACCGACGCCCAGGACCGGGCGGTCAACTACGCGCGCGCCAAGGTCCGGCTCAAGCCCAAGACCGGCCCCGGGGCGACCGAGCGCGCGCTCTCGCGCGCCGCCGAGCACTCCCGGACCCCGCGGGTGCTCGCCCGCGGGCTGCGCGCCGTCGGGCGCAACCCCAAGGTCGCCGCGGCGGGCGCGCTCATCGGCGGCGCCGTGGGCGGCGCCGGCGGCGGCCAGGCGGCGTACGGCGCGATGCTGCGCGCCGAGGACCGGTACAAGGCCCAGCACGGCCTGAGCAAGCTCGCCCCGCCGGTCACCCCGGCCAAGGAGCGGCACAGCCTCTCCCAGCGCAAGAAGTGGTCCAGCCGGGCCAGCGAGGTCACCGGCGTGACCGGGCTCGGCGCACTCGGGGCGACCATCGGCGGGCGCCGCTTCAAGCGGCTGCGGCAGCTGCCGACTCCCCTGCTGACGATCGGCGCCGGCGTGGGCGGGGCGAACTCGCTGCTCGGGGCCAAGATCCAGCGCAAGGAGGCCGAGCAACTGGCCAAGGCGCTCTTCCCGACCGGGGTGCGGCGAGCCCCGGCGATGCGCTCGGGCTTCATCCGTCAGACTCGGCTGCGGAGCGGGGTCGTCCGGACGAGCTCCGTGCGAGGAGGGCTGGCATGAGCCTGCAGATGACCGGCGGCAACGCCCGCGGGATGCGCGTCCCGATCGCCAAGGCGATGAACGAGGCGAGCCTCGAGCGGATCAGCCGCTTGGGCTCGCGGATCTACGACAAGACGGTCATGGGCGCCTACCCGCGTCAGGGCACCCTCGCCGGGGACCACTACGAGGAGGCCCCGTTCCGACGCGTCATGGAGCTGCACCACCGGGCGAGCCAGCCCGGCAACCTCGCGCAGCGCAACGCCCGGGCGAACCAATGGACCCGCGATCGCGAGGCGGAGACGCCGGGTCAGCCGCTGTCGTTCCACGGCATCCGCCAGCAGCGGCGGCAGGAGGCCGCGCAGCAACGGCGACAGGCTGGGATGCCGTGGTCGCCCCCGCGCGAGCGCGGCGTTCGCAAGGTCGACACGACGATGAGCGACCGCCAGGCGCACGCCCTCGCCCGGCGCTACGACACCGTCGGCCCGCTGCCGAAGGACCTCGGGCGCGAGGACCGGATGAAGGCGTACGAGGCGCGGTTCATCGCCAGCGGCGGCCGGAAGGCCGAGAAGTGGAAGCGGCGCAGCAACGCCGCCGAGCTCGGGCGCAACGCCGCGCTGGGGACGGCCACGGCCGCCGCCGGCGGGTTGCTGCTGCGCCGTGGACGCCGTACGGGCGCCGCGATGGCCCGGATGCCGAAGATCGGCCAGCACCTGACCGAGCGGCGGATGGAGACCGGCGCGCTCGGGGCCGGCCTCGCTGGCGGGTGGAGCGAGCTCTACGGCGAGCACGCCCAGTCCCGGCGCAAGCGCTACACGACGGTCCCGGCCGGGGTGGCAGGATCGGCGCTCACCCGCATGCGCGGGTACACCCCCAGCCCGAAGGGAGCCACCCGATGAGCCTCGTCCCCGCTGACGGCACGTTCGGCGTCGTCGCCCGGCTGCACGAGCGCGACCCGCAGGCGGCGGCGACCCTCGTCCGGCTCGGGCTCTACGAGGCCCTGGCCGAGCAGGTCGAGAAGATCGACGCCGGCGTCCAGGCCGACGCCTGGTCGATCATGGCCCAGCGCACCGACACCGCGCGGGCCGCACTGCTGCGCTCCGAAGTCGGCAAGTCGCTGGCCGGCGTCGACGAGCCGGCCGACGAGGAGATCGCGAGCTACCTCGCCGCGCTGACGGACTACGTGAGCAAGGGCCTGGGCGGCTCGATGCTCCAGCTCTTCAACCGCCGCCACCCCCGCGACAAGCAGGGGCGCTTCATCCGCGTCGACGTCGGCGGCGAGGCGGGCGAGGCGGCGCGGGTCGTCGACAACTGGCAGCGCGGCGGCCTCGTCGGCGACGACGGCAGCGTCCAGGTGCACTACCGCGGCGGCGACGGGCAGACGCAGGCCAAGGAGCACGCCGTCGCCGACCTGCGCGCGTCCATGGCCGAGCACCTGCACAACAACCCCTACTCGCAGGTCGTCGGGGTCGGCCTGGACCGCCGGCAGATCCCCAACGACAACCCCCGCCAGCGCGCGGCGCTCGACTCGATGGCGACCTTCGCCGGGCCGAACGCGGCCGCGTCGATGGCGCCGATGGTCGCCGGCATCACCCGCGACCGCCCGATCCCGCGGGACGCCGCTGCCGACTGGAACCGTCCCTCCGGCTCGCCGGCGTCCGGGGACCGCCAGGGCTACCGCCGCGCCCGGCTCACCGGCCAGGCGCTGGCGGCCGTCAGCGCGCCCGGCACCGCGGCGAACACCCTGGGCCAGCTCGCCCAGCTCGTCGGCGACCTCGGCCCGGAGGCCGAGAAGGTCCTGGGCCCCGGCATCCGCCGTACGGCGTACCGCTACCGCGGCACCGAGCGGCGCCCCGACCCCAGCCTCGTCGACTCCGTGCACGACGCGCACGAGCTCGCCGGCGGCCTGCACGGCAAGGACTACGAGCGGGCCAAGGCCGTCATCGAGGCGGGCGCGGGTGGGGCGAACCGCCGCGGCGGCGTCGACCCGACGTTCAAGGTCCTCAGCTTCTACGCGGACGACCCCGAGGCGCAGGGGTGGAGTCAGGACCAGCTCGAGCTCGCGGCCCAGGGCGACATCGCTGCGCTCAACCTCGTCGAGCGGGGCTTCCTGCCCAACGCCCGTCAGACCAAGCTCTCGATCGAGTCCGGCGAGCTGCCGCCCTCCATCGGCGTGCTCATCGACGCCGACGGCGACGTCGTCAGCCAGGCCCAGGGCTACAACGGCGACCACTACCTGCCCTTCGACCTGAAGAACCTCGGCGACCTGCACGGCGGCCAGTACGTGCGCACGCGGGCGGCCGGCGGCCTGACGACCGAGGACATCTACACCGGCCTGCTCACCGGGGCCCGCCAGGTGCAGGTCGTCTCGAACTCGGGCGTCTTCACTCTCGAGCTCGACCCCCGACCTGCGCGGCGGCCGTCGGTACTCCGACAAGGCCAAGCGGATGGTCGAGCGCTACGGCAAGATGCTCGACGCGATCGAGAGCGGCAAGCTCTATGAGCGCGACCTCGAGGACGTCCAGCCCGGGATCACCAACGACCTGCGCCGCCAGGCGATCAGCGAGGTCGGCACGGGCGACGCCGACGCGGTCAAGGAGCGCACCGCGCAGCTGATCGACGAGAAGCGCCTCGAGCTGAGCGTCGGCGAGGACACCGACCACGCGGCCGCCGTCGGCGCCGAGATGCGCGAGTACGCCACCAACCGGGCCCGGGCCGGTCGCCCGATGAGCCGGCAGGAGATCGCCCGCGAGCGCGACGACCAGATCCGCCAGGCCGAGATGGCCGGCCGCGGCCAGGAGGTGCGCCAGCTGCAGCTCGACGGGCAGGGGTACGCCGCCGCCCTGTCGACGCTGCAGAAGGAGTTCCCCTTCTACATCCGCCGGGCGTCCTACCAGTCGCTGCCGGACTTCTACGAGGAGCGCGGGCTCGTCCCGCGTCAGGGCTTCAGCCGGTTCGGCCGGGGCAGCGACCGCGGCTTCGTCGAGCGCGGGCAGACGAACCCGAGGAACGCCGGCGGGGCGGGGCAGTACGGTGGCCGCCAGGTCCCGACCAGCCGCCCCGAGCGTCAGGAGCGCCCGGAGTCGATCGGGGACGCCGGCGCCGTCGCGGCGGGCGCAGGGAGCGCTGCGGGCGGGGCGGCTACTGCCGGCGCGCGCCAGGCACTGAGCAGCGCGAAGATCCCCTCGGGTGCGGCGGGGCGGATCACGGCCGAGGACGGCCCGGTGATGATGCCGCTCGTGCCCGGGACGAAGCTGCTGTCCGAGCGCGGGACGATGAGCCAGTCCGACCGGCGCAAGGTCGCTGGGGTCTTCGACGCGGTCATGCCCTTCGTGAATGAGCTCGAGGGACGGGCGTTCACCGGGCTGGCCGACGACGTCGACCCAAACAGCAGCCAGGCGCAGGAGAAGCCGCTGAGCTACCTGCACGCGCTGTGGAACAACCCCAAGTTCGGCGCCGGCGGGGCGAACCCGTCCGACCCCGGTTCGGGCATGGCGCAGTGGTTCGCCACGGCGCCCGAGGCGTCGCGGCTCAAGGCGCTGGCCGGCCTGGAGGCCGCGGCTGAGGTCTTGGAGAACGAGCTGAAGCACGGTACCGACGACTTGGTCCAGACCCGGATCAGGAACGACCTCGGCGGGCAGAGCCCGCAGGACTTCATCGACCCGGCGGCGACCCTCGGCCGGGCGAAGTCGCTGTTCCTGCCGCCGAGCGAGGAGTTCCCCGACATCGCGATGATGCCGGCCAACGACCGGCGGGCGGCGCCGTACCGCGACATCGTCAAGCTCGGCGACCAGACGGCGAACTACGAGGGCTACCTGACCCGGGCGAAGACCGCCAAGCCAACCGCTGCACGACGCCATCGCCATGATGGAGTCGATGACGCCGGCGCAGCGCAAGATCGCGATCAACCGTTCAGTACGACGTCTTTGAGCAGGCGACCAACAACCAGCAGCCGGCCGAGATCCAGCAGGCGCGCGACAAGCTCGAGCACTACCAGCGGGCCCACGCCTTCCTGCTCGCGCGCGACACGGTCAAGGGGTTGAGCCCGGACCCAAAAGACCCGTCGGGGGCGATGGTCAAGTCGCTCCTGCACCCGGTGATCGCGGACCTGCTGCGCCAGCACGGCCTGCTGTAGCCCCCGCTGCCGGCGCGTCCGGCCCCGGCGCCGTACCAGCCGAGCGCGGCCGAGCGCGCGGCGACGCAGCGCCAGGTCAGCGAGGCGCTCGAGCACAAGGCGCAGGCTGACGTCATCGCGCCGTACGCCGAGGCGTACGTCAACGCCGAGGTCGTCCCGGCGATCGCCGAGCTCTTTCACCCCAGCGACCAATGGATCGCGCGCGCCTTCCCCACGCCGGCGAAGCAGGCGGCGTGGCGGGCTGCGCAGGACCAGGCGATCCGCGAGCTGCACCTCGTGCCGAACCAGCTGGCGGACACCCTGGCCGCGCGGGTCGTGCGTCCCGACGAGGACTACGCGCCGACCTCGGTGGCGGGGCTGAGCACGATGGCCACGCTGCTGACGCAGGCGGGCAGTAGCGTGGCCCGCGACCGGGCGCAGCGTTTGCTGAAGCTGCTGTACGACCCCGAGACCCTGCAGGCCGGGATCGCCCGGCACATCCCGGACGACGAGGGGTAGGCATGACGACGGCGACCGACCGGTTCTGGGCTCCCCAGCGGCCCACCACCGAGCCGGACGCCGTCGTCCTGGCGCTGCTCGACCCGGACGCCGGCGACCTGACGACCAAGCTGCTCGCCGTGCAACCGCGCGGGAGCGGCCGCCTGCGAGGTCGTGGCGAAGCGGGCGGTCCCGGGCGAGCGCGCGCTCATCGACGCGCTCGCCGACGTGCGCGGCCACCCTCGCCGGCCCGGCCATCGACGGCGTCAGCAAGGCGCTGGGGAAGGGGAACAGCTATGCCGGTCTGCTGGTACGCGACCTTCTGGACGACGCCGAGCAGGGAGCGCTCGACCTGTTCCGGGCCGCCGTCGCCAAGGGCGTGCCGCCCCCGGTCGCTGTCCAGCGCGCCGGTGCGGTCTACGGGCTGCCGCGACGAGCGATGGGGGCCTACGGCCCGCTCGCGGTCGACCCGAAGAGCTCACCCACGGCGCTGACCGACGCCGCCGACCGGGCGCTGCTGACGTACGCCGCGCAGGTGCAGGCCGACGAGCTCGAGCCGCTGGCCAAGGCCGACGGCGACGGCGCCACCCAGGAGTGGGAGGAGCGCGAGCACCCGCGGGACAAGATCGGCCGCTTCGTCGACGCCGGCGCCCAGCAGAGCGCCCCGATGTCCCCGCTGGACCGGATCCGCGCCCGGCTCGGGCTGACCGGGCGAGCCCCCGCGGTGGCCGAGCGCGAGCAGACGCAGAGCCTGGACCGCAGCATCATCGAGCAGGCGCTGCGCCGCGCCGACGAGGAGGCCCAGGAGGCCAGCGTGCAGCGACAGGCCGAGCGCCAGCGGGGCCGCGAGCAGGCGCGCCAGGGCCGCGTCGGCGCGCGGACCTCGTCGCGGATCGGGGCGCGCCAGGCGCAGCGGGTCGAGCGGGTCGAGCGCACGCACGAGCAGGAGGCGGCCGCGGCGCTCGGAGAGCGCGAGCAGACGCGCGGGCGGCTCGGCGAGGGTCGCGGGAAGATCGGCGAGGGCCGGGGCCGGCTCGGGGCCGGGCGCGGCCGGATCGGCGAGCGTGGCAAGGCGCTGCGCGAGCTCGCGGGCAACGGCGGCGGCGGGGGCAGCGCTCCCGTCATCCCGCCGGGCAACGACGCGTGGATGACGCGGTTTCCCTGGCCAGCACACGGACCACTTCGAGACCTTCGAGGCGCCCCTCGCGACTGCGATGACGGGGCAGCAGTGGGTCCGCGCTCATGCGCGGCAAGGAGGAGTCGCTGCCGGGCACCTACCGCTTCCGGGCCGGGCACCTGGCCAACACCGGGACCCCAGTTCGACGAGATCATGGAGGTGGACGACCCGCGCAGCTCGATCGCGATCAACGACCGGGTCGGGACGGTCGGCGGCGCGCAGCACGACGTGCTCGGCGAGGCCTTCACCGCGCCGGTCGTCTACGAGCTCGGCACGACGAGAGCCGCGCGCGGATGCTCACGGCGATCGACGCCCGCCGCAAGGAGTTCGACCCCCACCGGCAAGACGCCGGGTGCCTTCATGGAGCCGATGCCGGACTACCACGACCCGAGCGAGCACTACCTCGTGTGCCGGCTGCCGCCGGCCGGGGCGAAGCCGGGCTCCGTCGACTACGACGACCGGCCGCTGCCGACGGTCAACGTGCTCACGCTGCGCCCCGGGGCGGCGCGCGGCTGGCAGGAGGGCAACCGGCACCCGCAGTGGCGCTTCGACCCCAACCAGATTCCTGACCTTCCACCGCGACAAGTACACCGACATGTGGGACGACGGGCGCAAGCTCGTCGTGCGCGTGTGGGAGCTCGACGTCGAGGACGAGGGCGACGCGCCGATCGGCAAGGCCAACGACGAGCGCCGTACGGCGACCGCCCGGCAGGACCCGATCATGGCGATGCTCCACCGCCAGCGGGCCGAGCAGAGCGAGGAGTGGCTCGAGCGCGAGCACCCCCGTGACCGGATCGGGCGCTTCGTCGAGGCGAGCCGGGCGGCTAGCCGCGTCGCGCCGACCGCCGAGCAGGAGCGGGTCGCCCCGCGAGAGGAGCGCCGGTCATCCCGCCGTACGGCGCGCACCAGCGCGCGCGGCGCGCGGCGCATCACGGCGCGCGAGGTCGCCCGGCGCGAGGACGCCCGCGAGGACACCGCCAGCCTGGAGCGGCAGGACGTCCAGGAGGGACCGCGGCCGGATCGGCGAGCGCGAGGACCAGCGCGGGAGCATCGGCCAGCGCAGCGCCCGTCCCGGCATCGGCTCACGCCGGCCGCACCAGACCGAGGCCGGCCCGCTCAGCGGCGTGCTCGACGAGCGCGACCGGATGCAGGTCTACACGCTCTCGGACTTCACCCGGGCCTTCCGCCAAGCCCCAGGCGAAAGCGGCGACGTCGTCGTCTCCGGTCCGCAGCTGCGCTTCCCTCGACACCGACGTCATCGTCAACCAGCACGCCGAGGACGCCTACCGGCAGATCGGGCTCAACCTGCGCGACCAGGTCAAGCAGCGCGAGGGCAGCGCGATCGGCCCGGACGGCAAGGTCCGCTGGCGGCACCTGCCAGACGGTTCGCCGGGCGGCACCTGCCCGACGAGGGCTCCGTCGAGGAGTACGCGGCCAAGCTGCTGCGCACCAACCCCGACACGGCGATGATCCACGTCTTCTACGACGGCTCGGACGTTGCAGTTTCTACGGCAACACCCGCGCCGTCCAGCCCCAGGTCCTGCTCGAGATCTCGCCCGAGGTCGACACCTCGCTGCCGGTGCGGATGGTCCCGCTCGGGCGTTTCGAGAGCACCGACCTCGTCATCGGCTACGAGCGCGCCGGTGGCTACCGGGCCCCGGAGCGTCCGCTGGCCACGCCGTACGCCGCACCGGTGGCTGCGCTACCGCGTCGAGCAGTTACTGAGCGCCCTACCCTGTGCGGTAGGCCGAGAGGAGGAAGACGTGACCGTCACCGTCAGCAAGGCCGCCCGCGCTCGGGCGGGTGCCCCGCCGCGCTTCGTGGCGCTGTGCAAGACCCTCTACGGCGAGGAGGTCGACGCCCAGCAGGTCTGGGAGGACGTCTTCAAGCTCGCGCCGGACCAGGCCGACCTGCACGCCCGGCAGAGCAACGGCAGCCTGCGGACCAACCTGGAGCGTGGCTCGAACGCGCTCGGTCTCACCGCGGCGGGGATGGCCACCGGCGCCGCGCTGCGCGACGACCGCTTCAAGGACGGTGGGAAGGTCGCCCGAAACGCTGTAACCGCACCGGCCAGAAGCTCCCGGCGCCGATCAGCCGGATCGGCGGGCGCAAGGGCGCGCTGCTCGCGGGCGGCGCGCTGCTCACGCAGGGCGTCAACATGGTCGGCGGACGTCTCCATCGGGCAGCGGCTGGCCAGCGACCAGAAGCAGCAGCGCGCCGTGGGCAAGGCCCTGCTCGAGACCGCGGTCCCGGCAGGGCGCGGGGTGCTCGTGCCGACCGACGTCCTGGCCAAGGCCGACAAGCTCAACCTCGGCGCGCTCGACGACGTCGTCGCTGGCACCCGGAAGGTCTGGGGCAAGGTCATCAACGCCGGCAAGCCCAACGGCACGCTGTCCCCGACCGGCGCGAAGGCGACGCCGGCGGCCGACCAGCCGATGCTCCCGGGGATGCCGCAGAACCCGGCGCCCGGCCCGGGCAAGCTGCAGCAGGCCGCCAGCGCGGTCGGCAACAGCCTGTCCTCGACCCAGGGCAAGATCGGGGTCGGCATCGGCGCGGCCGGCGCCACCGCGGTGGCCAACCGCCCGAAGCGGATGAGCACGGCGGGCTACGACCCCAACGCCCTCTACGGCAAGCGGGCCCCGCGCGACGACGACGGCTTCGTCGCCAAGGGCGTCTTCACCGAGCTCGACGAGGACCAGCACCTGGCCTTCGGCTGGGCGAGCGTCACCGAGCTCGGCGGGATGCCGGTCGTGGACCGCCAGGGCGACGTCATCGAGACCGAGGAGATCGCCAAGGCGGCGTACGACTACGTGCACGGCTCCCGGGTCGGCGGCGACATGCACCGGCGCAACGGCTCGGACCCGCACAAGGTCAGCGACCTCATCGAGTCGATCGTCTTCACCGACGACAAGGTCGAGAAGATGAACCTGCCCGACGACTTCCCGCGCGGCTGGTGGGTCGGGTTCAAGATCCACGACCCGGAGACCTGGGCCATGGTCAAGGACGGTCGGCGCACCGGCTTCTCGATCCACGGCTCCGGCAGCCGCGTCGAGACCGAGCTCGACCACGTCATGGGTTACGCCGCGTGAGCCGGGTCGGCACCGCGCTGCGCGTCACGGCGCGCAACCCCGCTCTACGTCGGCTCGGGAGCGGTCGCGGCCGGCGCGGCCGGGGCACAGGCCCCGCGCCTCGAGCGCCAGCGCACCCCGGAGCAGCGTCGCCGCGCCGACATCGGCTCCGCGGCCGCGGGCGGCGGGCTCGCCGGTCAGGGCGCGTGGCTCGGCACCGGCTACCGGATCCGCGCGCTCGGCCACCGTGTCGAGCGCACCCGGCCCGAGGGCATGAGCCGCTCGGCGCACCAGAAGATCATGAGCAACCACCACCGGGCGACCGGGGTGCCGAACGGGACCAAGCCCGACGCCGCCCACGCGCCGCCGCTTCTACCGGACCTACCCCGAGGGGCTGCCGGCGACGAAGTACAAGCGCACGCTGGGGCACATGTCGGGCAAGCGCGGGATGCTCATGCAGGCCGCGGCCATCGGCACCGGGGCGGCGATCACCGGCGGCGCGACGGCGCGCGGGACCCGCCAGCGCGTCGGCAAGCTCTACATGCGCGACCAGCAGACCTCGCCGGTGCACCTGGCCGGGGCCGCCGCCGGACTCGGGCTCGCGGCATGGGGCGCCGGGCGCAGCCCGATGGTCGGCCGGGCGCTCGCCACCGGGATCCGCGCCGCCCGGCGAGCCGACAGCCCGTACGCCGTCGACGCGCTCCAGCGCGCGCAGGCGGTCCAAGGGCGTCCTGCGCACGGCGACCGCTCCCGGCGAGCGGGCGCTGCGCCAGGTGCGGATGGTCGACGACGCCGTCCGGCGCGTGCCCGCCGCGATGCGCCCCGACGGCTCGCGCTCGCGGCCGGGGGCCCTGCTCGTCGCTGGCAACCGGCACGTGCGCCGCGACACCTACCACCCCGTCACCATCAGGCTCAGGAGCTACCGATGACCCGCTACGCCAACGGCACGACGCGCGGCCGGCGCCTCACCGGTCCCGAGGTCCCCTGGGACGGCTCGGGCGGTCGAGGACGTCCGCAAGGACGCCAGCTCCGACCGGACGCC
Source organism: Melastoma dodecandrum (assembly GCA_029817715.1). Classification (NCBI taxonomy): domain Eukaryota; kingdom Viridiplantae; phylum Streptophyta; class Magnoliopsida; order Myrtales; family Melastomataceae; genus Melastoma; species Melastoma dodecandrum. The sequence continues at coordinate 13,957 of JARUPY010000114.1, read as the reverse complement.
GCACGGTGGCGCAGGGCGTCCTCGGGGGCGCCGCGGGCGGGCATGCGGGGATGATCGCTGGCGGCGCGGCCAACGGTGGCTTCGGCTTCGCGCGCGAGGTCCGTCGGGTCGGCATGGGGCCGAGGCAGCAGTTTGCTGGCGCGCGGCTCGGCGCGGCTCTCGGTGGCGCGGGTGCTGCGATGGACGTCCGCGCGCTGCGCAACCCGGTTACGGCCGCCGGAGCGGCGCTCGGCGCTGCGGGCGGGGCGAAGTTCGTGATCGACCGCGGGCAAGAAGCGCGCTCGCGCTCGCCAGTCCCGCGATGTCTCCGACGTCGGCAAGGCGGATCAACGTTCGACCGTGCGCTGCAGCTTTCCCGGTCGTTCAGGCGGGTCGGGGCGCGCCGACCTGGCCCGCGGGCGTACGGCGTGGCTGCTCGAGCGGACCGTGGGCCGCAGGGCAACCGCGAGCTCATGGCCGGGCGCGTGCTGGGCGACATGGAGGCGAGCGAGCGAGGCGGCGTGCACCGCGCCGGTCGTCGTCGTGGCGTGGATTACGGCAACCTGCAGCACGAGATCTTCGCGCGCTCGGCGGCTGGACGAGCTGACCGACCCAACCCGTGGCCCAAGGCCAGTGTCGGCAAGGCCGCCCGTCACTACGACCCGGAGAGCCGTCGCCCAGCGCCGGCTCGGCGCCGGGATCGCCACCGGGGCGCTCGCGGGCACCGCGGCGATCGGCCTCGGCGGCCGCGGCATCCTGCGCTCGACCAAGGCCGTGCGCGGGCTCAACCTCGGCCTGCCGGGCGCGAAGTCGGGCCCCGGCGCCGAGAAGGAGCTGAAGACCTTCGTGCGCGGGAAGGGGCACGGCGACGTCGTCGCTGCGCGTCGCCGCGACGTGGGGCTCGTCGGCGGCCGGTACCGTTGCGCTCGGTGGCGCAGGCGTGCTGCGCGAGAAGGCCGAAGGTCGTCGGCTCGGGATCTGGAGGTAGGACGTGGCTCAGCTCAACCTGATCGACCCGGCCAGCGAGGTCGTCGTCTTCGGCAAGCGGTACCCGGTCGCGTGGCCCCCGCCGCGCTCGACGGTGATCCGCGCGCTCGTTCCCCACCGGCCGGCACGTCGGGCACGGCAACGACCTCAAGGTCGTGCACGGCCCGCGCAACGGCGGCAAGATGCCCGGCCTCGAGCGCTACTCCGGCGGACGGCACGGTGGCCGCGCAGGCCGCCTGCTGCGCGTCAAGGGCTGACGCTCGCGGCGTGTCGCCCGGTACCACCACATCTGCACCCACCCCACCAGACCACACTGAGGTCGCCTTGACACAGCGCACCGTCCGGAAGCTCTCGGGCCTCCGCATCGACGAGGTGTCCCTGGTCGACCGCCCGGCCAACCAGCACGGCTTGGTCGCGATCGCCAAGCGACACACGGATCAGGAGACCCCCATGACGGACCTCTTCACCGCCGACGGCGACCAGGTCGCCGAGGACGAGCTCGAGCACGGCGACGTCGTCTACGACGAGGCCGGCAACGAGTACGTCTACGCCGAGGACGACGGCAACGGCGACCCGGAGACCTCCGACGTATACGACGGTTCGGAGTACGAGGACGAGGTCGGCAAGGCCCTCCTGCCGCTCTCGCGCTCCAAGGTCAAGGCCGCCGGCCGACTGGCCGGGATGCGTGGGCGTGGGGCGGCCAACGCCGCCAGCGCCTGGGGCCGCGAGGCCAACGGCCGCGCCATGGCCGTCGCGTACGACGCCGCCGGGCGCGCGATGGCCGCGGGCGACCGCGCCGGGCGTCACGTCAACCGCAACCGCGGCCGCTACAGGCTGGGCGCCGGTGCCGCAGTCGGCGCCGGGGCGGGCTACGGCGGCGGCCGGCTGAAGAAGTCCCTCGGCGACGCGGTCCTCGAGGAGCTCTCGAAGGCCTACAACCGAGCAGGACCGCGACGAGGTCGTGTCCAAGGTCGCCGACCGGCTCGAGGCGGTCAGCAAGCGCAACGAGGTGATCGAGGACGTCGTCGAGCAGCTCATCGCCGAGCGCGAGGCCGAGCAGTACGTCGAGCTCGCCAAGGGCTACGGCATCCCCGGCACCCCCGAGGGCATCGGCGGGCTGCTCTACCGGGCCTCGAATGTCCTCCCGGAGGAGGACGTCGCCGCCCCTCGACCAGCTCTTCTCCTCGATCGGCGAGGTCGGCAAGGCCGACGGCTCGTTCTACGAGGAGCTTGGCTTCTCCGGTCCCGGCGAGGTGAGCGTGCTCGGCCAGGTCATGGCCGCCGCGGGCGACCTCGTCGTCAAGGCCGACGGAGGCATGTCCCAGGAGCAGGCTCTCACCGCGCTCTTCACCGCCAACCCCGCCGCGTACGACGAGTACGAGGCCCGAGCAGCGCCGCGGGGCGCTGAGGAAGACGAGGTAGCCCGCCATGGCCGCTTACGAGGAGAAGGTCGTCGAGATCTCCCTGGACGTCGACGCGTCCCTGGGGATCTACACCGGCGTCCCGGGTCAGCCCGGCTCCGCCAGCCCGAACTCCGGCAACATGTACCGGTTCGTCAAGATCACCGGGGCCCACCAGGTCGGCCTGTGCACCGCGGGCACCGACGCGGTCGTCGGGATCCTGCGCCAACAAGCCCCAGACCCCCGGCGCCGCCGGCACGGTCGCCATCGGCGGCGTCTGCCAGGTCATCGCGGGCCTCCGCGCTGTCCGCCGGCGCCCTCGTCGTCCCCGACGCCTCGGGGCGTGCCGTCGCCGGATCGGGCAAGTGGGTCACCGTGACCCACCGCCGCCGGCGCCGGCGAGATGGTGTCCGTGCTCAAGGTCGCGGCCTGAGCCCCAGGAAGGAACACGTAGATGCCCAACCCGAGCCAGGCCGACCTCCACGTCAACGTGCCGCTGACCAACGTCAGCATCGCGTACATGCAGTCGGCCGACAGCTTCATCGCCGACAAGGTCTTCCCCAAGGTCAAGGTCAACAAGCAGTCCGACCTCTACTGGAAGTACTCAAGTCCGACTGGCGTCGGACCAACGTCCAGCGCAGGGCGCCCTCCACCGAGTCGGCGGGCGACGGCTGGAACATGGACACCGACCAGTACTTCTGCCACGTCTGGGCGGTCCACAAGGACATCGACGACCAGATCCGGGCGAACGCCGACAGCAACTTCAACCTGGACCGTGACGCCACCGAGTTCGTCACGAACCAGCACCTGCTCAAGCGCGACATCCTGTGGACCCAGTCCTACTTCCGGACCGGCGTCTGGGGCACTGAGAAGACGGGCGTGGCCGCCAGCCCGACCGCCGGCCAGTTCCTGCAGTGGGACCAGGCCACCTCGGACCCGATCCAGGACGTGGGCCGGTGGATGATCGACTTCCGCCAGCTGTCGGGCTTCGCGCCCAACGTCTGCGTCATGGGCGCGTACGTGATGAACGCGCTGAAGAACAACCCCGACATCATCGACCGCATCAAGTACAACCCAGCGCGGCGTGGTGACCGAGGACCTGATCGCGACGCTCTTCGACATCGACGAGCTCTACATCACCTACGCCACCCAGGCCAACGGCCCGCAGATGCCGTCGGCCCGCGAGCAGGACGCCGCGGCGACCTACTCGTTCATCGGCAACCCCTACTCGGTGCTCTTCGCCTACGCCCCGGCCAGCCCGTCGCTCATGACGCCGTCGGCCGGCTACACCTTCACGTGGGCCGGGTACATCGGGGCCAACACCGAGGGCGTCAAGGTCAAGAAGTTCCGGATGGAGCACATCGCCTCCGCCGGATCGAGGGCGAGGCAGTCCTACGACCCCAAGGTCGTCTGCGCCGACATGGGGCTGTTCCTCAACACCGTGGTCGCCACGGTCTCCTGACCCCGGGAGCCTCTCTCCTGCACGTGTGAGGGCAGCAAGCGCCCGTCGGTACGTCCGGCGGGCGCTTCGCTGTGTCGCGGGCCTGTCGCGGGCCTGTCGCGGGCCAGACGGGCCCCGGCAGGGCACCATGGGGGCATGGCCCAGCGCGTCCCCACCACGTTCTACGTCGCCAAGCGCGGCGTCTTCATCGGCGGGCGTCGAGAAGGCGATCGGCTCCTCGATCACCTCGACCCAGGCCAAGGGGCTGCGCCGGCTCTCCGCGCTGGTCAGCCGCGGCCACTGCAGCCGAACGTCACCTCGAGCGCGAAGCACAAGGCGATTATCGGGTTGTGAGCGCGCTGACCGCCAAGCGGCGCCGGCCGGAGGGGTACGGCGCGGCGACACGCCGCGCGCTCTAGGGTGCGCCCATGAGCTCATCGACTCCCATCGGCATCCGGGCCGGCCGCGGCCGGCGTGACCCCTCCCTGCTCGCCCGCCGCGAGGACCCGGCCTCTCCCGCCGGGCCCGTCCCGGTCTACGTCACGGCCCGCCCGCTCAAGCACGGGGTCTACGTCGTGCCGCCCGGGGGTCGAGCTGCCGGGCGCGAACGCCTGGCCCCGGATCGCGACGATGGTCGACACCCGCCGGGTGCGCGCCCTCGAGCTGGACGAGTCGTACGAGCGCTGGGAGGACTTCGAGGCCCGAGCCCTGGCCGCCGGCACGACCGACCCGGGCGAGCGCCCGTGGAAGCGCGCCGGCCGACCTCGACGTCGACGCGGTGCTCGCCCCGAGGTCGACGACGACGACCCGGGCACCGTCGGCGAGCGCACCGGGCAGACCGAGGTCCGCGACCCCGTGCTGGCCAAGGGCGACCCGCGGCGCAAGGCCCGCCCGTGAGCTTCACCTACAGCGGCGACCCGACCTCGTCCCCGCGCGACGAGCTGCGCTTCCTGATCCAGGACACCGACCCCGACCTGCCGCTGCTGCAGGACGGGGAGCTGGACTAACCTGCTCAGCGTCTGGATGGAGCCGTACGACTCGATCACCTGGGTCGCCTCGGTCGCCGCCGCCGTCATCGCCCGCAAGTTGGCCGGCATCGTCTCGGTCAGCGCCGACGGTGTGAGCGTCAACACCGCCGACCTCGCCCAGCGCTACCGCGACATGGCGGCCGCGCTGCGTGCCGAGCACTACACCGCCCAGATCGGCGGGCGAGATCGAAATGAGCAACATCATGGTCGGCACGGCCCCCGACCCGAGCATCCGCCCGCTGCGCTTCAGCGTCGGCCTGCACGACAACCCCGAGGCCGGCCTGCAGGACTAGGCGGCTGGACGGCCCCGACCCGCTCGGGGCCCCGCTTGATCGACACCCTCGAGGCCCTGGGGTACGGCGGGTGGTACTGACGTGGCCACCTCGCTCATCACCGGCCTGGCGCAGCCCGCTACGCTGTCGTTCGCGCTAGGGGCGCGCGGGCCAGCTGCTCGCCGCCGGGGCGATGAAACAGCCTGGTCCTCATCGAGCGCCGCGGCGGGTACGACGCCGTCGCGCGGGAGTACGAACTACGCGAGCACGAGCAGCACGGTCTACGGACACCGCCCGACGTGCCCGGCTCGGGCGGCGGAGGCGGGCGTCTCGCTGGCGTCCCGGCGCGGCAGACCCAGATGGACCTCGGCGACGAGCCGCAGTACTTCGAACTCCCTGACGGTCTACCTGCCCGCGGTGCTGGCCAATCCGGCCGCGGACTCGACGACCTCGTCACGATCGTCACCACCCCGGACGAGGGACCTCGTCGGGCGCGTCTTCCGGGGTCGTCTCGACGACACAACGGGCGGCCGAGGGCTGACCTACGAGCAACAGCTGCAGTGCCAGGGCTGTGAGTCCGAGCCGGTCGTGGGGGCGGCCCGCCGTGAGAGCGGTAGGACGCCGCCAAGGCCCTGGCCAAGATCGACGAGCGGGTTCGCCGCCGGCGCCGGCCGGAGCACCGAGCAGCTGCTCAAGACACGCCCGCCGCACGGCGCGGCCAAACGTCCGGGCCCTGGCCGGGCGCGAGGGCTCGCCGGTCTCCCGTCCGGCTCAAGGCGACCGAGACAGGGGTGCGGGTCACCGTTTCGTCGGCCCCCGCGCCGAGCGCTACCGTGCGCTGATCGAAGCGCGCGCTGCGCCAGCAGGTGCCTCAGGACGCCGCCGAGGTCCGCGCGCAGATCACCCGCCGCTGAGGAGCGCCCCGTGCCCGGTCATCGTCCCGCAGCGCTACGCCCTGAACCGGGGAGCTCGTCGCACCACCTGGTCGCCCATGCTCACGGCACCAGCCTGGCCGTCGGGCCGCGGCCACTGCGCCGCCGGAGGGGCGGCTGGCCGTACGGGCAGCCGGACGTCGGCGAGTTTTCGTGCCCGTTACGTCGTCGTGCGCACCGGGGTGGGCCTGCCCGCAGTCGCCACAGACCCTCGGGCGCTTTCCGGGCGATCCCGCGGTGGAGCATGGGCTACCGGCGGCGGCCTGCCGCCGGCTCGCGGGAGAGCACCCTTGGACGACCATCGCCCAGCTGCCGCGCGACGCCGTGACGGCCTGGCGAGGCGTCGTGGTGACCCTCGGTAACCAGGCCTGGGAGTCGTTCGGGAGCAGGTCACCCTGGACGCCCTCGGCGCCACGACGCCGAAAACCGCAGCACCGACCCGCCCTACTGGGAGGTCAGTCGACGACCGTTTGTCGGTGTGGCTGACCTTGCGCACCTGACTCCGGGCCTACCATCGAGCCGGAACCCACCTCGAGCGCGACGCTCGGGGACCCCCCGCATGAAAGGCCCGACGCCATGAGCGACGCTCATCCCCGAACCAGAACTGCTGGAACTCGGTTTCTCGGCGACGCCTGCCCGCCGCCACGACGACCCTCATCCCTGATGTCGTCCGAGATCCGCGGCCGCGACCGAGCTGACCGACTTCGTTCATCCTCCCTGACCGCGTTCCTCGACCGGCAACTCGCGGTCCCGTACCCCGAAGCTGAAGAGCCTCTTCGAGCCGAGCATCCCCGGCACGTCGACGGCATCAGTTCACCTCGGAGGGAGATAGTACCGCGGACACGGTCCTCGCCAACGACATCGCTCTATAGATAGATGTGTCGGACGATGCTGCGCTCGCGAGCGTGCGGTGCGGGTCTATCATACGCTCGGCGGGTCTTCTACAATCGCTCCGCATAGTACCGGCAGAGGCACCGGCGCCGCAACCGGCATGCCGATCGCGGCGGACACCGTCGAGCGTCTGGCCGGTGGCGAGTGAACGACACGGCGCGGCTCGGCGGATGAGCCTCGAAACACGGCGCAGGACCTTATCAGCCTCACCTGCGCCGTCCCGCAGGTTCCCGGAACTATTCCTCGTGTCACCCCCCCCCCCGTCTCCGCACAACAACTGACCCCCACCACAACTTTAATCTTATTTATAGTTATAGAGATAGTATATATTAACGCTATTCTATTCCCACAGCATCCCGCACTACGGGTATGCTTTTACATTGTTTAATCTATGTAGAGCGAGAATACACCTCGGAGCCTGCTGCCAGAGGATCCGCTCTTTAGACCGCCGTCGCCACGCGCCCGTGACAAGACTCCAGGTCCGCACCCGCCGCCTGCGGGGACGGTGTGCTCCCCCATGTTTCGGCGCCAGTGGAATTGATGCCCCCGGCTCCCGTCTCGTTCCCCCGTCGAGGAACGCCTGCCGCCCGCGCGGTCCGCTGCGGAGTGGACGCGGCATTCGCCACGTTTCGGAGTCAGCTGCGACCGCATAAGCCGCGCCGGCGTTCACGCCGCTTCCACGGTCACCGTCGCCGGGCCGCAGGACAGGCGAGGACCGTCGAGCTGAACGATGATCTGTAGCAGGCCCTGGACGAGCAAGCGCAGTACGACGGGACGTCGCCGACCGCTGTGCCCGCTCCGTGCCCGGGTGGCCGCACGCAGAGCGACAGGTGGGCGTCGCCTCAGAAAGTTACAACGGCCGACACCTTGGCCCGAAAAAAGAAGGGGTTTTTCCCAAATCTCAGGCCGTCATCGCACTCAGCAGAGCCGCTGCTGACCGAGTGGAGGCAGGCCTCACGATCTCTACACCCGCAGCCCGGAGCTGGTCCGGGCGGCGAGATCAGCCACGCTCTTCGTCCGAGGCAGCTCAAGGTGCTAGCAACGGCGGGGGCCTTATAACGTTCTCTTTGTTCCAACCGTACAGGCGGCTGCTGAGGTACGACGCCACCTTCGGCCGCTGAGCGCGGGCTATCGCCGTCAGACCACGGGCATACCCTGGTCGGAGTACCTCGAGCGCTTCAGCGGCGAGGACCGGGCCCGTCATCGTCGCCGTGGACGATGGAGCGCTCGGAGCCGGGCGTGCACTATGTGGCGCAACTGCCCACAGGCGCTGTAGTGGGACGCCGACCCCTTAGCCTACGTGAGATCCCGTGCGCGTCACCTGTCCTCGGGCTGCATGCTGCGGTGAGACAGGCTGTGCAGTGCCGACGCGTGCGACTAGTTGCCCAAGGGGGCGACGATCCAGCTGGTCACGCCCCGGGGTTCCGAGTAGCTCATCGAGCTGAAGCGGCGTGCGGGGACGAGGCCGAAGGGATCACCGGCCCGCGGAGGAGAAGGCGGGGCTGGAGCATTGGCCGACGGACATCACGATCGTCTACGGGCTCGACCCCAGCACCTACCTCGCCGGGGCCGCCCAGTTCACCCAAGGGCCAACACCGCGCTCAACCAGTCCTTCGCCCAGTCGATCACCTCTGGCGAGGCTCATGGCCCGCGCGCTCGACGCGGGTCACCCCCAAAGCGGGATCGGCGCGCGCGTGACTCGGCTTGGGGCGCGCTGGCGAGCGCGGCCGCCGAACACCCAGCTGGCCGTTTCTCCACCCTCGAGGGCAACGAGCACGATTCACCGGGGCCCGGATCGACAAGCTCGTTCGGCTCGGTCAACCAGCTACTCCCGGAAGATCCCGCTCGGCTCGGCTGGGCCGATCCGCGGCACCGTCCAGCAGTTCGCCCAGATGGGCGTCGTCGGGGCCCGACACCGAGGCCAAGGTCGGCCTCGCTGACCACGACGGTGGCCAACCTCTCCGGCGCGACCGGGGGAGGGCCCGGCGGCGCTGGCGCAGGGGATGGAACCGACCTCGCCCGCGCGACGGGGAAGCTACCAACCTCGGACCCAGCCCCTCGCTTCCCAGAAAGCTTGCGGCGACTCATGACGACGGTGTCCCTGCAGTTTCGGGAGGGGGTCGGCCTCGAGCGTGCTCGCCTTCTCCAAGAGCGAGCATAGCGCCGATGGCCCAGGCCGCCCTGGCATCGCGCTCGACCGAGGTTGCGCGGCATACTACCAGCGCCTTCGCCCGGCTCGGCGAAGGCACGGCGTCGGGGGCCGTCCCCCTCGAGCGGGTCAACAAGATTGTCACCGACATGTCCAGTCGCGGTGCGCGAGGGCACGCCGGAGCTGAAAGACCTACACGCCGAGATTCACCGGGCAGACGGTCAACCAGGTTCACCGCGCTGGCCCAAGGCCAACCCCACCGAGGCCCTGACCCAGGTCACAGGAGGTCGATCGCCAAGGCCGGCAGCCAGGGCGCGCGAGGTTTCTGCTCGAGCATGCTCAATGGCCTCGACGGGCTGCGCTCGAAATGTCGCTCCCTGCAGGTCGCTGTCGGCCCTCCGGAGGGCTGCGCCCGGCGATCGCCGAGGGCCCAGGCGGGCTACGAGCTCCGGCAGCGCCCAGAAGGCCGGCCGACGTGGCCTTCTCGAGGGCTGAACGACTCGGTCAGCCCAGGCTGTCAGGGAGGTCCAGACCGGCAGCTGGCCGACGCCCTCGGCGCCCCGCTGCTCTAGCCGCTGAACGAGCGTGCGGCAACCTGACTCAACGGCGTCATCCGGCTGGCGCTGGCCAACGCCGCGCCGGGCAGTCTCAGGGATGGGCCAGGGCGCGGTGCTCGGCGCGCGCAGATATAGTTGTGTGTGTGTGGGAGGCTCTCAATCGGTGTGCTGTTTGATTGCGCTCGGTTCGCGAACGTGAGAGAGCAGCTCCTCGCATCAGCACACCTGATCGCGTAGCGGCTGTCTCGGACCTCGGTTGTGCACGCACTCTGCGCGCCGGCGCATTCCGGCAGAGCTTACGCCCCCGAAGCACCGCCCCGGGAACAGAGCAGAGCAACGGGAGACTCCATTCAAGCGGCCGCGTCGGCGACCCAGGACGATCGAACCTTGGTGAGTAGAGGAGAGATGCTAGAGCGGCTGAGAAAGTTCTCAGGCTACGTCACCGAGGACGCTAGACGTGCTCGAACCAGTCTAGTCCGCGTCACTTGACGATGTATACGGCTGTAAGTACCGCTCCGAGGCGGCGAGCAGGCGCTGCTGAACCGGCATCGGGCCAGAAGGGAGACGTACGACGACCGGATGTTCCGCCAGTCTGGTGATAAGAGCGCGATTCGGGCGTCCCGGTAGGCCGGGAGCATCCTGTTCCGCGAGCCGGCTCGATCCTCTAGCGCGCTGCCCCAGCTACCGTCCGACGCCGGCTGGTCGACGATGCTGTTCAACCCAGTTCGGCCGCAGGCATCGCGCAACTCCCCGGAGTTGCCCTTCGACCAGCGCCGGACTCCTCGCTCTAAGGGATGGGCAGCGCCGAGGGGGACGCCGCCAGCCGGGCGTTCGTGGCGTACATGGCATTCGGCAACATCCGGCGGACCGCGGCCGGCAGACGCGATGAAGGCCTTGTTCCCACTCTGTGAGTATCGCACCTCCGCCGGCATGAGAACATGGGCTCCTTCCGCTGCACGCTGGATGGGCCTTCGCGCCACCGCGGGAGATGAAGGAGGTTGGCCACACGCGCTCGTCGGCCGTGAGCGTATGGCCACTCGACGGTGTGCGCCGTCGGGCCGCGCGTGCGGCATCTTCTGCGCGGTGCTGCTGGGATCCCTCGGATAAAAAATCCCGTCGCTGGGCGTCACCGCGTGGATCGGCGGCCGGGGCCTTCGCGGCTCTACCAGGATGTGGGCAGTGGCCTCGACGCGGCCGCCGGGCAGTCCGGGACCGACTACGCACAGCTCGGGCGTCCAGAGACGCGCCTTGGACGCCTAGACCGGGAGTCTCGATCGGCAAAGGCCACCCAGGCCACCGAGAGACGGTCGGGGACTCGAAGCACGAAATACTTCGCCGCGACGGTCAACCTCAGAGCGTGACGCCTCCTTCGCACGCTCAGGCGACTATAGGTCACCGAGGCGCCGAAATCTCAGGCGGCGAGCACGACCACGGACAAGTAGAGAAACCCGTGACGTCGCTACCAGAGCGGCGCACGGTCGCCCAGTGATCGCGCATGTGCGTGCGTCACGCACGTGCGCGCCGCGCGCGAGCACGAAACCCCGACTTCGCAACGGACGTAGCTGTCACTGCTGTAGTCTCAAGGTCTGGTCCTGTTGCGCCATGTTCTTCACCCGTACTGGCAGCGCGCACAAAGTCGCTCGCACATCGCACGCCTGTTGTGTTTCCGAGGGCGTCGACGAACCCCCGTTGAGGCGTCGGCGAGCACGCCGGCCAGGCTCGACGACGGGACCCCTGAGCAACCTCCGTCGGCGTGGCTCGCCGGCCGGCAACGACACCGGCTTTCAAGCTCCTTCGCCCAGGGGCTGGTCAAGGGGGCGTTCAACCCCGGGCGGGCTACGCGCGCTCAACGACCCAGAACAAGGTCGGCACGATCGGCGAGGACCACGGGTCAGCGGGCTCTTCACCCCGGGCGGGGCCTTCAGCATCACCACGATCCCCGACACATAGCCACAGCACTCGGGCAAGATCTCGGCGCTGGGCCAGGCAGAGCCAGATAGACCTACGGCGCGCAGTGCGACAAGTTACGGCGACAAGTACGACCAGGAGACCCAGCTCGGAGACATGCGATGCAGAAGGCCATCAAACGACGCGGATGGCGACCGGGAACGCCGACCTGTGTCATTCGATGCTCGCGCATCACCTTCTCGAGGTCAACCTCTTCGGGGCGGACAAGGCCCAGGAACATTCACCCGCCGGCGGACCATCACGAACAACGGCGGGGACCTGGCCAACACCTGTCGCCCAGAAACAAACAGCGACTTCGCCCAGTCCTCTGGGCCGACTTCGTCGCCGGCAGGGCTGGCCACCGGCGAGGGTCTACGCGCCGCTTGCCAGAGCAGCAGGGGATTGTACTCCCAGGACCTGATAAGACAGGGCGGCTCGGGCCTCCTGGCCATTCGCTCTTCGAGCAACAGCAGCGTCTCCGGCGCCGCGCGGTGCGGTCCAGACCGGAGCTGTCATGACCAGCCGGGCCGACGTCCGGGGGCCGCAGGCCCCAGGGCGTCGACGGCGATTGCTTGCAGTCGGCGTACGGCCGCCGGCCAGAGCATGTTGCGTCCAGTTCGCCGCCGAGGGCGGCTCTAAGTGCGGGCCTCGATGCATGAGCGTTGACTCTCGTCCGCTGAGGTTGACGCCCTCATCACGGCGGGCGATCGCCAAGGCCTCCCAGCAGATTGCAGTTCCAGGCCAGCATGAGCAGACCCAGGCCCAGGGGCTACGCGAACTGAACCGATGAGCTAGGACCATCTCGATGGCCAACATCCCGATCAGCAACAAACGCCACGACCGAGGCCCAGCGCCAGCAGGGGCTCCAGCAGACCCAGGCCGGGCTCGTCGAGGCCCGCCAGCGCCTGGTCGTCCCGGCTCACCCATGAGCGCGAGTTCGAGATCTCCTCGACCCGCCAGACCCAGGACTACCAGGCGCTCGGTCTCCTAAGCCCGAGACCGTCTTCGGAGTCCAGCGCCAGGCGCACGCTGCTGCTGTTCAAACCTCTCGATGAGCCGCCAGCAGATGGACTACCAGGGACGCTGGTGGTGGGAGGCGGTCCGAGGCCGAACTTCTACACCCAGCGCGGTATAGCCAGGAGCGCGACTTCAACATTCTCGATGCAGCGCTCCGAGCAGGACTTCTTGGACCCAGCGCGCCCCGCTCGATCCGCGACTTCAACAATCCCAGAGATAGTGGCCCGCGAGAATGGAGGACGAGGCCACAGGACGATCTACGTCCCCCTACTCGCGGATCCAGGACCAAGGCGACGTGGGAACGCCAAGAACCTGCTGGTCAAACCTATCGGGCGTGCAGACCAAGGCCGATCCAGCTGCAGGTGGCCAACCTCGGTTCGCTGCGCCAGGCGGGGGACTGTCAAACGCCGCGATCTCGATGCTCGGGCTTGAACCGACGCGGCCAACGCCCAGCAGGTGGCCAACCTCGTAAACGGGACGCGATGAGCGACCCCCAAGGTCGTCGCCCAGCTGAACCAGGCCGGACGAGCACGGCAGACAGATGCGCGACGACGGCGCTGACGACAACGTCCCGGCGTACACCACGAATTTGCAAGCGCCAGCAGCCAGGACTTCGCGCGCTTCGATGGCCGACCGGGAAGGTCGACCGGCAGAAGTCCAATTTCAGCGCGCCCAGGCCCGTTCTGTCCCGCTCGATGGCCGACCAGGCCGGGCGACTTCTCCAAGAGCCTGACCGGGGGCAACGAGGACTTCAACAAGAGCATCGCCCGTGTGCGAACCAGGACAATAGGCGATCGGGCTGGCCAACAACGAGGCCGACTATCATACCCGGTCCATGGCACCGTCAGCGCGACGCCTTCAACCGAGAGCCCAGGCCCGGATGCGCGACGACTACTATCGCGCAGCGCAGCGACCAGGGCGGATCGCAGGTGCGAGTCTCAAGGACGCATGGGCCGAGCAGACCGACGCCGCGCGATTCCAACGGCCGCGCCGTAGAGACTGGTCGAGCAACCTCATTCACCAAGGACAACCTCGGACTTCGTCGACAACCTCAAGAACGAAAGTCCTGCCGCAGGTCCAGGCGCTGGCCGGCCAGCTCGGGATCGACATTCGGCACGCCCTTCAACGCCACGGGACGCTCGGCTCGGCGCGCAAAGCTCGACAAGCAGGGGCTGGGCCGAGGGGAGGGCGGCGTCGCGGAGGCAGATGCAGGCGCAATCCATGGCCGACGGACATCCTCATCAGGGCTCACGGTCCGGCTGAGTTCATTGCAGCCGGGCTCGCCGCGTGAATATGCAGCACTACGGCAGTAGAACTTCAAGGGGGCCATCCGCACGATGAGCCTGCCGAAGGAGAG
>JARUPY010000431.1:45000-72924 GCA_029817715.1 Melastoma dodecandrum | reverse complement strand
GGTTGGAGCAGTCCCGCCTCCCTTCGTCGCACGACCTTGTCCTGCTGGCACACCATGATCAGGACCGCACGTAGGCTTCGCAATCTTCCTTTAGACGGGGCCACATGTAGCACTTCTCTTCGACCAAGGCAATCAGTTTCGTTCCACGCCCTGGATGGGACCCGCCCACAAGGAGTCCATAGGGATTCATAGCAAAATGCAGCTCTCGCAGTCCCCCTCCGATAGGGACGTTGAAGACGCTGGCCCTTCACCGTACAGCATAGTCACCATCCAGCCTGTTCTCGTCGCTCGTTCCCGGCTTTGACCTGCTCATCTGTTTTACGTTAGTGGGGTCAGCTTTGTCTAGGTCACGAACCTTGTCATGGATTTCCGTATGAAATGGAGGAGATGGGATCTGCGATCGTTTCCATTGGCGCTTCCGACTTAGTGCATCGGCCACCACATTGTGCTTTCCCGGACGGATGTTCCCAACTCGAATTCGTACTCAGCCATAGAAAACTATTGCCAGCGAGCCCTTCTTTTTGCCACCCTAGCGGGGACAACGTCTTCCTTGAGTCTTGAAGAATGTATTGGCGGTCGTTGTCGGTTCTTAATCACGGAATGTGGTTCCCATTAGGTAAACTCGCCAGACACGCAAGCATAATGGATCACCGCCAGCATCTCCTTCTCATGGGCAGAGTAAACGCTGCTCAGCATCCTTTAGCTTCCAGCATCTCAGAACGCATCGGGGTGCTCCTTCCTTGAACCGAAGACGCCTCACCACCGCATGGTCAGAGGCTTCAGTATGCACTGTCAATGGGATTCAGATCAAACCTGAGGGATGCTTGAGAGACATGTTCTGATGAATACAGCTGCAGTTCACGTCCTCAAAAGCCTTTGACACCGCTCGTCTCCCATACACCAGGATTGATCTTTTTCGCTAACATAATCCGTCAAAGGGGCCACTCTCCCGTGAGTAATTCATTACAAAAGCGACGATAGTAATTACGCAAGTCCACAAATAAGCTTATTAGTTCTAGAGACTCTTCCTGGTGCTGAACCCCACCCCAAAGAATCCCCACCCCCCCATTCTCGAATGAACTCGCACCTTCCCCGGTATCCATCCGCACACTTCCTCGTCCATAGTCACATGGCCTAAGAAGTTGATCTCCTTCCCCCCGCACACAAAAACTCGCCATTTCTCCTGTCTTAACCTAGAGTGTGTGCATCCCTAAGTTTGGTAGTAGAACAAGCACGTAGGTGCCTGGTAGGTGTTCTTCGAGGTCCTCCGAGTAAACACCATGATATATCGTCCAGATACACCCACCACCAAAAACTCATCGATGTAATCATTGATAAAACATCACTTCATCAAGTTACAGAAAGTGGCAGGGGCCATTGGTTAAGCCAAAAGGGCATCACCAAGAACTCCAAAGGACCCATACCTCGATCCACCATAGTAGTTTTAGGCTCATCCCCCTATGCAATGCGGACTTGCCAATATCCCGATCCGCAGATCCAAACTTAGAAGAAAGTAGGCACGCCATTCGTACAACGATCCGAGACAAATCTGCCACCAATGGTACTGGATACTTGTTCTTCACGGTAACTTTGTTTAGCCCCAGGTAATCCACGCAAAAGCCGCAAGGTGCCATCGTGCTTCATTTGGAACAGGACAGGAGCTCCGAAAGGGGCGTGGATGGCTGAATTTTTCCCGACTCGAAGGCAATTCACCCATATTGATACTCTTAGCTCCGCTAGTTCTTTCGAGGGCCATCCGGTAAGGAGCTTTAGCAGGGGGAACGGTTACCTGGGAGGAGATCGATTTTGTGGTTCCCACCGTCCGCCTAGGAGGAAGGCCCTTTGGTAGTTCGGCAGGCATTGAAACATCTTGGAACTCTTCAAGGTCAGATACTAATAACTTGGGGGATCTCCATTGGGACGTGGCCCTCCTCCACTTCGAAAACCGCCGCAAGGTAGATCATCTCGCCCTTCTTCCTAACCACGTTAGCCAACTTGCATTGCCGACACCATCTCCGATTTCCCATCATCCGGCTTTCCCTTCTAAGTAATTGCCCTTTGAAACGAAGCATGGATGCGGACCGTGTCCCCAACGAACAGCCCATCCCAAATGAGGCATTCACCGCAACCTGGGCATCCATAAAGAAATTGTTCCCCAAAATTAACATCCCAAAGTAAATCAAGAGGGACTACCATGAAGTCGAGGGATCCTTCCCACAAGACCGAGGGTAATTTTCACGCTCTTCGCCATTCCATTATTGGGCTGGCTCCGAGAGTTCACCGCCTTGATGCGACAACGAATGCTCGTTCACCACCATTCCAGTCTCCCCACAACACGGTCGGATACGAGAAAAACTATGCGTTGCACCCGTAGTCCCACCATCGCCATCACCTGATGCTTGTTGATAGACATAAGGAACTGTACATTTAGTCCCTTAACCGGTAACCCTCCTTTCAGAGTTCGTAGGGCACTGAGCAACTGCGAGTGGCGCAACACGAGTAGGGGCAGAAACTTCCTCCTCGGAGAGCATAGCGTTCAATCTCTCCTTCTTATGGGACAATTTCCCTTCGCTCTATGAGGACCGTTGCAATATGAAAACAGCCTTGGTGGGTCTTAGGGATCCTTCTTTGCCATCACCGCCAGAGCCGCTCGAAGTTCCCGAGGACTGCCCGCCCTCCGCTCGATTGATTTACCCTTGGCCTTACCCTCTTGTTACCTTCTTATTTTCCTGCGACGGACCTTTCGCACGCACCATGCATTCTTTCCCTTCGCATCGTTTCCACTATTTGCCCGGAAAATCAACAAGTGCGTCTGGCAGCAGCAACGGCCGTAGCGAGATCACGGACGCCCTGGTCGCCTCAAGCTCAAGTTGTGCCCACAATTGAAAAGCCTCGGACATGAAAGTTGAACAGCTTGTCGGCCTCCGAATCATAATCCGTGATCACCAACATAAGAGAAGAGAACTGCTTCACGTACTCGCGCACCGAACCCGAGTGCTTGAGTTGTTTCAGGGCCTCCCTCGCAGCCCAGATATGTGTTTTCCTGGAAGGAATTGATCCACCAATTCTTTCTTCAACGCTTTCCCAAGTTTCGATCCTTTGGGACGTCCCGCACTCAACTCGTCCTGTACCCGCGGTTCCGCCACCAGAGTTTTTGCATCTCCGGTCAGGTACATTGCCGCGATCGATACACTTTCCGTCTCAGGAAAAACTCTTGCCGCAAGGAAGTACTGCTCCACGTCCCATAGGAAGTTTTGCAGCACTTCGCATTCGCGGACACCCCATCGAAAGATTGAGGTTTCCGGTACCCGTACCTTACTTCGTCCCCTCGCCACCGTGAGACAACGCAGCACATGGCAGCTTTGAAGGATGACAATCTCATTGCCCAGCTCCTCCTGCCGATCTGTTTAGCTTCCCCACCATTTGAGTATAGTCCGCCCGGACGCCCTCACAAGGTTTCCCCCGAAAAGGACCACAGATTGAGGACACCTTGTTACTCAGCGACGACAGCTCCTCACGAATCTGGGCCGAGTTGCGCACCAGAGGTGGAACATCGCCAGCGGTACCTTCCCCCACCAGCGCTTCGAGGCGATCAATCCTTTCAGTGTTCGTTGGCCTCGCCATAGGTGAACCAAGCTCGGATACCAACTGTCACAGGGACGCAAGAAAAAACCCAGAAAATTTCTCGACCCTGGGCGGCGTCAGTAACTCCCTCGGAAGCACGACCAGCCCTCTCGTTCGGGATTCCCCTTAAGCCCCGCCCAACACTCACCAGTGTTTGCTCACGTACTCTCGTGTATCGCTCAACGATCTTTCGCACCCAAGGACGCTCGCACGGACAAGGACTCGCACACCAGAACACAAGGATGTGGCCGAAGGCACAGATTGTATTACTCAACTCAATCTTACAATGTGTCTCGCCCAGCCCCCTTACATCTCTTATTTATAGGGGCTCGGGCATGCATGTCATCTACAACGTGTACATCATGCAAGCAGCCAAAGAAAATCAAGGGTCGCCCACTCTAAGCAGCCCAAGGGTCGTCTGCTCCCACCTGCGCCAACAGAGGAAGCTCCAGGGTCGCGGCATCAGTGGAAGATCCAGAGTCGCCGTGCCGCAGCGCCAGAGGAAGATCCAGAGTCGCCTGCTGCACCCTTCTGGTCACGTCAGACCTGCCCCAGCATGCGTCCGACCCAAGGTAAGCGACTATCCAACTTCCCTTTCCGCCGATGACCCGATTTGCTCGTGCCTCCCTCACGAGCCGTGCCCAGTGGTCCGTCCTGGGCGTGCCTTGTCTAGCACTCTGTCAAGCCGTGCTAACAGTAGGCCACTATACCTACCATCGAAAGTTGATAGTGGCAGAAATTTGAATGATGCGTCGCCGGCACAATGGCCATGCGATCCGTCGAGTTATCATGAATCGTCATATAAACTACGGGCGAACCCGCGTCGACCTTTTATCTAATAAATACATCCCTTCCAGAAGTCGGGATTTTATGCACGTATTAGCTCTAGAATTACCACGGTTATCCGAGTAAGATTGACTATGCAATAAACTATAACTGATTTAATGAGCCATTCGCAGTTTCACTGTATAAATTAGTTTATACTTAGACATGCATGGCTTAATCTTTGAGACAAGCATATGACTACTGGCAGGATCAACCAGGTAGCATTCACCTTTAGACCTCGACGCATCCCAAGGACGAGCGCGGAACCGAGAGGCCCCGCGAGCTCCGAGGGAAGGCACGAGGGTCACCCGAGCGGAAGCAAAGCTTCGACACGTAGAGATCGCGCGGCCAACGAGCGACCCGCGCGATAACAGGGGGGAATCACCGTAACCGAGAGCACGGGACGGCACCGACCGCACCGGCGCGGACGGGGACGCCCAGGGGATGGGCGGACCGACCGGCCGGGGAGCGCGATGCCCGCACGGTATCACCCAACGCAGAGGACGCGGAGGGGAGACAAGGGAACCGAGACATGGACGACAACGTATCCGTGTACCGCGATCGGGTAACTAGCGCAGGAACCCATACACCATCGCCCGCGAACGACACTAGGCATGCGCGAGCGATCAAATGAAACGGATAGGACCGATTGCAGTTTCGGTGCCCGAAGCACGGAGCCTGCGGCGGGAAACGTATCCTGATTGCCACTCATGCGTCGTCCCAACGCTGCCCGAGAGGAACGCCGACGAACCCGACGCCGCCTCCGGAAGGGAGGAGGGACGGGCTGAAGGGACGCGCCACGGACAAGCCTGCTAGACGCGAAGCGGCGTTATACCGACATCCGAAGGACGGGGCCATCGCGACCCGACATTCCGCCCAAATCGAATTTAGGACACCCAGGGGGACGGCGTAGGGACGGGGCAGGGGAGGCCGTGGAGCGCCTCCCCGTAACGATGCGTCCTGGCGATCCCATGCCTCCGCCCTACCTCCACGAAAACGACGCCCCACGGCGGGCATCACCCACCCACGGTACCTCATGATCAACGAAGGGGCAGAAGGGGCATCTTAGGGGGCCGAGTGGGGGGGTGGGGTCGGGGGGGAGGCCGTGGAGCACCTCCTGAAAGGATCGAAACAATTGGATTTATGCAAAAAAACATTGCATTTCCATTGATTGAATGAACTATTCGTTACATACATGTGAGCTACAAGCTCAATTTTTCGAAAACTAAATAAATCTTGTGCCATTCATGATGCGACAGCCTAAGAACCCTTCTTAAACCTGCAAGGAACTAAAATAATCCATTTCATTTTAAAACCCCTCATACATCCACAAGAAAGCACACGTTCCATACAAATTTGTTCTAGGGCCATTTTTTCCTTTTTCGAGACACTCATACGCCCTGTTCTTAAACCAATTCGGTTTTCACCTTAACCCAACAATTTCTCTTTGTTTCTACATTTTCCACACCTTAACCAAGGTAGAAAGACACCATAAAAATCTCAGATTGAAACTCCAAATGCATCGTCCCATAATTCCATCATCTTTCCACATTCGTTTCCACCGAAAACTGTACTTTCTGATCTCATTACTAAGCCTATTCGGCTTTAACCTTTCCTCATCAATTTCCATTCGTGTCTACCATTTTCCACTTCTTAGATAAGGTAGGAAGGCGCCCTTAAAATCTCAAAACCAAACTCCCAGTACATTTTCCCTTAGGCTAGTGAAACCATATACCCGTCTAATCGTTATTTCGGCCATTTTTCGTTTTCTGTACATCCCAATGATAACCAATTCGGCTTTGACCTTCCCCCATCTTTTTCAACTTATTTCTACCACATTCCTACACCCTTTCAAGGTGGGAATGTGGCTACAAATTTTCACGTTATAACTCCTTTCCTACAGCCCCTCATTGAGCTCAAGTAACACTCATAATTCTTGCCCGTTTCAACCGAATGTCACTCCATTCGGTCTCACCCCCCATCCACCCCCGAGCATAACTTTTCCGTGCTTTTCTAGCACGAGGGGACAGCCCCTCTAGGCTCCCATTCGGCCTTACAACGCCGCATAATTTCCAGCCTTTAGCCGATTTGATTTCCATGGCCAAAGCCACGCGATTCCGCTCTTAGAGCGCGAGGTGGAGCGCAGCCACCGCGGGGCTCGACGCTCCCCTATTCCATACCTTAACTTCACTCATTTCCAGCCCCTAAGGACCGCAATCATTCCCCTCAAGGCTCGCCCCAAGCGCAGCCTTTCGGTAAGCCAACAACCACACGCATACACATACTCAAACATAGAGGGGTTCGGGTGGCTCCCCTCCACCTTAGGGGTTCGGCCACCCTCTAACCCTCTCCAAACCATCTCCAAATCACAGCCCAACCACAGCCACGAATTTAAACAGCATGCACCACAACTAAGCTTAAAAGCGAAGGAGGGATGTAGGGGTTACCTTCCGTTTACACCCCGACACAAGTCGGCGAGTTCCACTCTTCGCCGCACCACTTCCCTCCGTAAGAATAGCCTTCCTTCCCTTTTCTTCTTTTCCTTGCCGCGCCTCTCCCCTTTTGTGGGTGGCGAAGGCGCATGAAACAAAGGGGGAGCGATCCTCCTCACGGATCCCCTTCTGGGCCCCCTCTGGACCCCGGCTGGGTCCCCCCCTGGACCCCCGTTGGGTCCCCTCTGGACCCCCTCTGGACTCCCTCTGAGCCCCCGTTGGGTCCCCCTTGGACCCCCTCTGGACTCCCTCCGAGCCCCCGTTGTATGATCTTTCACGTTTTCTTTTTCTCCTTTTCTTCCTCTCGGTTCTTCCTCCCTTTTTCCCTTTTCTTTCTAAGTCCTTTTGTGTGTGTTTGTGTGTCATGTGGGGGAAAGAGGACGAATTCCCCCCTTTCAAGAGGGATTCACCGCCCCCCCCCATTCATCATGAGGCCCCTCATCCTCTTCCATTAGCACCAAGCTTCTCACCTTCATGCAACACCGAGCGCCCAACACGCGACACCTCGTGTTTGCGCTTTTGATGTGTCGCAAAACCGGACCAAGCCATCATGCAAGAGATTAGTCGCCGCGGGCCCCGTAGCCGACCCTTCAAGATGGGTTTGGTTTAGCACAAAACCGGCCCCATTAGCTTAATTAATCTGGCCGTAATTAATCCACCTCCCTAATCGCTATTTCGTCTCGTTTAGTAGCTGTGTCGTGCTTATGACTTTCCTTTGTTTTCTTACACACATTCGGCCGTTTGATTCCCCAAGTTCGAGCTACATTGATTCATCTTTTGTCCATTTCATCAACAGTGGGTGATGATTTAAGGGCCACATAGGCGCCCATCCTCGGATCCCCTCTGGGCCCCCTCTGGACCCCCTCTGGACCCCCTCTGAACCCCCGTTGGGTCCCCTCTGGACTCCCTCTGAGCCCCCGTTGGGTCCCCTCTGGACCCCCTCTGGACCCCCCCCCTCTGGGCCCCCGTTGGGTCCCCTTAGGCAATGCGAGGGTCGATCTCCCCTCGCCCCCTGGGCGACATGGAGGTCGATCCTCCCTTGTCCTCACACTTACCCGGGGTCGTCTATCCGTCGCCCCTTGGGTATGTTAGGGGGTCGATGGCATACACTTAGATATACATCGTTTATACTCAAATCCACATAAGTCATTATCATCCATCCTCAAACTCATCACATATACATTAATTTCAAGAGTGTAAAAATTTCGGGTCATTACATTAACCCCTCTTTCGGTCACACACCACGCCCATACTTGGTCGACCACTCACGAAGCCCATCCTTACTCCGAACGGGCCCTCTTTCATATACTTTCAAATCATAAAATCTCGGGTCATTACAATCTTCCCCCCTTAGGAAATTTCGTCCTCGAAATTTTGTAGTGGATAAGGGTCGAATACAACCATGCGCCCTTTTCCAAAAACCACTACTCAATTACGACTCAATTCCATTTTTTTTCTTCTCGAGCATTGTCCGTTCATCTATTTTAGGCCTCGGTCCTCTACGAGAACACGGCTCTAGCCATCCATGTACATTCCCCGACTCTTTTTCTTTTGCTTAACACATGCTTGTATATACATCTATATACATACATATACATCGACCTCACTATCTTTCTCGGTTGTTTAGTACACGGAAGGATTCCACGGTTTACCTTCCGAATTCGCACTTCTATTTACAACGTGCTCATCTACCTTTCCTTACTCTTTCCGCCTTTAGCGCCATCCCGAGTATCCGGCCCTACAATACCTCGCCGAGTGCCCGGGGAAACCGCATGCCCTACACACGACTCGACGTCGTGGACAAAGAGGTTCCTCGTGGTGCCGTCCGCAATCCCCACAATAAGGCAGCCTCACCTCGCTCGCCTTTGTCCTTTTTGGGGCGGGACACCGTTCGTGTGGTCGATTTCGAAGAAGACGGTGTCAACTCGGGAGAAATCTCTTGTTTATTCCACCATTCCTCCATGCTTTCCATTTCTCCAACATCTCCACAAAATTCCTGACGTTCTTCCTCGATCCTTTGGAGGACCTCCTTAAGCCCTTCCTTTTTCCTTTCCGAACTCGGTTCGGGTGTGCGGAGAGAGGCCTTAAACTCCTTGGCCGTCATCTGATGCACTATTGGAGTTTTACCCCTACGTGAAGGGTGTCTCGAGTTACTCCCTCCATCTCCTTCCGCCATTCCCACCTCGTTTCTTTCTCTTTTCTTTTGGGTGTGAGGAAAATTTTAGATAATCCGGCATTCCCTTTATATAGTCGCCGGTACCTCCTCATGCCTTAACTCATTTTCCCCAACCACTTTCATTAATAATCCAAATCTCCATTGTATTTCTTACATTCCCAAGGCAATCTCACACTTATTTGGCTTATTGAATTATCCGTATGGGGATGAGTTAACTCCTTCCGTCCATCACGACGGCTTGACTTTTCCGACACCTCCATCCCTTATTTCCCTTGTTCAATCCTTTCCCACGACTTAAGACTATCACACGTGTTCACCTCTATCTCCGTGCCTCCTCTTTACTATTGCCATCAATCACTATGTTCCTTTCCTATTTGTCATCAATTCCTTTCTCAAATTCGGAGAAAATCTAGTCTCTTTTGCGCCTCATCGCTCGGGAATGGAGAGAGCGAGTCCGATTCACCCCCGCTCTTGAATGCCCTTCTTTTGGCATTACTTCTTTTCGTCACTTCCCCCCCCTTAATCTAAGGAGGTTGCTTTTCTTTATTTTTCTCCCTACTCCGTCCATCACTTGATGGAGGAGATCCATCATATCACTTAAACTTAAGTGCCATCAATGCGCACTTGAGGGTAAACCTTCATTCGTCACCCTCAATTCTCATCATACTAGGGAGCTCTCATCCCTATCCTTCAGTTTTACAATGGTTTATCCATTCACTATTACTTGGAAAATTCGGTCATCCTTCCGACCGTCTCACCCCTATCTTGGGGAAGTCACTTTAGCCTTATTATCCATTATGTGCTCACCTTGAGCACATTTATAATTCGTTCCACTAACGTACCCTTCACAACCCACTCATACATGTATCTTATCATTCGTATTGTACTAATTACTCTTGGTCTCGTAAGACCTTCATACGATTCATCTCTTGTACAATCCATTACAATTCCCGATTCTTTCTTTCCTTGTATCATCCTCGAATCCTCCCATTCGAGCTGCTATCAGTCATATTTGCCCTTGGTACTTGTGTAGCAACAATCATTTGTCCCTCAATCCGATTCGTTAGTCCTTGACTTTAACTATACCAAATCAATTTATTTTGGTCATTAGAATCACCACCGAGTCCTTATCTCCGTTTAACCTTTCTATGACCTCAATTCTTTTCTCCTCACATTGGGGTTTACGCTTCTTGGCGTTTATTAAGATACGCCACGGTATCTCATGGTACCCGCACTCATCTCATACGTTCACCACCGTTAGTCAATCCCTCCTATTTTTAGGTCACGTTTCCACCTTTCATACACTTTCTTTTGAGTGCTCAGATATGGTAGGGGTTATTTCTTTCTCACCCCAAGACCGATTAGTCGCGCATTGGCGACTTACTCATTTCTATCCTTCGGCATACAACCATACAAGTGCGGTGAAGTACGCACCGCCTCAAGACTCGTTTCAGCCATACTTGTCTTCCCTTTTTGTGGTCCTTTGACCCCTTTCTATGTCTCATTTCGGTTCATAATGGAATAGCTTCCGTTTGTTCACTTTTCATCATGCCATTATCCTCATACTCATCGAGCAGAACCACTTCGGTTCATATAGCGTTCCGGGTCGACACGCTTCGGCCCGATCCTTTCCTTTACACTTAATACTATCTCTCTATGGCTTAGATCACTTTGGTCACAGCCCTTTATCGGCTCACACCTTAACTCGTCATTCTTGTACGTTTTAGTCGTGTTCGTTAGCTCATAACCGTTGAGCGGAGCCAATCCGGCTCACCCATCATTTCGGGTTTAGACACTTCATACCTAAACCTTCTCATACGCATTATACTATCCTTGCTTAACTTGGACAGCATAGGTAGCAACTCTCATTGGTTTCGTACCTTATTACGGCATTTTTGCCCACTTAAATCATTTCGCTAGCACCATTCACCCGATCAAACCACCCTGCAATTGACCTTCCCTGGTCAGCCCCCTATGCGAGGTTACACTTGCCCATTTGGGTTGTCCCTGCCTTCTCCAAGAAGGTAGAAACTAAGGTTCTCAATTCCTTTGGGGCTCCCTTCAAGGTAGCCTACATTTACTCGAAGCACACGCTTCGCTCACGCTCGCCTCATCCGAGCATTACCCCTCGTAAATCCATTCCCCGTTCGGCACACTCGAGCCAACTCTTGTGGGGTTCTTTCTAGCCCCTTTGGCTGACCCTTTCCACCTCCCATGAGGCAAGGATCGAGGTTTCCTAAACCTCTCTAGGGCGCCCTTCAAGGCAGCCCCGCCGTTTCCCGAAGCATTCGCTTCATTCTGTCCACTTTCGGGACTCGTTTCTACTCATTTTCTCATTCACCCCGGACCATTTCTATTCCGTGCTATTCTTAGCATTTTGGACAGCCCTCTTAGGCTTCCATACCGTCTCGAGAGAGAGGCATGTGTGGGGAATTCATTTATCATTCCATTTCCCCAATCGGGTGCACTCTCGCACCGTTATAGTGCCTTAATTCGCAACACTTTTACTTGGCCATACCAGCCTCATTTCCGTGCCTTAACACCATTCAAACTTTCGTCCTAAAGTCCCAACTTCGTGGCTCAACCTCGGAGATTTTTCTCATCTCATGGCCGTTCCAATTCAATCATATTCCGGCATCATACCCTTAGTGCTCAAAATACTCATCCCCATTACTTCATCGTGCGATATCATTCCCAATTCTCCCATGGCATTATTTTTCATTTCAATTTTACACTCTCAACAACATACTCATTCCATATAGGCGCACACGTTGCAGCCTTAATCACATGTAATTTATACTTGAACCACCCCCTTTTTAGGCGGTTCTTTTGCGGCATTTTCGCTTTAGCGCATCAAGCGCTTATTCCCATCACTTTCCGTGATGTTTAAACCTTAAACCTTCCAAATCGAACACCCACTCATGTGTTCTCATACACACATAATTTGGCAATTCCGAACCCTTTTCCATTCACTTTTTCCTCAATACCAACTCGTCCGAATCCACTCCGAATCAATCCAATCAATCACATACACATGCGCATGCCTTAAAGAGCGTTTTTCGATGCAAAAATCAACTCAAATACCACCCTTATCACTCCAAAATGATCCTACGCTCTGATACCACTTGAAAGGTTCCTACCATTTACATTTATGCAAAAACATTGCATTTCCATTGATTGAATGAACATTCGTTACATACATGTGAGCTACAAGCTCAATTTTTCGAAAACTAAATAAATCTTGTCCATTCATGATGCGCAGCCTAAGAACCCTTCTTAAACCTGCAAGGAACTAAAATCCATTTCATTTTAAAACCCCTCATACATCCACAAGAAAGCACACGTTCCATACAAATTGTTCTAGGGCCATTTTTCCTTTTTTGAGACCTCATACGCCCTGTTCTTAAACCAATTCAGTTTTCACATTAACCCAACAATTTCTCTTTGTTTCTACCATTTTCCACACCTTAACCAAGGTAGAAAGACACCATAAAAATCTCAGATTGAAACTCCAAATGCATCGTCCCATAATTCATCATCTTTCCACATTCGTTTCCACCGAAAACTGTACTTTCTGATCTCATTACTAAGCCTATTCGGCTTTAACCTTTCCTCATCAATTTCCATTCGTGTCTACCATTTTCCACTTCTTAGATAAGGTAGGAAGGCGCCCTTAAAATCTCAAAACCAAACTCCCAGTACATTTCCCCTTAGGCTAGTGAAACCATATACCCGTCTAATCGTTATTTCGGCCATTTTTCGTTTTCTGTACATCCCAATGATAACCAATTCGGCTTTGACCTTCCCCCATCTTTTTCAACTTATATCTACCACATTCCTACACCCTTTCAAGGTGGGAATGTGGCTACAAAATTTTCACGTTATAACTCCTTTCCTACAGCCCCTCATTGAGCTCAAGTAACACTCATAATTCTTGCCCGTTTCAACCGAATGTCACTCCATTCGGTCTCACCTCCCACCACCCCCGAGCATAACTTTTCCGTGCTTTTCTAGAACGAGGGACAGCCCCTCTAGGCTCCCATTCCGGCCTTACAACGCCGCATAATTTCCAGCCTTTAGCCGATTTGATTTCCATGGCCAAAGCCACGCGATTCCGCTCTTAGAGCGCGAGGTGGAGCGCAGCCACCGCGGGGCTCGACGCTCCCTATTCCATACCTTAACTTCACTCATTTCCAGCCCCTAAGGACCGCAATCATTCCCCTCAAGGCTCGCCCCAAGCGCAGCCTTTCGGTAAGCCAACAACCACACGCATACACATACTCAAACATAGAGGGGTTTGGGTGGCTCCCCTCCACCTTAGGGGTTCGGCCACCCTCTAACCCTCTCCAAACCATCTCCAAATCACAGCCAACCACAGCCACGAATTTAAACAGCATGCACCACAACTAAGCTTAAAAGCGAAGGAGGGATGTAGGGGTTACCTTCCGTTTACACCCCGACACAAGTCGGCGAGTTCCACTCTTCGCCGCACCACTTCCCTCCGTAAGAATAGCCTTCCTTCCCTTTTCTTCTTTTCCTTGCCGCGCCTCTCCCCTTTTGTGGGTGGCGAAGGCGCATGAACAAAGGGGGAGCGATCCTCCTCACGGATCCCCTTCTGGGCCCCCTCTGGACCCCGGCTGGGTCCCCCCCTGGACCCCCGTTGGGTCCCCTCTGGACCCCCTCTGGACTCCCTCTGAGCCCCCGTTGGGTCCCCCTTGGACCCCCTCTGGACTCCCTCCGAGCCCCCGTTGTATGATCTTTCACGTTTTCTTTTTCTCCTTTTCTTCCTCTCGGTTCTTCCTCCCTTTTTCCCTTTTCTTTCTAAGTCCTTTTGTGTGTTTGTGTGTCATGTGGGGGAAAGAGGACGAATTCCCCCCTTTCAAGAGGGATTCACCGCCCCCCCCCATTCATCATGAGGCCCCTCATCCTCTTCCATTAGCACCAAGCTTCTCACCTTCATGCAACACCGAGCGCCCAACACGCGACACCTCGTGTTTGCGCTTTTGATGTGTCGCAAAACCGGACCAAGCCATCATGCAAGAGATGAGTCGCCGCGGGCCCCGTAGCCGACCCTTCAAGATGGGTTTGGTTTAGCACAAAACCGGCCCCATTAGCTTAATTAATCTGGCCGTAATTAATCCACCTCCCTAATCGCTATTTCGTCTCGTTTAGTAGCTGTGTCGTGCTTATGACTTTCCTTTGTTTTCTTACACACATTCGGCCGTTTGATTCCCCAAGTTCGAGCTACATTGATTCATCTTTTGTCCATTTCATCAACAGTGGGTGATGATTTAAGGGCCACATAGGCGCCCATCCTCGGATCCCCTCTGGGCCCCCTCTGGACCCCCTCTGAGCCCCCGTTGGGTCCCCTCTGGACTCCCTCTGAGCCCCCGTTGGGTCCCCTCTGGACTCCCTCCGGACCCCCCCCTCTGGGCCCCGTTGGGTCCCCTTAGGCAATGCGAGGGTCGATCTCCCCTCGCCCCCTGGGCGACATGGAGGTCGATCCTCCCTTGTCCTCACACTTACCCGGGGTCGTCTATCCGTCGCCCCTTGGGTATGTTAGGGGGTCGATGGCATACACTTAGATATACATCGTTTATACTCAAATCCACATAAGTCATTATCATCCATCCTCAAACTCATCACATATACATTAATTTCAAGAGTGTAAAAATTTCGGGTCATTACATTAACCCCTCTTTCGGTCACACACCACGCCCATACTTGGTCGACCACTCACGAAGCTCATCCTTACTCCGAACGGCCCTG
Source organism: Melastoma dodecandrum (assembly GCA_029817715.1). Taxonomy (NCBI): domain Eukaryota; kingdom Viridiplantae; phylum Streptophyta; class Magnoliopsida; order Myrtales; family Melastomataceae; genus Melastoma; species Melastoma dodecandrum. The sequence goes on along the minus strand of JARUPY010000431.1, from coordinate 58,038 downwards.
TCATAACCCAATTTTTTTAAAAATAACAAAAATCACAAAAAATCCAAACGAAATCAAACAAGATAAAATCAAATCAAATAACCAAAAAATCAAAATCAAATAAAATCAAATCAAATAAAATCAAATGAAATCAAATCAAATAAAATCAAATGAAATAAAATCAAAATGGGAAAACATAATATTGCATTGCAAAAATACGAAGGACAAAAAAAAATATAAAAAAGAGGGAAAAAGACAAAGAGAAGCACAGAGAAAACGAAAAAGAACGCTTGAAGTAAAATCGAGATTTCGTCGTCGTCAAGGTAATGCTTTCTTCTCGATTTTCTCGATAAAAATTGCGTCAGGTCATATCCCAGCCGACCGAGCTCCCGTAATCCATCGACACGACCCTCAACTCGTTTCCCCTGAAATGCAAGACGATCGACGACTCCGATTACAATTCGCGCCGTTCGAGGATCCGGTAACCCCCTTCCTTTACCTCTATTTTAATTTTTTCGTGAATCTGTCTACTTTTAATTTCCTTCAACTATATACAGGAGAGATAAGAAGAGACACACTCGGGGATTTTTTTGAGGAGACAGAGAAAAAGGCTCGAAGATCTCCTCAGCCTCCGTTGGAATCGAGCTCTCCGAATACTCCTCCAGGAAGCCGTCCAATCTCCTCAACCTCGGGCGTCCCTGCTGCTAGCGATCACCTCTCTACCCATATGTTCTCGGCTCCCGCTTACAATAGCTATTCGACAGCCTTCCTGTAGTCCAGATCTTTGGCCAGCCATGGTGGTACACAACCATTTTCCGCAATGATTTCCGGCAACATCTCCACTCTGAAGCCCTCTCCAGTGCCGGCCGGGCTTTCTGCCGCTGTCAACGTTGCATCCTGGATCTAGCATCCTGGTAGCTTCCACAAAGATCCCATCTCCCCCGGCATCAACTTCAGATTTGAAGCTTCCCCTAGGTGCTCGGCCTCCGACATCGGCGACGACGATCGAGCAGAGCCTACCCTCCAATCTCCAACAGCATCAACGGTCACAGTACTCACAGTCATCATCAACAACCGCAGACAACAACATACTCAGCCAGACAACAGATTCAGTCAAGTCAACAAATTCATCTTCATCATGTTTCCTCTCAGCTTCGATCTCCCTGACAACGCAGCGAAGTCGGCGCTCCTCGATCCCAGCTCTTTTGAACTCAGCCAACCCGTCGTGTTGTTCCCGGTGAATGGCTAACTCTCCGGCGTTTCAGCAAGTTGAAGATCTAGCCATCTCAACCAGTGGGCAGACCCAAACCTCTCTCGAACTGCAGATTCAACGGCGGCAAAACTACGTCCTTTGACGTCCTCCTCATCCGACGTCCTTCACGGCAGCGACGTCGTCGTCGCTCAGACCCGATTCCGGCCATCGGCGAGTCAGCCTCCAAGACCCACTTTCGCCGGCAAGTAGTTCGAGGACGGCCGCATCCTCTGCCCTCTCTGGCCCCGTTCGCCGCTCCAGACCCGGCCTGCCGACTCCAGACATTCTTCCCGTGCCAAAGTTCCGCTCTGCCATCCTCGCACCCTCCTCGCCTACCGCCTCGTTCCTTCCTCCTGGGGTGTCAACGTTCGTGTCGCCGTCCCCTGACTCCACACCGCCGTCGCCAACCCACGACGTCTCTCTTCAGCATTCTCGGCTTCAACGACCGTGCCTCCTTCACCCACCGAAGGCCCAAGGTGTCTTCCCCAACTGCAGCTCCCTGGAACAAAGAGCGACGGTTAGAGGCGATCTCCTCATAACGGTGACCCACAACGTCGTCATTGCATCCAGAAACCGGCCTTCGATCGGGCAATCTCCCCGAGTTAGCAACGCCGCTTGTGTTTCTCCCGAGATCCGCAAGCTCTGAGGACCTAGATTCCAGAGTGAGTAACCCATCCCCACGTCTCTTTGCCCACCGTCGGATTCTTTTTGCATTTTGATTTTTTGTTTGCTTCCGTTTGAATTGGGTGGCATTGCTGTTTCTTTTACTCGTTTTCATTTAATTAATTTCATTATTGAAGTACGGTCCTATATTCACCTATTTAATGCATTCCCTTTGCATCTGGTTAATTGTTTTATTTCCCGTTTGATTTCTTCTCTGTCTGATTTTTATAAATATATCTTGTTCAGATTTTAAACGTTGCCCATCGTGGTTTCGTATTAATCCAATAGCTCATTTTAAGGAGTGGGTTCACGTTTAGATCGTCTGATTTTGTTACACTTTCGTCAAAATTTTTATAAACGCAATAGAATCCAACTTTCACGAAAATAACTTTAGTTATTTATCTATTTTAGAAGTCTCAAAAATTTTCTCGAACAGTTTACTTCGTTTATTCGATATTTACGCAGGCATCTCGGGGGCGTGCCTTGCGGACAACCAAGGCACGCACCCCATTCAACGTATTCAAGACAACGAAGCTTATATTCGAGGGTTTATTTTGGATTCTCGAAGATCAAGACCATCTGAAGACGGCTTCGCACTCACCAACGTTACGGCATCGACGGCTCGCCGTAAACCTATTCTAAAAACGGCACCGTGAGGTATAAACGCTAACGGGGGCGTTTTATATAGAACGAGAAATGGTACAAACACCCGGTTCTTCCCTTGAATTTATTTTTGGCTTAGAAATTGTTAAGGGCATTAATAAATCTATGTTGCTTGCATTTTTGCCCGAAAGTTCAATTTTTAAGAAGAAATATTTTCATAAAAATGATTCACGTAGACATTTTAAGCATTATTGAGCTCGAAATCATTTTTTATATATCAAACAACTTCTTTTTCTAAAACCGAGCTCAAATAAATCGGACATCGGAAACACACGATTAAAGCCTCCCTTTTCTTTGTGATGCATGCGATTTAGTAATCCCTAATTCCCGAACCATAACGAATCTCTATAGTTTTTCTAACTTGAACTTAAAATAAGTTAGTGGCGACTCCGACACGTTTTCAAAATCCGAAGCCTTATCGTCAAGGGAGGATATTTATTTTAAATGGAACCGGAAACGGGATCCACCCGCGATAGATTTGGCGACTCCGCTGGGGATACTTGGGTAATTTTTTTTTTTAGAGAATTAGGGTCGAAAAATCTTTTTCAAAATTGAGGGGGGGCAGCCTAGCTTTGTGTGGAGTGTGTCTGCGCTTTACTTTTCCAATTGTCTATGTTATGCATACAGTGAGTCGTCCTAAAACCCAGGGACACCTAAGTTTAGGGGTATACCTGCCATATGAGAGAGGTTGTCTACCTCTTTACCTGAGGCATATACCAACTCGCCCTTCGTCCGAGGGTGAGTCAAAAGCCAGTCTAGATAGGCATGTGTTTGAAGGCCATACAAACTTTTATGACTCTAACAATTTATTTCTGTGCCTGCATTGTTTGATGTCACATGATCGATATTTTTCAATTCTTGATTTTTCATCTTACATGAGCCTTCATCCCGGGCGCCATAGGATTAGTTCGGGTATACCATATGCCGACGGGTATTGGCCGTTTGCCTCTACCTTTAGGTGGGTACCCACCTATTTACCACCGGATGAATATCCGAGTTCTTTCATTTAAAATGAACCCAAACTCGGATTTCTCCGTTTACGGTTAATGAACGGGTCCAAGCCACATCCAAGATGGTAGATAGAAGATCTCATACTTCTCTATATTTTTTTATCCATATGGTCTGAATTGATGCTCTTACTTTCAATTTCGCTAACATGCCTTCTGTTCAACGAGCGAATATAAGGGAAGTGATTTCTGCACCGAGTTTCTTTTTATGCTCGCATATTGTCACTTATGCTTGCATATTGTCGAACTTGATCATTCTACATACATTGAAAACTTTCGAGTCATGATACTTTAGAAAAATGACTACTCATATGCATAACATTGATGCATGTCTAAAAAAAAAAACATTCTTTCTAGACCTTTACGGCAATACGCATAGATTTTCAACAAACTTTGAATTCATTTTTTTTGTCATTTTACTATCACCTAGCTTCGACAATTTTTCTTAAAAGAAAAAAACTTCGCCTTAAATTTTTTTAAGTGAAAGGGCATATAAGTGTTCATTGAGCGTTGACACATATCTTGCATCCACAAACATAACTTTTTTTATCCAGACTAATACATGATTTTTGTTTTTGTTTGAGGTGCCCCGTATCTATCAAAGTGGGACTACTCATCACTTCGAATGTGCAACAACATCATTCCGGCTCGACTTTGTCACACACATTTCATTTCCAATTTATTGGTTAAGGTGTATTCCTTTCAATCTTGCTTATTATTTAAATCAATCAAGCATGTCATCTACCATCTGGATTTCGGTTTTTCTTATGCAGGCAGACGAACATCCCCTCTTCCAACGAGGCATACGATGAACATTCAATTGAACCAAATGTTAAAGTCCAAGAAGCAAAACTCATTCAACCAGTTTCATACTATCACCATCCACAACACCAATGCTAGGTTTACAATCACCATCCGCATTCGAAGAACAAACTGGGAAAGATCGTCACAAAGCAACTAAAATGACATCATGGAGTTTGTTCAACACCAATATCAAAAGAATACAACAAAGCATATTCTCCCAACCATCGAATTCAGAAAAGGAGAGCATGACCCTGTCAAACCAAGCTGGGTTAACATTATTCTCAAAGCATATGCTGGGGCAAGCTCCATCCCATGGGAATCAACATGTCTTCAAGAGTGCAAGGGAAGTATCATTCTAATCCTTAACATTCAAAATTGAACATTGATTACGTTTGTTTTCTCTTCTTACAGTATTAGAATCGGGGCAATTCAATGATAGTTCGCCAATGGATCACCGTTACACACACTTGCGGCCTTGCCTACAAGGACTTCCATTTCTCTTTTCAATCACTTTAAAATCAAAGAATAATGCATATTTTAAAATTCTTTTACACAGGTTCAGTTTCACTACAACATTGATTAGGAGCTCAGACTATGACGAAGTCATCATAAGGGGGTGACATTCCAATTTTATTTCAGATAACCTCATTGTCAAACATTCATTCTATTCTTTGATGTTTCTTTGCAGACTCTCCGAATCCTTAAATCAGACGAAGCACATCATCAAGCTTTGGAACTACTAAAAGTTCAAGCTCATCAACTTACTAAGCTGGAGCAGCACATCCATGTCAAGTCAATCACGAAATCCTCTCATCTACCGAAAGACAACACACTTCAACTGAGGCAACTCTTTTCGAACGGGTCTATGAAGCACAAACAGTTTTATCAATCGAGCAACAATCCACTGCACATCAGATGCATGTCAAGAGCTTTCCACAAAAGTCACTGCACATCAGATGCCTTTCCACAAAAGTCACGTCGATGCATGCAAGCCTAGTGACACGATTCTAAAGAAGATTCTTTCGAATGTTAAGGATTCCCGAGGAAAAATCTTCCGCAACTACGACAGTCCTTATGTGGTCAAGCAAATATCTGCAAGAGCGCTTTCACAATAAAGATGGACGGAGATGTTCCATCCCAGTCGGTCGATTTGTTTCAGGATCGACGAAGTAGAAAAATCAACCTAGAATACTCAACCTATGGGGCTCGCAACCCATGTCGAATAAACGGTGAAAGCAAGTATCGTTCTAATTTAAATCACAATAAATTAGAAACTAATCAATGCTATCTTTCTTTGCAGATACTTTAACTGGGGCAAGAACCAATCGCCTCGGGTAACCAGTAAAGGAAGTATCGTTCCAGCTCATATATTATAAAATCAAAAACTAATCAATGTTTCATTTCTTTTGCAGACTCTTTTACTGGGGCAACGGGCACGCGTCGTCAGGTAACCGGTAAAGAAAAGTATCGTTCCAAGTTTAAAATTTCTCACATTGAACTTGATTGTACATCCTCTCTTTCCCTACAGGGCATCAAGTCGAGAAGAACATCGTAGGTAAAATTATCATTTCATAAAACATGTGTTATGTTCATTTGTCATGCATTCTCACTAAACGATTTTATTCAAAAGTTTGAATCACTTTCCCTAGCGGAACACTTGTGTGCTAGAGATAGAAAGGCAAGCCTATCCCCAAACACATACCCTTTCGAGAGTTGAGTGCAAACACTTGTGAGAAATCCAGACATGATAGAATCGGAGTGGGAAGGAAATCCCTTTGACGGAAAATGCTCTAGCTAGAATGACATCGAGCATTCTTTCTTATCCTCAAACACTTTACCATTGCTAGCCATTCCTAGCCAAAGTGGAGATTTTTTGAAACACAATTCCCTTCAAGTCAAAGAGTCGCCTCACATCGAGGTAAAAAGGAGTTCATGTTGTCTAGACTTCCGAATAGGACTCAGATGTAGATGCGTCACTTCCTCAATTTTGAGTATGAAGTACATCCCTAATGGATCTCGCAAGTCGACACAATACTCTACCATCTTTCAACTATTCCAGTACATACATGAATAATTCCAGAGAATCGAGTCCATCGAATATTTCAAAAAAAAAAAAAATGAAAATGAAAATGAGACAAGGGCAAACAAAAGAAAAGAAAAGAAAGCCCTTCAATATCATTCAAAATAAAAGCAAATTTAGACACAAGGGCCAAAAACGGTCGCAAAAGCAAAGTGTCAGAAAAAAAAGGGGGACAAAAGTTTTAAAACCCTGATCTCGATTTCCCAATCTGGGCACACCCCTTCAAATCCAAAAGCCTCATTCTTTACGAGAAAAGATAAAGAAATTCTTTCTTCTATAACATTTCTCCACAAACTCACACTTACATATGCCACCCTTGAGTATTGTGTCGATGAGCAAGTCCACGTTGGGAGAACCATGCTTAAAGGTGACGTCCTTGCATTTCGAGTCTTCTTCGATGGGATTATTTGACTTGCTTTTTTTCCACAAAGATTAAACCTTTTATAAATATGGTCTTACACCACGCCTACATTACAACCAGAATCAAAGTCTCTTTTGACTAGCCCTTGAGCATTCATTTCAAAGGAATCGAACTTCCCACTCTGATAGCATAGAAACATATTTGAGTGAGCCTTGAGAGATGTAAGAAAGACCCTTCTTTATTCTCTATCGCACAAGTGTTTCTTTTTAAAAAAAAAAAAAGAAAGTGAAAATTAAGTTTTTGTGCATGCATATAGAGCATCTTGCCTTCATATCATCCACAGTCAGAAATTCGGCAAGTACACATGGGAGATGCAAACAATCACAATCGTACTTCATGATTTCAAAACTCAAGCCTTTATGCTAAGGTATGATACTCTTCACTACAGTTAAGCACTCTTGTGGTGTGATGTCACTCAAAGTCAAGTTATCCATTTCAATTTGGTTAAGCATTTACTAACAAATATGATACCATTCGGTTAAGCGCTTACTAACAAGCGCGATACCTTCCAGTCGGTTAAACGTTTACTAACAAACGTTAAACCACTTCCAGTCGGCTAAGCGTTTACTAACAAACGCGACGCCATTCGACTAAGCGTTTACTAACAAACGCCACGTCACATTCTTTTCGGTTAAGCGCTTACTAACAAGCGCGATACCTTCCAGTCGGTTAAACGTTTACTAACAAACGTTATACCATCCGTTAAAATGTTTATTAACAAACATTGTGCCACTTTCAAATGGTTAGGTGGAGCGTTTACTAACAAACATGACACCAACCTCCATTTTGGCTAAGCGTTTATTAACAAACGCAATGTCATCTTCAATTCGGTTTAAAGCGTTTACTAACAAACGCCATACCACTTTCCCACATTGGTTAAGCATTTACTATTAATGTAACACCATTCGGTAAAGCGCGAACAAACGCGATGCCACTCGACTGAGCGTTTACTAACAAACGCAACGTCTTTTCAATTTGGTTAAGCATTTACTAACAAATGCGACACCATTCGGTTAAGCGCTAACTAACAAGCGCGATACCTTCCAGTCGGTTAAACGTTTACCAACAAACGTTATACCACTTTCCAGTCGGCTAAGCGTTTACTAACAAACGCGACGCCATTCGACTAAGCGCTTACTAACAAACGCTATGTCATTTCAATTTGGTTAAGCATTTATTAACAAATGCAACACCATTCGGTTAAGCGCTTACTAACAAGCGCGATACCTTCCAGTCGGTTAAACGTTTACTAATAAACGTTATACCACTTCCAGTCGGCTAAGCGTTTACTAACAAACGCGACGCCATTCGACTAAGCGTTTACTAACAAACGCTACGTCACATTCTTTTCGGTTAAGCGCTGACTAACAAGCGCGATACCTTCCAGTCGGTTAAACGTTTACTAACAAACGTTATACCGCTTCCAGTCAGCTAAGCGTTTACTAACAAACGTGACGCCATTCGACTAAGCGTTTACTAACAAACGCTACGTCATATTCTATTCGGTTAAGCGCTTACTAACAAGCGCGATACCTTCCAGTCGGTTAAACGTTTACTAACAAACGTTATACCGCTTCCAGTCAGCTAAGCGTTTACTAACAAACGCGACGCCATTCGACTAAGCGTTTACTAACAAACGCTACGTCACATTCTTTTCGGTTAAGCGCTTACTAACAAGCGCGATACCTTCCAGTCGGTTAAACGTTTACTAACAAACGTTATACCACTTCCAGTCGGCTAAGCGTTTACTAACAAACGCGACGCCATTCGACTAAGCGTTTACTAACAAACGCTACGTCATTTCAATTTGGTTAAGCATTTACTAACAAATGCGACACCATTCGGTTAAACGCTTACTAACAAGCGCGATACCTTCCAGTCGGTTAAACGTTTACTAACAAACGTTATACCACTTCCAATCGGTTAAGCATTTACTAACAAATGCGACACCATTCGGCTAAGCGTTTACTAACAAACGCGACGCCATTCGACTGAGCGTTCACTAACAAACGCTACGTCGCATTCAATCCGGTTAAGTGCTTACTAACAAGCGCGATACCTTCCAGTCGGTTAAGTGTTTACTAACAAACACGATACCACCTTCAGTTCGGCTAAGCCCTTACTAACAAGGACAACGCCACTTCCAGCTCGACTGAGTGTTTACTAACAAACATGATGTCATTTTCATTCGGTTAAACGCTTACCAACAAGCGTGATTCCATTTCTCAATTCTTTTCGGTTAAGCGTTTATTAACAGACGTGACACCACTTCTAGTTTTCCAGTTTTGGTTAAGCGTTTACTAATAAATGCAATACCATTCGGTTAAGCGTTTGTACAAACGCGATATCACCTTCAAAGCGGTTAAGCGTTCGTACAAACGCGATACCATATTCCCACATTCATTTCGAATAAGCGTTCGTACAAACGCGACACCACCTCCATTTCGGTTAACCGTTTATTAACAAACGCGATACCATTTTCAATTCTTTTTGGTTATGCGTTCGTACAAACGCTACACCTCTTTTCACCGGTTCTTGGTTATGCATTTTCAACAAATGCGACGCCATTCTTGGCTAAGCGTTTATTAACAAACGCGATGCTTGATCATTCCTTTCCAAAAAAATTGGGTTCTTAATAATTCTTTGCTCGAACATTTTTACCAAACATTCTCACAAAGAGGGGCAACTGTCATAACCCAATTTTTTTAAAAATAACAAAAATCACAAAAAATCCAAACGAAATCAAACAAGATAAAATCAAATCAAATAACCAAAAAATCAAAATCAAATAAAATCAAATCAAATAAAATCAAATGAAATCAAATCAAATAAAATCAAATGAAATAAAATCAAAATGGGAAAACATAATATTGCATTGCAAAAATACGAAGGACAAAAAAAAATATAAAAAAGAGGGAAAAAGACAAAGAGAAGCACAGAGAAAACGAAAAAGAACGCTTGAAGTAAAATCGAGATTTCGTCGTCGTCAAGGTAATGCTTTCTTCTCGATTTTCTCGATAAAAATTGCGTCAGGTCATATCCCAGCCGACCGAGCTCCCGTAATCCATCGACACGACCCTCAACTCGTTTCCCCTGAAATGCAAGACGATCGACGACTCCGATTACAATTCGCGCCGTTCGAGGATCCGGTAACCCCCTTCCTTTACCTCTATTTTAATTTTTTCGTGAATCTGTCTACTTTTAATTTCCTTCAACTATATACAGGAGAGATAAGAAGAGACACACTCGGGGATTTTTTTGAGGAGACAGAGAAAAAGGCTCGAAGATCTCCTCAGCCTCCGTTGGAATCGAGCTCTCCGAATACTCCTCCAGGAAGCCGTCCAATCTCCTCAACCTCGGGCGTCCCCGCTGCTAGCGATCACCCCTCTACCCATATGTTCTCGGCTCCCGCTTACAATAGCTATTCGGCAGTCTTCCTGTAGTCCAGATCTTTGGCCAGCCATGTACACAACCATTTTCCGCAATGATTTCCGGCAACATCTCCACTTTGAAGCCCTCTCCAGTGCCGGCCGGGCTTTCTGCCGCTGTCAACGTTGCATCCTGGATCTAGCATCCTGGTAGCTTCCACAAAGATCCCATCTCCCCCGGCATCAACTTCAGATTTGAAGCTTCCCCTAGGTGCTCGGCCTCCGATATCGGCGACGACGATCGAGCAGAGCCTACCCTCCAATCTCCAACAGCATCAACGGTCACAGGACTCACAGTCATCATCAACAACCGCAGACAACAACATACTCAGCCAGACAACAGATTCAGTCAAGTCAACAAATTCATCTTCATCATGTTTCCTCTCAGCTTCGATCTCCCTGACAACGCAGCGAAGTCGGCGCTCCTCGATCCCAGCTCTTTTGAACTCAGCCAACCCGTCGTGTTGTTCCCGGTGAATGGCTAACTCTCCGGCGTTTCAGCAAGTTGAAGATCTAGCCATCTCAACCAGTGGGCAGACCCAAACCTCTCTCGAACTGCAGATTCAACGGCGGCAAAACTACGTCCTTTGACGTCCTCCTCATCCGACGTCCTTCACGGCAGCGACGTCGTCGTCGCTCAGACCCGATTCCGGCCATCGGCGAGTCAGCCTCCAAGACCCACCTTCGCCGGCAAGTAGTTCGAGGACAGCCGCATCCTCTGCCCTCTCTGGCCCCGTTCGCCGCTCCAGACCCGGCCTGCCGACTCCAGACATTCTTCCCGTGCCAAAGTTCCGCTCTGCCATCCTCGCACCCTCCTCGCCTACCGCCTCGTTCCTTCCTCCTGGGGTGTCAACGTTCGTGTCGCCGTCCCCTGACTCCACACCGCCGTCGCCAACCCACGACGTCTCTCTTCAGCATTCTCGGCTTCAACGACCGTGCCTCCTTCACCCACCGAAGGCCCAAGGTGTCTTCCCCAACTGCAGCTCCCTGGAACAAAGAGCGACGGTTAGAGGCGATCTCCTCATAACGGTGACCCACAACGTCGTCATTGCATCCAGAAACCGGCCTTCGATCGGGCAATCTCCCCGAGTTAGCAACGCCGCTTGTGTTTCTCCCGAGATCCGCAAGCTCTGAGGACCTAGATTCCAGAGTGAGTAACCCATCCCCACGTCTCTTTGCCCACCGTCGGATTCTTTTTGCATTTTGATTTTTTGTTTGCTTCCGTTTGAATTGGGTGGCATTGCTGTTTCTTTTACTCGTTTTCATTTAATTAATTTCATTATTGAAGTACGGTCCTATATTCACCTATTTAATGCATTCCCTTTGCATCTGGTTAATTGTTTTATTTCCCGTTTGATTTCTTCTCTGTCTGATTTTTATAAATATATCTTGTTCAGATTTTAAACGTTGCCCATCGTGGTTTCGTATTAATCCAATAGCTCATTTTAAGGAGTGGGTTCACGTTTAGATCGTCTGATTTTGTTACACTTTCGTCAAAATTTTTATAAACGCAATAGAATCCAACTTTCACGAAAATAACTTTAGTTATTTATCTATTTTAGAAGTCTCAAAAATTTTCTCGAACAGTTTACTTCGTTTATTCGATATTTACGCAGGCATCTCGGGGGCGTGCCTTGCGGACAACCAAGGCACGCACCCCATTCAACGTATTCAAGACAACGAAGCTTATATTCGAGGGTTTATTTTGGATTCTCGAAGATCAAGACCATCTGAAGACGGCTTCGCACTCACCAACGTTACGGCATCGACGGCTCGCCGTAAACCTATTCTAAAAACGGCACCGTGAGGTATAAACGCTAACGGGGGCGTTTTATATAGAACGAGAAATGGTACAAACACCCGGTTCTTCCCTTGAATTTATTTTTGGCTTAGAAATTGTTAAGGGCATTAATAAATCTATGTTGCTTGCATTTTTGCCCGAAAGTTCAATTTTTAAGAAGAAATATTTTCATAAAAATGATTCACGTAGACATTTTAAGCATTATTGAGCTCGAAATCATTTTTTATATATCAAACAACTTCTTTTTCTAAAACCGAGCTCAAATAAATCGGACATCGGAAACACACGATTAAAGCCTCCCTTTTCTTTGTGATGCATGCGATTTAGTAATCCCTAATTCCCGAACCATAACGAATCTCTATAGTTTTTCTAACTTGAACTTAAAATAAGTTAGTGGCGACTCCGACACGTTTTCAAAATCCGAAGCCTTATCGTCAAGGGAGGATATTTATTTTAAATGGAACCGGAAACGGGATCCACCCGCGACAGGCCCTCTTTCATATACTTTCAAATCATAAAATCTCGGGTCATTACACCTCCCCCCTATAGTGTTTTACGGACGTTCTCGGGTCTGGCGCGAGGGAACACTGGCCTTTGTCCCAATCCCTCCCCCCGTGGACGTCACGTCCGGGGGCCAGGGGGCGAGGGCGGGGGCGATGGGGGGCCACGCGGACCGCCCCCTTCTCGCCCCGCCGACGCTCGCGGCCCCTAAGCCACGCCGCGATGCCCTGCAGGGGCATCGCCCGGCCCCCCTTCCGCATCAACGTCCCCCAGGGGGGCGCGGCGGAAGGGGGGGCGGGGGCGAGGGGGCGATACTGGGGGCGGGGGGAATGCTCCCCGCGTCGCCCCCTGCCGCCCCTCCGCCCGCCCCGCCCCCGCCTCGAAGGCCAACCGGCGCCCGCACGGCACGCCCCCACAGCCATCTATGATGGCCTGGGAG
>JARUPY010000431.1:0-20000 GCA_029817715.1 Melastoma dodecandrum | reverse complement strand
ATTCGTCGGGCTGCTTTCTCCAGGCTGTCTCGCGCCTCGCTGAGCATCTCTTGCTTGTCACGGGCGAAGCGATAGGCAGCTGGACAGGGGCCACCAGATCGTTGCAGCGCTACATCTTGTGGCGTGAGCGGCTGGAATCCAATGGCAAGCTCGAATGGACTAAAGCCCGTCGCGGATGACCTGTGTAGGTTATAGCAAAACTGAGCGGTATCAAGTAAATGGACCCAGTTTCGCTGACTTGCCGTTACGTAGTGCCGAAGATATTCCTCCAACAATGCATTTGCTCGCTCCGTTTGGCCGTCGGTTTGCGGGTGATTCGCCGTGGAGAACTTTAGTTCCGAACCCAAGAACCCAAAAAGTTGCGTCCAGAATCGACCCGTGAACCGCGCATCTCGATCACTCACGATGTCCGCTGGCAGCCCAAAGTGCTTCACCACGTTCTTATGGAAAAGCTCGGCTGCAACTTCCGCTGTGCACGCATGGGGAGCAGCAACGAAGATGCCATACTTGGAGAAACGGTCGACCACCACCATGATTGAGGATAGCCCGTCCACCTTCGGGAATCCTGAAATAAAATCCATTGAAACCGACACCCAAGGCTTCTCTGGAATTGGCAACGGTTGGAGCAGTCCCGCCTCCCTCCGTCGCTCGATCTTGTCCTGCTGACACACAAGACAAGAACGCACGTACGCTTCGCAATCCTCCTCGAGACGGGGCCACACATAGCTTCTCTTCACCAAGGCAATCATTCGTTCCCGCCCCGGATGACCCGCCCACAAGGAGTCATGGGATTCTCGCAAAATGCGCTCTCGCAGTCCCCCACCGATAGGGACGTAGAGACGCTGGCCCTCACCGTACAGCAAGTCACCATCCAGCCAGTACCGTCGCACGTTCCCGGCTTTGACCTGCTCAACCAGTTTTACGTAAGTGGGGTCAGCTTTGACTAGGTCACGAACCTTGTCAAGGATTTCCGTATGAAAGGAGGAGATGGCTGCGATCGTTTCCATTGGCTTCCGACTTAGTGCATCGGCCACCACATTGTGCTTTCCCGGACGATGTTCCCACTCGAAATCGTACTCAGCCAAGAACTCTTGCCATCGAGCCTGCCGCGGGGACAACGTCTTCTGAGTCTTGAAGAATGTATTGGCGACGTTGTCGGTCTTAATCACGAATGTGGTTCCCAGTAGGTAAACTCGCCAGACACGCAAGCAATGGATCACCGCCAGCATCTCCTTCTCATGGGCAGAGTACCGCTGCTCAGCATCCTTTAGCTTCCAGCTCTCAAACGCAACGGGGTGCCCTTCCTGAACCAAGACGCCTCCCACCGCCTGGTCAGATGCATCAGTATGCACTTCAAAGGGTAGATCAAACCTGGGGAGCTTGAGGACAGGTTCTGATGAAACAGCTGCCTTCACGTCCTCAAACGCCTTTTGACACCGCTCGTCCCAACACCAGGATTGATCTTTTCGCAACAAATCCGTCAAAGGGGCCACTCTCCGAGAGTAATTCCTTACAAAGCGACGATAGTAATTAGCAAGTCCCAGAAAGCTTCTTAGTTCTGAGACTCTACCTGGTGCCGGCCATTCTCGAATGACTCGCACCTTCCCCGTATCCATCCGCACACTTCCTCGTCCAATCACATGGCCTAAGAAGTTGATCTCCTGCACACAAAACTCGCATTTCTCCTTCTTAACATAGAGTGTGTGCTCCCTAAGTTTGGTTAGAACAAGCCGTAGGTGCCTTAGGTGTTCTTCGAGGGTCTCCGAGTAAACCACGATATCATCCAGATACACCACCACAAACTCATCGATGTAATCATTGAAAACATCACTCATCAAGTTACAGAAAGTGGCAGGGGCATTGGTTAAGCCAAAAGGCATCACCAAGAACTCAAAGGACCCATACCTCGTCACCATAGTAGTTTTAGGCTCATCCCCCTCTGCAATGCGGACTTGCCAATATCCCGACCGCAGATCCAACTTAGAGAAGTAGGCAGCCTTCGACAACCGATCGAACAAATCTGCCACCAATGGTACTGGGTACTTGTTCTTCACGGTAACTTTGTTTAGCCCCCGGTAATCTACGCAAAGCCGCAAGGTGCCATCGTGCTTCATTTGGAACAGGACAGGAGCTCCGAAAGGGGCCTTGGATGGCTGGATTTTTCCCGACTCAAGCAACTCGCCCAATTGAACTCTTAGCTCCGCAAGCTCTTTCGGGGCCATCCTGTAAGGAGCCTTAGCAGGGGGAACGGTACCTGGGAGGAGATCGATTTTGTGGTCCACCGTCCGCCTAGGAGGAAGGCCCTTTGGTAGTTCGGCAGGCATGACATCTTGGAACTCTTCAAGGACAGATTCAATAACTTGGGGGATCTCCATGGACGTGGCCTCCTCCACTTCAAAAACCGCCGCAAGGTAGATCATCTCGCCCTTCTTCCAACCCTTAGCCAACTGCATTGCCGACACCATCTCCAATTTCCCATCACCGGCTTTCCCTTCTAAGTATTGCCCTTGAACGAAGCATGGATGGGACGTGTCCCCAACGAACAGCCCACCCAAATGAGGCATCACCGCAACCTGGGCATCCATAAAGAAATTGTTCCCCAAAATAACATCAAAGTCATCGAGAGGAACTACCATGAAGTCGAGGGATCCTTCCCACAAGCCGAGGGTAATTTTCACGCTCTTCGCCATTCCATTAATGGGCTGGCTCCGAGAGTTCACCGCCTTGATGCGACACGAATGCTCGTTCACCACCATTCCCAGTCTCCCCACAACACGGTCGGCTACGAAACTATGCGTTGCACCCGTGTCCACCATCGCCATCACCTGATGCTTGTTGATAGACAAAGGAACGTACATTAGTCCCTTACCGGTACCCTCCTTTCGAGTTCGTAGGGCACTGAGCAACTGCAGTGGCGCAACACGAGTAGGGGCAGCTTCTTCCTCGGAGAGCATAGCGTTCAATCTCTCCTTCTTTGGGCAATCCCTCGCTCTATGAGGACCGTTACATATGAAACAGCCTTGATGGGTCTTAGGATCCTTCTTTGCCTCACCGCCAGAGCCGCTCGAAGTTCCCGAGGACTGCCCGCCCCCGCTCGAAGATTTACCCTTGGCCTTACCCTTTTTACCCTTCTTATTTTCCTGCGACGGACCTTTCGCAGCACCAGCATTCTTTCCCTTCGCATCGTTTCCACTATTTGCCCGGAAATCAACAAGTGCGTCGGCAGCAGCAACGGCCGTAGCAAGATCACGGACGCCCTGTCGCCTCAGCTCAAGTTGTGCCCACAATTGAAGCCCGGACATGAAGTTGAACAGCTTGTCGGCCTCCGACATATCCGTGATCACCAACATAAGAGAAGAGAACTGCTTCACGTACTCGCGCACCGAACCCGAGTGCTTGAGTTGTTTCAGGGCCTCCCTCGCAGCCCAGATAGTGTTTCCTGGAAGGAATTGATCCACCAATTCTTTCTTCAACGCTTCCCAAGTTTCGATCTTTGGACGTCCCGCACTCAACTCGTCCTGTACCCGGGTCCGCCACCAGAGTTTTGCATCTCCGGTCAGGTACATTGCCGCGATCGATACCCTTTCCGTCTCAGGAACTCTTGCCGCAAGGAAGTACTGCTCCACGTCCCATAGGAAGTTTTGCAGCACCTTCGCATCGCGACACCCATCGAAAGATTGAGGTTCCGGTACCCGTACCTTACTTCGCCCCTCGCCACCGTGAGACAACGCAGCCATGGCAGCTTTGAGGATGGCAATCTCATTGCCCAGCTCCTCCTGCCGATCGTTTAGCTTCCCCACCATTTGAGTATAGTCCGCCCGGACGCCCTCCAAGGTTTCCCCCGAAGGACCACAGATTGAGGACACCTTGTTACTCAGCGACGACAGCTCCTCACGAATCTGGCCGAGTTGTGCCACCAGAGGTGGAACATCGCCAGCGGTACCTTCCCCCACCAGCGCTTCGAGGCGATCAATCCTTTCAGTGTTCGTTGGCCTCGCCATAGGTGAACCAAGCTCGGATACCAACTGTCACAGGGACGCAAGAAACCCAGAAAATTTCTCGACCCTGGCGGCGTCGTAACTCCCTCGGAAGCACGACCAGCCCTCTCGTTCGGATTCCCCTTAAGCCCCGCCCACACTCACAAGTGTTTGCTCACGTACTCTCGTGTATCGCTCACGCTCGCACTCAAGGACGCTCGCACGGACAAGGACTCGCTCACTAGAACACAAGGATGTGGCCGAAGGCACAGATTGTATTACTCAACTCAATCTTTACAATGTGTCTCGCCCAGCCCCCTTACATCTCTTATTTATAGGGGCTCGGGGCATGCATGTCATCTACAACGTGTACATCATGCAAGCAGCCAAAGAAAATCAAGGGTCGCCCACTCTAAGCAGCCCAAGGGTCGTCTGCTCCCACCTGCGCCAACAGAGGAAGCTCCAGGGTCGCGGCATCAGTGGAAGATCCAGAGTCGCCTGCCGCAGCGCCAGAGGAAGATCCAGAGTCGCCTGCTGCACCCTTCTGGTCACGTCAGACCTGCCCCAGCATGCGTCCGACCCAAGTAAGCGACTATCCAACTTCCCTTTCCGCCGATGACCCGATTTGCTCGTGCCTCCCTCACGAGCCGTGCCCAGTGGTCCGTCCTGGGCGTGCCTTGTCTAGCACTCGTCAAGCCGTGCTAACAGTAGGCCACTATCCTACCATCGAAAGTTGATAGGGCAGAAATTTGAATGATGCGTCGCCGGCACAATGGCCATGCGATCCGTCGAGTTATCATGAATCGTCAAAACTACGGGCGAACCCGCGTCGACCTTTTATCTAATAAATGCATCCCTTCCGAGAGTCGGGGTTTGTTGCACGTATTAGCTCTAGAATTACTACGGTTATCCGAGTAGCAAGTACCATCAAACAAACTATAACTGATTTAATGAGCCATTCGCAGTTTCACAGTCTGAATTAGTTCATACTTACACATGCATGGCTTAATCTTTGAGACAAGCATATGACTACTGGCAGGATCAACCAGGTAGCATTCACCTTTAGACCTCGACGCATCGCAAGGACGAGCGCGGAACCGAGAGGCCCCGCGAGCTCCGAGGAAGGCACGAGGGTCACCCGAGCGGAAGCAAAGCTTCGACACGTAGAGATCGCGCGGCCAACGAGCGACCGCGCGATAACAGGGGGAATCACCGTAACCGAGAGCACGCGGACGGCACCGCCGCACCGGCGCGGACGGGGACGCCCAGGGGATGGGCGACCGACCGGCCGGGGAGCGCGATGCCCGCACGGTATCACCCAACGCAGAGGACGCGGAGGGGAGACAAGGGAACCGAGACATGGACGACAACGTATCCGTGTACCGCGATCGGGTAACTAGCGCAGGAACCCACACCATCGCCCGCGAACGCCACTAGGCGCGAGCGATCAAATGAAACGGATAGGACCGATGCAGTTCGGTGCCCGAAGCACGGAGCCTGCGGCGGGAACGTATCCTGATTGCCACTCATGCGTCGTCCCAACGCTGCCCGAGAGGACGCCCGACGACCCGACGCCGCCTCCGGAAGGGAGGAGGGACCGGGCTGAAGGGACGCGCCACGAACAAGCCTGCTAGACGCGAAGCGCGTATACCGACATCCGAAGGACGGGGCCATCGCGATCCGACATTCCGCCCAAATCGAATTTAGGACACCCAGGGGGACGGCCGTAGGGACGGGGCAGGGGAGGCCGTGGAGCGCCTCCCCGTACGATGCGGCCTGGCGTTCCCATGCCTCCGCCCTACCTCCACGAAACGACGCCCCACGGGGCATCACCCACCCACGGTACCTCATGATCAACGAAGGGGCAGAAGGGGCATCTTAGGGGGCCGAGTGGGGGGTGGGTCGGGGGGAGGCCGTGGAGCACCTCCTGAAAGGTTCTTCCCATTTACATTTATGCAAAAACATTGCATTTCCATTGATTGAATGAACATTCGTTACATACATGTGAGCTACAAGCTCAATTTTTCGAAAACTAAATAAATCTTGTCCATTCATGATGCGCAGCCTAAGAACCCTTCTTAAACCTGCAAGGAACTAAAATCCATTTCATTTTAAAACCCCTCATACATCCACAAGAAAGCACACGTTCCATACAAATTGTTCTAGGGCCATTTTTCCTTTTTCGAGACCTCATACGCCCTGTTCTTAAACCAATTCGGTTTTCACCTTAACCCAACAATTTCTCTTTGTTTCTACCATTTTCCACACCTTAACCAAGGTAGAAAGACACCATAAAAATCTCAGATTGAAACTCCAAATGCATCGTCCCATAATTCATCATCTTTCCACATTCGTTTCCACCGAAAACTGTACTTTCTGATCTCATTACTAAGCCTATTCGGCTTTAACCTTTCCTCATCAATTTCCATTCGTGTCTACCATTTTCCACTTCTTAGATAAGGTAGGAAGGCGCCCTTAAAATCTCAAAACCAAACTCCCAGTACATTTACCCTTAGGCTAGTGAAACCATATACCCGTCTAATCGTTATTTCGGCCATTTTTCGTTTTCTGTACATCCCAATGATAACCATTTCGGCTTTGACCTTCCCCATCGTTTTCAACTTATTTCTACCACATTCCTACACCCTTTCAAGGTGGGAATGTGGCTACAAATTTTCACGTTATAACTCCTTTCCTACAGCCCCTCATTGAGCTCAAGTAACACTCATAATTCTTGCCCGTTTCAACCGAATGTCACTCCATTCGGTCTCACCTCCCATCCACCCCCGAGCATAACTTTTCCGTGCTTTTCTAGCACGAGGGACAGCCCCTCTAGGCTCCCATTCCGGCCTTACAACGCCGCATAATTTCCAGCCTTTAGCCGATTTGATTTCCATGGCCAAAGCCACGCGATTCCGCTCTTAGAGCGCGAGGTGGAGCGCAGCCACCGCGGGGCTCGACGCTCCCCTATTCCATACCTTAACTTCACTCATTTCCAGCCCCTAAGGACCGCAATCATTCCCCTCAAGGCTCGCCCCAAGCGCAGCCTTTCGGTAAGCCAACAACCACACGCATACACATACTCAAACATAGAGGGGTTCGGGTGGCTCCCCTCCACCTTAGGGGTTCGGCCACCCTCTAACCCTCTCCAAACCATCTCCAAATCACAGCCCAACCACAGCCACGAATTTAAACAGCATGCACCACAACTAAGCTTAAAAGCGAAGGAGGGATGTAGGGGTTACCTTCCGTTTACACCCCGACACAAGTCGGCGAGTTCCACTCTTCGCCGCACCACTTCCCTCCGTAAGAATAGCCTTCCTTCCCTTTTCTTCTTTTCCTTGCCGCGCCTCTCCCCTTTTGTGGGTGGCGAAGGCGCATGAACAAAGGGGGAGCGATCCTCCTCACGGATCCCCTTCTGGGCCCCCTCTGGACCCCGGCTGGGTCCCCCCCTGGACCCCCGTTGGGTCCCCTCTGGACCCCCTCTGGACTCCCTCTGAGCCCCCGTTGGGTCCCCCTTGGACCCCCTCTGGACTCCCTCCGAGCCCCCGTTGTATGATCTTTCACGTTTTCTTTTTCTCCTTTTCTTCCTCTCGGTTCTTCCTCCCTTTTTCCCTTTTCTTTCTAAGTCCTTTTGTGTGTTTGTGTGTCATGTGGGGGAAAGAGGACGAATTCCCCCCTTTCAAGAGGGATTCCCCGCCCCCCCCCCATTCATCATGAGGCCCCTCATCCTCTTCCATTAGCACCAAGCTTCTCACCTTCATGCAACACCGAGCGCCCAACACGCGACACCTCGTGTTTGCGCTTTTGATGTGTCGCAAAACCGGACCAAGCCATCATGCAAGAGATGAGTCGCCGCGGGCCCCGTAGCCGACCCTTCAAGATGGGTTTGGTTTAGCACAAAACCGGCCCCATTAGCTTAATTAATCTGGCCGTAATTAATCCACCTCCCGAATCGCTATTTCGTCTCGTTTAGTAGCTGTGTCGTGCTTATGACTTTCCTTTGTTTTCTTACACACATTCGGCCGTTTGATTCCCCAAGTTCGAGCTACATTGATTCATCTTTTGTCCATTTCATCAACAGTGGGTGATGATTTAAGGGCCACATAGGCGCCCATCCTCGGATCCCCTCTGGGCCCCCTCTGGACCCCCTCTGGACCCCCTCTGAGCCCCCGTTGGGTCCCCTCTGGACTCCCTCTGAGCCCCCGTTGGGTCCCCTCTGGACCCCCTCTGGACCCCCCCCTCTGGGCCCCCGTTGGGTCCCCTTAGGCAATGCGAGGGTCGATCTCCCCTCGCCCCCTGGGCGACATGGAGGTCGATCCTCCCTTGTCCTCACACTTACCCGGGGTCGTCTATCCGTCGCCCCTTGGGTATGTTAGGGGGTCGATGGCATACACTTAGATATACATCGTTTATACTCAAATCCACATAAGTCATTATCATCCATCCTCAAACTCATCACATATACATTAATTTCAAGAGTGTAAAAATTTCGGGTCATTACATTAACCCCTCTTTCGGTCACACACCACGCCCATACTTGGTCGACCACTCACGAAGCTCATCCTTACTCCGAACGGCCCTCTTTCATATACTTTCAAATCATAAAATCTCGGGTCATTACAATCTTCCCCCCTTAGGAAATTTCGTCCTCGAAATTTTGTAGTGGATAAGGGTCGAATACAACCATGCGCCCTTTTCCAAAACCACTACTCAATTACGACTCAATTCCATTTTTTTTCTTCTCGAGCATTGTCCGTTCATCTATTTTAGGCCTCGGTCCTCTACGAGAACACGGCTCTAGCCATCCATGTACATTCCCGACTCTTTTTCTTTTGCTTAACACATGCTTGTATATACATCTATATACATACATATACATCGACCTCACTATCTTTCTCGGTTGTTAGTACACGGAAGGATTCCACGGTTTTACCTTCCGAATTCGCACTTCTATTTACAACGTGCTCATCTACCTTTCCTTACTCTTTCCGCCTTTAGCGCCATCCCGAGTATCCGGCCCTACAATACCTCGCCGAGTGCCCGGGGAAACCGCATGCCCTACACACGACTCGACGTCGTGGACAAAGAGGTTCCTCGTGGTGCCGTCCGCAATCCCCACAATAAGGCAGCCTCACCTCGCTCGCCTTTGTCCTTTTTGGGGCGGGACACCGTTCGTGTGGTCGATTTCGAAGAAGACGGTGTCAACTCGGGAGAAATCTCTTGTTTATTCCACCATTCCTCCATGCTTTCCATTTCTCCAACATCTCCACAAAATTCCTGACGTTCTTCCTCGATCCTTTGGAGGACCTCCTTAAGCCCTTCCTTTTTCCTTTCCGAACTCGGTTCGGGTGTGCGGAGAGAGGCCTTAAACTCCTTGGCCGTCATCTGATGCACTATTGGAGTTTTACCCCTACGTGAAGGGTGTCTCGAGTTACTCCCTCCATCTCCTTCCGCCATTCCCACCTCGTTTCTTTCTCTTTTCTTTTGGGTGTGAGGAAAATTTTAGATAATCCGGCATTCCCTTTATATAGTCGCCGGTACCTCCTCATGCCTTAACTCATTTTCCCCAACCACTTTCATTAATAATCCAAATCTCCATTGTATTTCTTACATTCCCAAGGCAATCTCACACTTATTTGGCTTATTGAATTATCCGTATGGGGATGAGTTAACTCCTTCCGTCCATCACGACGGCTTGACTTTTCCGACACCTCCATCCCTTATTTCCCTTGTTCAATCCTTTCCCACGACTTAAGACTATCACACGTGTTCACCTCTATCTCCGTGCCTCCTCTTTACTATTGCCATCAATCACTATGTTCCTTTCCTATTTGTCATCAATTCCTTTCTCAAATTCGGAGAAAATCTAGTCTCTTTTGCGCCTCATCGCTCGGGAATGGAGAGAGCGAGTCCGATTCACCCCCGCTCTTGAATGCCCTTCTTTTGGCATTACTTCTTTTCGTCACTTCCCCCCCCTTAATCTAAGGAGGTTGCTTTTCTTTATTTTTCTCCCTACTCCGTCCATCACTTGATGGAGGAGATCCATCATATCACTTAAACTTAAGTGCCATCAATGCGCACTTGAGGGTAAACCTTCATTCGTCACCCTCAATTCTCATCATACTAGGGAGATCTCATCCCTATCCTTCAGTTTTACAATGGTTTATCCATTCACTATTACTTGGAAAATTCGGTCATCCTTCCGACCGTCTCACCCCTATCTTGGGGAAGTCACTTTAGCCTTATTATCCATTATGTGCTCACCTTGAGCACATTTATAATTCGTTCCACTAACGTACCCTTCACAACCCACTCATACATGTATCTTATCATTCGTATTGTACTAATTACTCTTGGTCTCGTAAGACCTTCATATGATTCATCTCTTGTACAATCCATTACAATTCCCGATTCTTTCTTTCCTTGTATCATCCTCGAATCCTCCCATTCGAGCTGCTATCAGTCATATTTGCCCTTGGTACTTGTGTAGCAACAATCATTTGTCCCTCAATCTGATTCGTTAGTCCTTGACTTTAACTATACCAAATCAATTTATTTTGGTCATTAGAATCACCACCGAGTCCTTATCTCCGTTTAACCTTTCTATGACCTCAATTCTTTTCTCCTCACATTGGGGTTTACGCTTCTTGGCGTTTATTAAGATACGCCACGGTATCTCATGGTACCCGCACTCATCTCATACGTTCACCACCGTTAATCAATCCCTCCTATTAGGTCACGTTTCCACCTTTCATACACTTTCTTTTGAGTGCTCAGATATGGTAGGGGTTATTTCTTTCTCACCCCAAGACCGATTAGTCGCGCATTGGCGACTTACTCATTTCTATCCTTCGGCATACAACCATACAAGTGCGGTGAAGTACGCACCGCCTCAAGACTCGTTTCAGCCATACTTGTCTTCCCTTTTTGTGGTCCTTTGACCCCTTTCTATGTCTCATTTCGGTTCATAATGGAATAGCTTCCGTTTGTTCACTTTTCATCATGCCATTATCCTCATACTCATCGAGCAGAACCACTTCGGTTCATATATCGTTCCGGGTCGTCACGCTTCGGCCCGATCCTTTCCTTTACACTTAATACTATCTCTCTATGGCTTAGATCACTTTGGTCACAGCCCTTTATCGGCTCACACCTTAACTCGTCATTCTTGTACGTTTTAGTCGTGTTCGTTAGCTCATAACCGTTGAGCGGAGCCAATCCGGCTCACCCATCATTTCGGGTTTAGACACTTCATACCTAAACCTTCTCATACGCATTATACTATCCTTGCTTAACTTGGACAGCATAGGTAGCAACTCTCATTGGTTCGTACCTTATTACGGCATTTTTGCCCACTTAAATCATTTCGCTAGCACCATTCACCCGATCAAACCACCCTGCAATTGACCTTCCCTGGTCAGCCCCCTATGCGAGGTTACACTTGCCCATTTGGGTTGTCCCTGCCTTCTCCAAGAAGGTAGAAACTAAGGTTCTCAATTCCTTTGGGGCTCCCTTCAAGGTAGCCTACATTTACTCGAAGCACACGCTTCGCTCACGCTCGCCTCATCCGAGCATTACCCCTCGTAAATCCATTCCCGTTCGGCACACTCGAGCCAACTCTTGTGGGGTTCTTTCTAGCCCCTTTGGCTGACCCTTTCCACCTCCCATGAGGCAAGGATCGAGGTTTCCTAAACCTCTCTAGGGCGCCCTTCAAGGCAGCCCCGCCGTTTCCCGAAGCATTCGCTTCATTCTGTCCACTTTCGGGACTCGTTTCTACTCATTTTCTCATTCACCCCGGACCATTTCTATTCCGTGCTATTTCTTAGCATTTTGGACAGCCCTCTTAGGCTTCCATACCGTCTCGAGAGAGAGCATGTGTGGGGAATTCATTTATCATTCCATTTCCCCAATCGGGTGCACTCTCGCACCGTTATAGTGCCTTAATTCGCAACACTTTTACTTGGCCATACCAGCCTCATTTCCGTGCCTTAACACCATTCAAACTTTCGTCCTAAAGTCCCAACTTCGTGGCTCAACCTCGGAGATTTTTCTCATCTCATGGCCGTTCCAATTCAATCATATTCCGGCATCATACCCTTAGTGCTCAAAATACTCATCCCCATTACTTCATCGTGCGATATCATTCCCAATTCTCCCATGGCATTATTTTTCATTTCAATTTTACACTCTCAACAACATACTCATTCCATATAGGCGCACACGTTGCAGCCTCAATTACATGTAATTTAAGCTCGAACCAACCCCTTTTTAGGCGGTTCTTTTGCGGCATCATAACTCTAGCGCACAAAGCGCTTATTCCCGTCACTTTCCGTGATGTTTAAACCTTAAACTTCCCAATTCAAACATCCATTCATGCGCCCACATGCGCACCTATTTTGGCAATTCCGAGCCCTTTTCCATTCACTTTTTTCTCAATACCAACTCGTCCGAATCCACTCCGAATCAATCCAATCAATCACATACACATGCGCATGCCTTAAAGAGCGTTTTCGATGCAAAAATCAACTCAAATACCACCCTTATCACTCCAAAATGATCCTACGCTCTGATACCACTTGAAAGGATCGAAACAATTGGATTTATGCAAAAAACATTGCATTTCCATTGATTGAATGAACATTCGTTACATACATGTGAGCTACAAGCTCAATTTTTCGAAAACTAAATAAATCTTGTCCATTCATGATGCGCAGCCTAAGAACCCTTCTTAAACCTGCAAGGAACTAAAATCCATTTCATTTTAAAACCCCTCATACATCCACAAGAAAGCACACGTTCCATACAAATTGTTCTAGGGCCATTTTTCCTTTTTCGAGACCTCATACGCCCTGTTCTTAAACCAATTCGGTTTTCACCTTAACCCAACAATTTCTCTTTGTTTCTACCATTTTCCACACCTTAACCAAGGTAGAAAGACACCATAAAAATCTCAGATTGAAACTCCAAATGCATCGTCCCATAATTCATCATCTTTCCACATTCGTTTCCACCGAAAACTGTACTTTCTGATCTCATTACTAAGCCTATTCGGCTTTAACCTTTCCTCATCAATTTCCATTCGTGTCTACCATTTTCCACTTCTTAGATAAGGTAGGAAGGCGCCCTTAAAATCTCAAAACCAAACTCCCAGTACATTTTCCCTTAGGCTAGTGAAACCATATACCCGTCTAATCGTTATTTCGGCCATTTTTCGTTTTCTGTACATCCCAATGATAACCAATTCGGCTTTGACCTTCCCCCATCTTTTTCAACTTATTTCTACCACATTCCTACACCCTTTCAAGGTGGGAATGTGGCTACAAATTTTCACGTTATAACTCCTTTCCTACAGCCCCTCATTGAGCTCAAGTAACACTCATAATTCTTGCCCGTTTCAACCGAATGTCACTCCATTCGGTCTCACCTCCCATCCACCCCCGAGCATAACTTTTCCGTGCTTTTCTAGAACGAGGGACAGCCCCTCTAGGCTCCCATTCCGGCCTTACAACGCCGCATAATTTCCAGCCTTTAGCCGATTTGATTTCCATGGCCAAAGCCACGCGATTCCGCTCTTAGAGCGCGAGGTGGAGCGCAGCCACCGCGGGGCTCGACGCTCCCCTATTCCATACCTTAACTTCACTCATTTCCAGCCCCTAAGGACCGCAATCATTCCCCTCAAGGCTCGCCCCAAGCGCAGCCTTTCGGTAAGCCAACAACCACACGCATACACATACTCAAACATAGAGGGGTTTGGGTGGCGCCCCTCCACCTTAGGGGTTCGGCCACCCTCTAACCCTCTCCAAACCATCTCCAAATCACAGCCCAACCACAGCCACGAATTTAAACAGCATGCACCACAACTAAGCTTAAAAGCGAAGGAGGGATGTAGGGGTTACCTTCCGTTTACACCCCGACACAAGTCGGCGAGTTCCACTCTTCGCCGCACCACTTCCCTCCGTAAGAATAGCCTTCCTTCCCTTTTCTTCTTTTCCTTGCCGCGCCTCTCCCCTTTTGTGGGTGGCGAAGGCGCATGAACAAAGGGGGAGCGATCCTCCTCACGGATCCCCTTCTGGGCCCCCTCTGGACCCCGGCTGGGTCCCCCCCTGGACCCCCGTTGGGTCCCCTCTGGACCCCCTCTGGACTCCCTCTGAGCCCCCGTTGGGTCCCCCTTGGACCCCCTCTGGACTCCCTCCGAGCCCCGTTGTATGATCTTTCACGTTTTCTTTTTCTCCTTTTCTTCCTCTCGGTTCTTCCTCCCTTTTTCCCTTTTCTTTCTAAGTCCTTTTGTGTGTTTGTGTGTCATGTGGGGGAAAGAGGACGAATTCCCCCCTTTCAAGAGGGATTCACCGCCCCCCCCCATTCATCATGAGGCCCCTCATCCTCTTCCATTAGCACCAAGCTTCTCACCTTCATGCAACACCGAGCGCCCAACACGCGACACCTCGTGTTTGCGCTTTTGATGTGTCGCAAAACCGGACCAAGCCATCATGCAAGAGATGAGTCGCCGCGGGCCCCGTAGCCGACCCTTCAAGATGGGTTTTGGTTTAGCACAAAACCGGCCCCATTAGCTTAATTAATCTGGCCGTAATTAATCCACCTCCCTAATCGTTATTTCGTCTCGTTTAGTAGCTGTGTCGTGCTTATGACTTTCCTTTGTTTTCTTACACACATTCGGCCGTTTGATTCCCCAAGTTCGAGCTACATTGATTCATCTTTTGTCCATTTCATCAACAGTGGGTGATGATTTAAGGGCCACATAGGCGCCCATCCTCGGATCCCCTCTGGGCCCCCTCTGGACCCCCTCTGAGCCCCCGTTGGGTCCCCTCTGGACTCCCTCTGAGCCCCCGTTGGGTCCCCTCTGGACTCCCTCCGGACCCCCCCCTCTGGGCCCCCGTTGGGTCCCCTTAGGCAATGCGAGGGTCGATCTCCCCTCGCCCCCTGGGCGACATGGAGGTCGATCCTCCCTTGTCCTCACACTTACCCGGGGTCGTCTATCCGTCGCCCCTTGGGTATGTTAGGGGGTCGATGGCATACACTTAGATATACATCGTTTATACTCAAATCCACATAAGTCATTATCATCCATCCTCAAACTCATCACATATACATTAATTTCAAGAGTGTAAAAATTTCGGGTCATTACATTAACCCCTCTTTCGGTCACACACCACGCCCATACTTGGTCGACCACTCACGAAGCTCATCCTTACTCCGAACGGCCCTGTCATAACCCAATTTTTTTAAAAATAACAAAAATCACAAAAAATCCAAACGAAATCAAACAAGATAAAATCAAATCAAATAACCAAAAAAACCAAAATCAAACAAAATCAACTCAAATCAAATGAAATAAAATCAAATCAAATCAAATCAAATCAAATGAAATAAAATCAAAATGGGGAAACATAATATTGCATTGCAAAAATACGAAGGACAAAAAAAAAACTATAAAAAGGGGGAAGAAAGACAGAGAGACACACGGAGAAGAAAAGAACGCTTGAAGTAAAATCGAAATTTGGTCGTCGTCAAGGTAATGCTTTCTTCTCGATTTTCTCGATAAAAATTGCGCCAGGTCATATCCCAGCCGGCCGAGCTCCCGTAATCCATCGACACGACCCTCAACTCGTTTCCCCTGAAATGCAAGACGATCGACGACTCCGATTACAACTCGCGCCGTTCGAGGATCCGGTAACCCCCTTCCTTTACCTCTATTTTAATTTTTTCGTGAATCTGTCTACTTTTAATTTCCTTCAACTATATACAGGAGAGATAAGAAGAGACACACTCGGGGATTTTTTTGAGGAGACAGAGAAAAAGGCTCGAAGATCTCCTCAGCCTCCGTTGGAATCGAGCTCTCCGAATACTCCTCCAGGAAGCCGTCCAATCTCCTCAACCTCGGGCGTCCCCGCTGCTAGCGATCACCCCTCTACCCATATGTTCTCGGCTCCCGCTTACAATAGCTATTCGGCAGTCTTCCTGTAGTCCAGATCTTTGGCCAGCCATGTACACAACCATTTTCCGCAATGATTTCCGGCAACATCTCCACTTTGAAGCCCTCTCCAGTGCCGGCCGGGCTTTCTGCCGCTGTCAACGTTGCATCCTGGATCTAGCATCCTGGCAGCTTCCACAAAGATCCCATCTCCACCGGCATCAACTTCAGATTTGAAGCTTCCCCTAGGTGCTCGGCCTTCGATATCGGCGACGACGATCGAGCAGAGCCTACCCTCCAATCTCCAACAGCATCAACGGTCACAGGACTCACAGTCATCATCAACAACCGCAGACAACAACATACTCAGCCAGACAACAGATTCAGTCAAGTCAACAAATTCATCTTCATCATGTTTCCTCTCAGCTTCGATCTCCCTGACAACGCAGCGAAGTCGGCGCTCCTCGATCCCAGCTCTTTTGAACTCAGCCAACCCGTCGTGTTGTTCCCGGTGAATGGCTAACTCTCCGGCGTTTCAGCAAGTTGAAGATCTAGCCATCTCAACCAGTGGGCAGACCCAAACCTCTCTCGAACTGCAGATTCAACGGCGGCAAAACTACGTCCTTTGACGTCCTCCTCATCCGACGTCCTTCACGGCAGCGACGTCGTCGTCGCTCAGACCCGATTCCGGCCATCGGCGAGTCAGCCTCCAAGACCCACTTGCGCCGGCAAGTAGTTCGAGGACGGCCGCATCCTCTGCCCTCTCTGGCCCCGTTCGCCGCTCCAGACCCGGCCTGCCGACTCCAGACATTCTTCCCGTGCCAAAGTTCCGCTCTGCCATCCTCGCACCCTCCTCGCCTACCGCCTCGTTCCTTCCTCCTGGGGTGTCAACGTTCGTGTCGCCGTCCCCTGACTCCACACCGCCGTCGCCAACCCACGACGTCTCTCTTCAGCATTCCCGGCTTCAACGACCGTGCCTCCTTCACCCCACGAAGGCCCAAGGTGTCTTCCCCAACTGCAGCTCCCTGGAACAAAGAGCGACGGTTAGAGGCGATCTCCTCATAACGGTGACCCACAACGTCGTCATTGCATCCAGAAACCGGCCTTCGATCGGGCAATCTCCCCGAGTTAGCAACGCCGCTTGTGTTTCTCCCGAGATCCGCAAGCTCTGAGGACCTAGATTCCAGAGTGAGTAACCCATCCCCACGTCTCTTTGCCCACCGTCGGATTCTTTTTGCATTTTGATTTTTTGTTTGCTTCCGTTTGAATTGGGTGGCATTGCTGTTTCTTTTACTCGTTTTCATTTAATTAATTTCATTATTGAAGTACGGTCCTATATTCACCTATTTAATGCATTCCCTTTGCATCTGGTTAATTGTTTTATTTCCCGTTTGATTTCTTCTCTGTCTGATTTTTATAAATATATCTTGTTCAGATTTTAAACGTTGCCCATCGTGGTTTCGTATTAATCCAATAGCTCATTTTAAGGAGTGGGTTCACGTTTAGATCGTCTGATTTTGTTACACTTTCGTCAAAATTTTTATAAACGCAATAGAATCCAACTTTCACGAAAATAACTTTAGTTATTTATCTATTTTAGAAGTCTCAAAAATTTTCTCGAACAGTTTTACTTCGTTTATTCGATATTTACGCAGGCATCTCGGGGGCGTGCCTTGCGGACAACCAAGGCACGCACCCCATTCAACGTATTCAAGACAACGAAGCTTATATTCGAGGGTTTATTTTGGATTACTCGAAGATCAAGACCCTCTGAAGACGGCTTCGCACTCACCAACGTTAACGGCATCGACGGCTCGCCAGGTTCCCCGTAAACCTATTCTAAAAACGGCACCGTGAGGTATAAACGCTAACGGGGGCGTTTTATATAGAACGAGAAATGGTACAAACACCCGGTTCTTCCCTTGAATTTATTTTTGGCTTAGAAATTGTTAAGGGCATTAATAAATCTATGTTGCTTGCATTTTTGCCCGAAAGTTCAATTTTTAAGAAGAAATATTTTCATAAAAATGATTCACGTAGACATTTTAAGCATTATTGAGCTCGAAATCATTTTTTATATATCAAACAACTTCTTTTTCTAAAACCGAGCTCAAATAAATCGGACATCGGAAACACACGATTAAAGCCTCCCTTTTCTTTGTGATGCATGCGATTTAGTAATCCCTAATTCCCGAACCATAACGAATCTCTATAGTTTTTCTAACTTGAACTTAAAATAAGTTAGTGGCGACTCCGACACGTTTTCAAAATCCGAAGCCTTATCGTCACAGGGAGGATATTTATTTTAAATGGAACCGGAAACGGGATCCACCCGCGACAGATTTGGCGACACCGTGGGGACTTGGGTAATTTTTTTGAGAATTAGGGTCGAAAAATCTTTGTCAAAATTGAGGGGGGGCAGCCTAGCTTTGTGTGGAGTGTGTCTGCGCTTTACTTTTCCAATTGTCTATGCTATGCATACTGTAGTCGTCCTAAAACCCAGGGACACCTAAGTTTAGAGGTATACCTTCCATATGAGAGAGGTTGTCTACCTCTTTAACCTGAGGCATATACCAACTCGCCCTTCGTCCGAGGGTGAGTCAAAAGCCAGTCTAGATAGGCATGTGTTTGAAGGCCATACAAACTTTTATGACTCTAACAATTTATTTCTGTGACTTGCATTGTTTGATGTCACATGATCGATATTTTTCAATTCTTGATTTTTCATCTTACATGAGCCTTCATCCCGGGCGCCATAGGATTAGTATCGGGTATACCATATGCCGACGGGTATTGGCCGTTTGCCTCTACCTTTAGTGGGTACCCACCTGTTTACCACCGGACGAATATCCGAGTTCTTTCATTTAAAATGAACCCAAACTCGGATTTCATCCATTTACGGTTAATGAACGGGTCCAAGCCACATCCAAGATGGTAGATAGAAGATCTCATACTTATCTATATTTTTTTCTATCCATATGGTCTGAATTGATGCTCTTACTTTTCAATTTCGCCTAAACATTGCCCTTCTGTTCAATGAAAGCGAATAATAAGGTAAGTGAATTTCTGACACCCGAGTTTTCCTTTTTATGCCCGCATATTGTCACTTATGCCTTGCATATTGTCGAACTTGAAAGTCATTCTACCATACATTCAAAGCTTTCGAGTCATGATATTCTAGATATAATGCCTACTCCATATGCATAACATTGATGCATGTCTAAAAAAACATACATTTCTTTCCAGACCTTTATGACGATACACATTAGATTTTCAACAGACTTTGGATTCATTTTTTTCGTCATTTTAATTATCAACATGGCTTCGACAATTTTTCTTAAAAGAAAAAAAACTTCGCCTTATTTTTTTTTGTTAGTGAAAGGGCATATAAAGTGTTCATTGAGCGTTGACACATATCTTGCATCCACACATACATAACCATTTTTTATCCCAGTACGAATACATGATTTTTAGTTTTTGTTTGAGGTGCCCCGTATCTATCCATAGTGGGACTTACTCATCACTTCGAATGTGCAACAACATCATTCCGGCTCGACTTTGTCACACGCATTTCATTTCCAATTTATTGGTTATGGTGTATTCCTTTCTATATCTTGCTGTATTATTTTAAAATCAATCAAGCCCATGTACATCTACCATCTGGATGTTCGGTTTTTTTCTTCTGCAGGCTGTCGAACATCCCCTCTTCCAACGTGGCATACGATGAACCCATTCAATTGAAACCAAATGTTTAAAAGTCCAAGGAAGCAAAACTCATTCAACCAGTTTCATCCAAACACCATCCACAACACCAAATGCTAGGGTTTACAATCACCATCCGCAGTTCGAAGAACACAAAAAATGGGGAAAGATCGTCACAAAGCAAACTAAAGATGACATCATGAGGAGATTTGTTCAACACCAATATACAAACAGAATACAAACAAAGGCATATGTATCTCCCACAACCATCGAATTCAGAAAAGGAGAGCATGGACCCTGTTCAAACCAAGCTGGTGTTAACATTATTCTCAAAGCCATATGCTGGGGCAAGCTCCATCCCATGGGAATCATCATGCCGTTCAAGAGTG
>JARUPY010000286.1:0-169708 GCA_029817715.1 Melastoma dodecandrum | reverse complement strand
GCGGCGCGGTCCTTGAGGCGGAACAGCGTGCCGTTCATGTCGCGCTGCTGCGGCAAAGGGGGCGTGCTGGCCGGGACTGAAGGGCCCTGCCGGAGTCGCCATTGAAGAAACGGAGGCGAGCAGCGTGATGTTGTTCGATCGGCACGCATCTTGGAGGCGCGCAGCCGGGCGTCGCTGTGCTGCGCCGAGGCGCACCGAAGCTCTTGCCGTCGTCGAGCTTCTGCTCGTTACCAGGCCTCGTAGAGCTGGGCCCGACGGATAGGCCTCGGATGCCGCTCGTCGTGAACAGGTCCAGCGTGTTGTTGCCGGTCAGACCGCGGCCGTGGCTCTCGGAAAGCCTGGGCATGGATCTCGCCGCGCCCTTGATTCTTGGCCAGTTTCTCGAGATCGCCTTCTGAGCTGCATGTCGAGGGCGCGGCCCTCGTAGGTTCGCGCCCTGCTTCACGCCGCCCGAGGTGTTGCCCAAAGAGATCGCCAATGTAGGTGAAGTTGTAGTCGATGCGCTTCTCGTCGAGCTTGGCGCGGATGCCGCTGGGGTCGCCGAAACTTGCCCGAGCGGACGACTGGATCGGACGGGGTCGCCGCCGGGGCCTGCCGTGCCGCTCGTTCTCCGTCTTCTGCCACGCTGGTGTCGGGCGACGGGTGCCTCCGTCGGTTTGCGCATAAGCGAGAGCCGCCTGTCGCGATTTTCCCAGCAGCCCAAACGAGTTATCGATGGTTTGAGATAAACGAGCATTCGGTTGCTGGCCTGTCACGGAAAGCTAGATATAGTAAAGCTTCCGTTCCGGCCTAGGGTGCAAGTGGAAGTCTCAGATACTTGACTCGCAGGGCGCTGAAGCCGTGAGGGGCGCTCAGCAGGCTCGATGTGGCGGGCCGCCGAGGACCTCGTCGCACGGCATCGACGAGCGTCTTACCAACAAGCCCGATTGTTGGCGGCGTTTTCGGGGCACGGCCCAGCACTTTCTTCGAAGCGGCCGCAGCCGGCGTTTTCTCGAGGGCGAGCTCGTACACCTCCGATGACCTCGGTCCTCACACGACGCCGCCGCCGACATCCCGCTCGCCCACCCACGCGCTGGCCCGCGCGCATGCCGCCCTCAGAGCCGTCGCCGGATCGCAGCTGCACCGCCGGGTTGGGTCCACAAGCTCGTCAGGCCTCGACGATCTGCGAGGCCTGGCCCCCAGCCGACGCCGCGGCCACCGCCACCCCCCAAAATAACGAAGATTCAGATCCAGGGGGAGGAGAAACCGCTTTCCGCCGAGACCTCGCAGCGATCGACGCGCTGCTCGCACGCACCGCACGTGTCACTGGCACGGGCAAGGGAGGCGCTCCAGCCTTAGCCGCAAAAGAGCTTGCCGGACCTGATCACGTTAGCGGACCAAGGATCGCCCTCGCCGAGTGGCAGACCCTTCTCTTCCGGTAACGCCTCAGGAAAAAAGTGTCGCCTGTCGTCGCTGCGGCGCAGGCCGAGCGCCGCGCTCGTGATAGTTGGCTCCGTTGCCAAACCAGGCCTGGCTCGGACGGCTGCTAGTGGCGAACACCATCTGCGCGCTACGCGGCAAAACCAGGCAAACCCATCTCGCCGCGCTGAACCTCGGGAATGAGATCGCCACACGACGAGAGCTGTAAGCGGGGGAGGCGGATCGGCCTGCATCTGGATTGAGGCGATCGCTCCGCCGCCGCACGAGCCGGGCTCAGCGAGCACGGAATCGTCTACTCAACATCCTCCGCGGCCTCCCAACGGAAAACTCGTCGGCCGTAGATCGACCGTCGAAGCTTCCGCTATTGGCTGACATTGGTGATGCCGATCGCCGGTGGTCTTCTCGAGCCAGACGATTCGCGATGGAATTGAAAAATCACGCCCACGGGCGGCGCAGGACTTGGTCGCGGCTCTCGACCTGCGCGAGCTGACCGGGCGAACCCGCTACCGGTGCTAGGGGGCAGTGCTCTGACTGCTCATGGGCGTCGGATCGATCGATTGCGTGAATCAAACCAAACGGCGAAAGATTGAGTCAGACAATCCGTTGGACCCCACAACTGAGCTTCCGCGAATCTCCTAGTCCATCCAACTCAGGAGGGCAGGGTTGCTCCAAATCATGGTGCTTCGAAACGCGTCCGAGCCCTGAACAAAACATCCAATCGCTACTACGTTGCTCGCCGTGACGAACCGACCCTTGTTCGTGCGACATGGCGCTGCGTCGCGAGTGGGGGCGGATTCGGCAACCGGAGCGGGGCTCGGAGAATCGATCTCATTTGCCGATGCCTCGGAAGCTGGGGAGGCGCTTGGGGCTTGGCTCAAGCGCGAAGCCCGGCGGGACGCGGGGAGGGGGGTATGCGGACGGTTCGCGCGCAAATCTTAAAAAAAAGGCCACCGGTGTGCATACTTCCATAGACAGCGGGCCGTTTCGTGCTCCATTCTCAAAGCCGATGCAAATATGTCCGTCAGGTCGACATCCACGGTCTGGTCGCAGGTAGGCGGACGCGCGAACCAAGTACGACAGCCTGGTTCGTCCTCGTGAGCTGGTGCGCGCCGGCACTCCGGGGTTGAACGATTCAGGATTTCAAGCTCGACCGGCTTCATGCGCGCAGCCTTTTCGCGATCTTCGGCCAGCCCGCTGAGCCGTTCCGCCCACAAATCCTCGACCTCGTCCGGACTCCCGCTTGCCGATCACCCTTTTTTTCCGACCTGGTCAGCAAATGACGCGTTGCAGACGGTCGGAAGTTTTCCGCGCCTTGGAGGTATGCGGACCCGGGATTGCCTCGCGAAGACAACCTCGACGACGCGTCCTTCACCCGACTCGCCCGGCTTGGCGCTTCACACGAGTATTTGCCAGTGGACAAGGACCAGCGTATGGCGTTCCTCCGCCTCTCCGCAGGCACACGAGGTCGTGGCGGCCCTCGCCCGCGTCTATCATCTGTTGAAAACGACTCGTCGAACCCCTCATTCGACATAGTGCGCGGCGACCCGCGTTACTGGATCGACCGGGCCGTTACGACGCCGTCCTTCTCACGTAGACCCATCGACGTCTATATCAAACGAGCCATCCCGTGTCCACGGAAGAAGCTGGCGGTCCTGTAATCCGGGGCGGCCGAGGTATTGGTCTGTTCGTAAAAGGAAGATTCTCCTTCCAGCTCTTTCAGGCTGACATAGCGAACTACCAGAGAGGTGTAGTCATACGAGGTTAAGTCGGTCAAGGCCAGGTCGAGCCGACCCTGCTTGAGGCGGATTGTTATCCGGCCCAGCGGAACCGTTAGCCCCTGCTCGGGTCAAGTTCTAGGGTTACGGCGTCATTCAACTCGCCGCCCGCCGATATCAGCCGGAAGGAGAATCCGCGTGGGTGACGATGCAATCCGTGTCGTTCCAACCCATTTGACAAGAACGCCTTTGGCCACCATCGGTGCAATGCTTTGACGTTCAGGATGCCGCCTCGTCGGAGGTTTTTAGGGTTTCCGCCGGCCAGTCCACCGAGAGAAATGCGCTCGTGCCGGGAAGGTCGACTTCACTTCGGTGGGGATCAGAAAACGGTTCTGGAGAATCTTGTTTTAGGGGTCGATGCTCACCGTCGAGCAGCTTTTCGGCCGACCCGCCGGCACCAGGTTCCAGCCACTGCGGGAATAGTCCCCTGCGCCTCTCGACCAGACGCGTCCCTTCGCCGAGCACCCCGGCGAAAACGAACCCGCCCCGCCTTCCCAGCCCCGCCCATCCAGATTCGGATTTCGTGGCCCCCGTCGTTTCCGTCAACGTTGAGCGCGGGCACGCACACTCGGCTCCCGTGTACAAGGCAAAGCTCATGTTACGCCCGACCATGCTTGCGGACACCGACATTGTTGAAGATCAGCCGGTTGATGCGGCCCAGGGAGCGGAAAGTTCGCTCTTCCTCCATCGATCCGGGCGGTTCCCACAACGGATCCTGGCCCACAGACCACATACATGCAAACTGCTTTTTGTCGGATGAGTTCACGTGGAGGAGGACCGGCTTCTTCGTCATGATGCAGCACGAAACAGGTCCCACTGCCGACGTCCGCGAGTTTCTTGCCGCCCATAGGCTCCAGCGGACGGCGCTCCTCCTTTCGACGTCCACCGAAGAAAATCAGAGGACGCTGGGCTCGTTGTACCACGCAGCATGCACGGCGGTTGCCGTCCGGAAATTCCCTCAGTGGAACAGTTTTTCGGGGTGAATTGGTTTCGCATTGATACGCGGATTGTGCTGAACTTCGGCCCGCAGTAGATTTTTCGAGGATGCGATAGTCCTTCCACGTTTTCTTCTGGCACGAGGTCCTGTGACTCGCGGAGAAAATTCGATCAGCTCAAGATGCTCCCGGGCACCCTTGGAGCTGGCTTCGCTCAAAAGCTGGTTCCAGTAGGCGCTCTCGCTATAAAGCCGCTCCAGCTTCGAGGAGACTTTCGGATCGGCAATGTTTGCGACAACGGTCGCGTCGCCAATAAGCTCGCCGGAGGTGCGGGTGAAGCGACCGGTGAACTGAAGCAGCACCGGCAGCTTTTGTGAAGTCGTGAAGCGCCGCTACTTGCAGCTCCGGCAGATCGATGCCCTCGCCTAGCATGTTGACGCACACGACGATGCGGCTTTCACCCGTCCGGAGCACGTCCAGCGCCCGCGACACCTCGGTCTCGGGCATTTCCGAATGAACGAGGATAGGCTTTAGATTTGGCGCGAGCCGCCGGTACAGTGCGGCCAGTGCGTCACCCCGCGGAATCCGGGCCGCATCTGGCCATAAGGAGATGATCGAGGCCGTTTTGCAGGTCGGCCCGCCAAACGCTCCCAACGCTTCTTCCGCGATCTCTTCGTCAGCCTTGTCCGAGTCGATCTGGAAGATCGAGACAAAGTTGATGGGCTTGAAGTAGCCATCCCGTTGCGCGGCAGACAGTGGGTAGCTGAAAATCAACGCGACCATCGACGAGCTTGCCGTCGAGCCTAAAAGGTGTGGCGGTAAATTGCACGATCTGGTGGTTTTTGAAGTGGTCGCGAAACGCGCTCCACGAGTTTGAAGGCACGTGGTGCGCCTCGTCGACAAAGAGGCTACTCATCGCCTCGGCGATATCCTGAAAGAGCGGCGCGGTCGCTGCCCCGCCTAACGAGGCCATGACACCGATAACGACGTTGCAGCCGCGGAAAAGCTCAAGGTCTTCGGGCTCGCACGGTTCACACCGTGACCACGCCAACGATCGGATTGTGGAGGTTCTCGTCGACAAGCCCCAGGGACCGAAGCAGGCCCAGGCTTTCAAACTTCCGCGCCGTTTGCCAGCGCAAGGCATTGGAGGGCACTGCCACCAGGGTCGGACCGCGCCGGTAGTTCACGACCGCACAAAGCATCGTCTCGGTTTTGCCGGTGCCCGTCGGCATGACCACCGTCGCGGGCTCGTTGGCGAAGACACTCCAGTGCGCGCCGATAGCGTGGAGGGCGCCAACCTGCGGCGGCCGCAAGCCCTCATCGCCGCTTGCCACTTTGCCATCGCCGTCGGCGACCTCGGTTTTGAACCTGAAGCGTTCTCGCCACGAGGCCTCGATCGCACCCGCTGTAGCAACGGGGTCAGTCTCGTAGCGGCGTTCGAAATCCGCCAGAGCGGAATGCCATTGCCAACGCTCGCTGCGGCCCGGCTCCCGCAATAAAACGCCCGTGACACCCACGGGCACAGTCGGTATCTTTTTGTCGGCGACCAGAATTGTTTCACCGCTCACGAGATGAAAGACCTCGACATCCCGTTTCGCGGAAACGCGGACCGCGGAGACGCGCTCGACCTGGCATCGTTTCGCCGAGGCAAGTTGGCAGAACCGCATCCCTACGCGCAGCTTCTCGACGAAGCAGAGCTCAGGAAGCCGCAGTTCGATGCTACTGACCTCAGGTGTCGTGGCGGCGTCCGCGACAATTACCGATCGAGTTCTCGAGTCCATATTGGCGCAGCTTCAAATATGACGTGATTCTCGCAATGCCCAGAATACGCCTAGCGACCGTCAGAGTACCCTGCGCGATATGAAACGTCCGCAGAATTTGGCTTTTTTCCACCGCATCTAGGGGCGACCGCTTCTCAGCCCGCTCAGACGGATCTCACGCGTGGCGCGGCAATTGGAGGCCTCCACTCTCAAGCGACGTCTTTCCCACGATTGATCGCAACCTGCTCCGACGCGTGGACCGAACGGCGGATATAGGTCCTCCGCCCCCAGCCGGCGCGAAGGGTCGGAGCGGGATTATGTCTGCCAACGCAATCCAAGGATACGCCGTCGCGCTGGCTGCACCCATCGCCAGCTGCAATTGTGTCTTGCCGCACATGTGGCTTTGTCACCCACCAAAGCCTTAGTATCTCCCGTGTCGGCGCCGTCGTCGCGCGTTTAAGCACACCAGTGAGCGGGCAGCAGCAATGGCCGAATCAAACACCCCCCTAACGATCGGCGTCGATCACGTCGGCCTGACAGTCGCCGACATCTCGCCGACCCGTCGCTTCTTTTGCGACTGCCTCGGCTGGAAGGTAGTCGGCGAGCAGTCTGCCTATCCCGCAGTCTTCGTCAGCGACGGGACGACGATGGTCACCATCTGGCAGGCCAAGAACGGGTCGCAATGCACCGAATTCGACAGGCATCAAAACACTGGGCTCCATCACCTCGCCCTTAGGGTGAAGGACATGGAGACGCTCCAGCAGGTCTTCGAGAAAGCCAAGGCTTTTGAAGGGGTGAAAATCGAGTTCGAGCCAGAGCCTCTCGGCTCGACGTCAATCACGCATTTCATGATCTACGAGCCGGGCGGATGCCGCCTCGAGTTCGACTGCCGCCCTCACTGACCGACGCTGATCGTCGCGGCTCCGGAGTGCAGGCGCTTCCGCCGCGGATAGGCCTATGCCAGCGGCGCGCAAGGATGAACGCCATGATGGCCGATACCGCGCAGAGCCGGCCTGCGACACTCTCACTGCCAGCCGATACCGTGGTCGCACGGGAACTTGCGACGTGGCATCCGGGCGAGCTCGAACTCCAGGCGCGCGCCGGCGTCGGTGAAAGAATGGCGGAGGTTGGTTCACGCGTCATCCGCGATTACCTGACCGAGCAACATCGCGACTTCTATCCGCTCCTGCCATTCGTGGTGCTCGGGAGTGTCGATCGAGCGGGCAATCCCTGGGCGACGCTTCGGGCAGGGCACCCGGGCTTTCTCGCCTCGCCAGACGAGCACCACCTAAGTCTGCAGGTCGGGCGTGACTGGTCGGACCCCGCGGAAGATGGCCTAACCGCCGGCGACGCGGTCGGCCTCCTTGGCATCGAATTGCCGACGCGCCGCCGCAATCGGCTCA
This sequence comes from Melastoma dodecandrum, assembly GCA_029817715.1. NCBI lineage: Eukaryota > Viridiplantae > Streptophyta > Magnoliopsida > Myrtales > Melastomataceae > Melastoma > Melastoma dodecandrum. The sequence goes on along the minus strand of JARUPY010000286.1, from coordinate 162,416 downwards.
AAATCGGATCGCGTCCCGCATCGATGATGGGTTTTCGGTCGTGGTCGAAGAGGCCTACGGCAATTGTCCAAAGTACATCCAGCTGCGCGAGCCGACGTTCGTTCGAAATCCGGATGCGGACGGCCCTACTGATGTCGTGACATCGACCGGATTGGACCAGCGCGCCCGCGGCATAATCGAAACTGCTGACACGTTCTTCGTCGCCACCTACGTCGGCGTCGACCGTGGAGCGCGACAGGTCGACGTGTCCCATCGTGGCGGTAAGCCCGGCTTTGTCCGCGTAGAACACGATGGATCGCTGACGATCCCCGACTTCGCCGGCAATCGGTTCTTCAACACGCTCGGTAACATTCTGCTCAATCCGCGGGCCGGCCTCGTCTTCGTGGACTTCCCGACCGGGGACCTGCTTCAGCTCACAGGTATTGGCGAAATCGACACTGCATCCGTAGACGTCGGGCGCCTTCCGCACGCCGAACGCCTTTGGCACGTTCACCCCGAGAAAGTCGTCTATCGGCGAGATGCGCTGCCGCTCCGCTTTTCGACGGATGAAGGGGGCATGTCGCCTTATCTGCGCGAGACAGGCGCCGCGGCAGACCGCAAAGACGGATCCGTCAACCGTTCACCAAGCTAATTGGTGCTCCACCCTTGCATTCCGGGGTTGCAGCCGACAGAGTCTGCGCGGAGGGGGCGCAGGCATGGCTGAGTTTGAGCAACCGCGCTGGCAGCGCGACCTAGGGCGTTTTTTGCCCCTCAAACCTCAATTTGTATTGAGCGGAAACGTCCGCGATCTGCAGCTCGCCGCCGCGGGCGCAACGGTGGCTGCCCTTCCACTCACGACCGTGCTCGCTGAAACCTTGCGGGCTACCGGTTTCACCAGAGTCGTAGTCTACGAGCCAGTGACTGGTTTCAGGATGCTGTTGCGTCCCGGCGAAGACGCCAAGGCCGGCGCCGCTTTTCTCGAACGGCTGGACCTGACACCCGGATCGGGTGGCGGCGGCTTTGGTCGTGGATTTCGCCTCACGGCTCGTCGTCCGCCGCGACGCGCTGACGCCGATCGAGCACCAAGCTTTCACACGAGCCTTCATGGCCTCGCATCAAGCGCGCCCGCGGCCGCATGGCGACGCACGCCGCGCCTTCTTCAACACGGTCATCTGGATTGTTGAGCGCGAGGGCGACCTGCCCGATTGGCTGATCGTCGGCAACCCGCGCGTCCGGCACGTTCCCGTGCCCAAGCCGGATCACCGCATTCGCCGCCAACTGGCGGCATCCCTGCTCCGTCCTTTTGATGGTTTCACCACGGCTTCCGCGGCCGATGCGGACGCCGCGCTGGATGATTTCGCCGGGCAGACCGAGGGGCTGCTGCTCACCGACCTTGCAGCAGTGGCGCAGCTCGCACGAGGCGAAGGCCTGGGCTACGCAGCGATCGGCGACGCCGTGCGGCGCTACAAGGTCGGCGTCAAGGAGGACCCGTGGGCACGCCTTAGCCGCAGCAAGGTGGCGGGTGGCGTCGACGAGATCCGCCGGCGCGTCAAGGGCCAGGATCGCGCCGTCACGCATATGCTCGATATCGTCAAGCGCGCCGCGACCGGCGTTGGCGCGCCTGGGCGTGGCGGCCGACCGCGCGGCGTCGCCTTCCTGGCTGGCCCAACCGGGGTCGGCAAGACCGAACTCGCCAAGGCCTTGACCGGTCTCCTGTTCGGTGACGAGAGCGCCTACATCCGCTTCGACATGTCGGAATTCTCTGCCGAGCAATCCGACCAACGTCTGATCGGGGCGCCCCCTGGCTACGTCGGGTACGACGCCGGCGGCGAACTCACCAACGCGGTGCGCGAAAAACCCTTTTCGGTGGTGCTGTTCGACGAGATCGAAAAAGCGCATCCACGCTTGCTCGATAAATTCCTGCAAATCCTCGACGATGGCGTTCTCACGTCCGGGCGCGGCGACCGAGTCTATTTCTCGGAAGCCTTCATTATATTCACGTCGAACCTGGGCATTTACCGGACTGCAGCAGACGGGTCGCGCGTCGCCAACGTGTCCTCGACGGACCCCTATGTGGAGGTCGAGGCGAAAGTGAAGGCCGAGATCGACCGGCACTTCAAGTTGGTCCTCAATCGGCCCGAGATCCTCAATCGCATCGGCGACAACGTGCTTGTCTTCGATTTCATCCGGCCCGAGGTGGCAGAGCAGATCCTGGAGACCATGTTGGCATTGATCGCCGCCGACCTCCTCAAGGAAAAGGGGTTTGTGCTGTCGCTTCAGGCGCAAGCCGAAGCGGATCTACGGCGGCTCTGCCTGGCCGATCTCTCGAACGGCGGCCGCGGCGTGCGCAACAAGGTCGAGACGCATTTTCTCAATCCGCTCGCCCGCGCCATTTTCGATCTGACGCCCGCGACCGGCACACAACTCCGCGTCGAGCGACTGCAGGAAGATACGGGCGGCGTGACGACACTCGACGTTACGGCGGGTCTAGCCGCCAGCGACGCGGCGGCATGACGGCGATAGCCCTTTCACGCGTGCATTTTCCCGTGACCACCCTGGGCCCTGGGCAACGCATCGGGATCTGGTTCCAGGGTTGCTCCATTCGCTGCCCGGGATGCATCTCCCTCGACACATGGGCAGTAAGCAAACATCAAACAGACTTGGCTGGGGTGCTCGAAGCGCTAAGCGCACATATGCCGGCTGCCGATGGTCTCACCGTTTCCGGCGGCGAGCCGTTTGACCAGCCGCAAGCGCTGCATGCATTGCTCGAGGGCTGGCGGGCGCGGCACCGGGGCGACGTGCTCGTCTATTCCGGCTACGCCTACGAGCGATTGCAGCCTGTCCTCGCTGGCTTCCACGGGCTGATCGACGCGCTGATGACAGATCCATTCATGCACGGCGCGAGCGATCGTCTGGCGCTGCGCGGCAGTGACAACCAAAGGCTGATCCCCCTCACGGCAAAGGGCGAAGAAATCTACGCATCGCTGATGACGGCGACCGATGATGGCGCCTCTCGCCGCCTCGACATCATGTTCGATGATGATCGAGGCGAGGTGTTCTTGGCCGGCATCCCCCGCCGCGGAGATCTCGCGCGCCTCCAAACGCTCATGGCAGCGGCGGGTCATACAATAGTGACGACGGAGGATGGCCGGAAATGAGCATGGATGGGTCGGAAAGCACGCCGGTGCGCGTCTGCCCCCGCTGCGGCACGGAACGGCCGCTCGCTGAGTTTTCTTGCGAACATGTCGTCGACGGCTCGCTCTGTGGCTGGCAGCTGGACGGCGAGCCGATTGTCAAAGCCGGCGCTACAACGACGCCAACGCCCACAGAAACCACACCGCTCCACGCCGTTTGCGTCAACGGGCACCCGCTCGAGCCGGGCGACCAGATGTGCACGGTCTGCGGTGCCGACCCAGCCGCGGCGCCGGAACATACAGACGCGCAGGACAACGACCCTGAAGAAGGATCGCCAACCCGTGCGTCCCTGCCACTCATCGATGGCTGGCAGGCAGAAGCCATTATCCAGCCGTTAAGGCCGGAACAGCCTTGGCGAAGCTTCGAAGCGCACAAGGACGGAGTGCGGGGCACCCTCACCCTTTATGAAGCCGGATCGGAACCGGACCCATCGGTCCAGGATCTGCTGCGCCGGACCAACATCGATCACGTCGCCGAATTGCTCGCCACGGGACGTTTTGGCGAACAAGCTTACGAGGTGACCGAGCTCATCACAGGCGGCACGCTCACCGACCTGGGCTTCAGTGGCGCCGACCGGACGCGGTTCGACCATATCGTGGACGAGCTCGCCAAGGCGCTGGCCTGGTTCGCCGAGGCCGGTCTGCGTCACCGCGACATTCGACCAGCTAACGTTCTGGCGCGGACCGCCGACCCACTCGATCTGGTGATTACCGGTTTTGGTTCGGCGCGCCTGTCTGACTTCGACCTGGAAGCCGTCGCGCCGCTTGAATTGACGCGTTACTCCTCGCCTGAAGCGATCGTCGGAGCGGTCAGCGCCGCCTCCGATTGGTGGTCGCTTGGCATGATCCTACTCGAGCAGGTGACGGCAGGCGCCTGCTTCAAGGGAATCGTCGACACGGCCTTCCACCTTCATGTCGTGGCGCGCGGCGTCGATATTCCGCGCGACCTCGACCCGACCATCCGTCACTTATTGCGCGGACTGCTCGCGCGCGACCCGCTGCATCGTTGGTCTGCCGACGAAGTGCGCGCGTGGCTTGCCGGGGACATGCCGGAAGCACTGGCCGAAGGTGGCAGCGCGGCCTCGGAGGGGCCGGCGATCACGCTCGCCGGGAACAGCTACCACGATCCCGCTAGCTTTGCCCTGGCCGCCTGCGTGGCAACGACATGGGACGAAGCTTGCGGCCTAACCCTCCAAGGCGCCGTCGCGACCTGGCTGGCGGAGCGCAAGGCTGGCGCCATGATGCTAGCCGAAGTTCGGCGCGTGGGCGGCGATGCCGGCTTGAGCGACGACCAGCGACACGCGCTGGCGATGATGGCGCTCAATCCTGCGCTGCCTCTCGCCAACCGCGGCGACATCGTCACCCCGGCGTGGCTACTTGCTCATCCAGTCGAGGGAGAAACGATCCTCGGTGTCGTGACGCCGCATCTGGAGCGGATGGGCCGTGAAGCTTGGCTGGTCCGCATGCGGGTCCGCGCCGAGGCGGTGCGCGAACGGGCAAAGCTTTTGGGCATCGAGCTCGATGCGGCGCGCTTTCAAGTCGCTTCGCTGGCGTCCTCGCGCGCCAACCTTGAGGCCGAACGGGATGCGCTGCGACAGATCTTTCCGGACACCGACCACGCCGGCCTCGGCTCCGTGCTAAGCAAGTTGCGGCCGACGGAAGAAGATCTGGTTATCTTGGTCAGCGCCGCCCATCACCAGTTCACGGCACTCGCCACTCTGCTTGGCGCAGCCGAGGCCTTAGCAGCGCAAACAGGAATCATGCTCGACCCACCAACGACCCGAGAATTGCTGATGCAGCCGCGCCGCGACATCTTCGCTGCGATCGATGGGCGGCTCGAGAATTTCGCGCGCTGCGGCAATCCGGCGATCGACCAGTGGGGAGACGCCTTCCGCGTCGAACGGCGCATGACGCTGCCCAGGGCCGCGACCCTGCTCGCAGTGCCGCGCGAGACCTGGCAGGAGCCGCCCCGGCAGGACTATGTCGCCAACCTGATCGAGCTGTTTGAGAAGCGGGTGTCCGGCCTGGTGGCCCGCGGGCCGCTGGCGCGCTTTACGATCGGCAAAACGACCCCGCGGCTCGATCTGAACGAAGTCAGCACAGGCCTGCGCCCGGCGGAAATGGTTCTCAATCACGTATTGTCGCGCGCGGAGACGCCCCTCCCTCTCGATCCAGGCGCTCTGGCCGAGGACGTCGGCCGCGGACAACGACTGCGGCGGCTGGTGGCGCACGCCGATACCTTCCGCCGCGACACAGGCATCGATGGGCGTTACCTGGCCTTTCCGTTTGTCGTACATGCCCCGAGCGGCGCGAAGGCACGCGTCGTGCCGATCCTGTTATGGCCGATCGTCATCGCACTCGACGCCGCCGCCGGCGGAAGCGCATCACTCATGTTCGACCGCGACCGCGAAGAGGTTCGGCTCAATCCCGCTCTCGAAGGCCTGCTCGGACGCGAGACGTTCGAGCGGCTGCGCAGGGCGCGCGAGGATGTGCTGGCGCGCGGCACGCTGACAGTTGCCGACGTTGGCGACATCTTCGGCAGCTTGTTCCCATTGCAAAATCCGACGCTTGCCTCGGTACCTGGGCGCGATCCAATGCGTGGGTCCGGCCCTTCGGAAATCGCCCTGGCGGCAGCGCTGTTTAACGCCGAATTCACCGGCCAATCTGTGGCCGAGGATCTGCGCGCGCTGAAGCGCATTCCACCTAGGGACACGTCCCTGGAGGCCGCGATCCGATTGGGCGTCGCGGACGCGTCCACCGCCACGCGCTCCGCCAGCGTGCGCGAGCTTGACCGCTACCCAACAGCGGCGAGCGATCCCTCGCAGGACGCGGCGGTGCTGCGCTCGCGCCAGCAACCTGGTCTGGTCGTGGAGGGACCGCCAGGCACCGGCAAGAGTCAGACCATCGTCAACATCATCACCGACGCGATCGGACGCGGAGAATCGGTCTTGGTCGTGTGCCAAAAGCAGGCCGCGCTGACGGTCGTGCAGAAGCGCTTGGACGCCGAAGGCCTCGGCGACCAGCTGGTCGCGTTGGTCGATGGGGTGCGTGACCGTGAGCCGTTGCTGCGCTCTCTACGCGATCAGCTAGATAATCTGCAGGCTCGCCCCGGTAATGCCGCATCGGTAAAGCGCCAGCGAACCGACAAAGCAGCCGCGCTCGAAGAACTTGAGGCCGGTCTCGACCAGGCTCACGCCGCGCTGCACGCCAGGCCTAGTGATGACGGCGATTCTTATCGCGATCTGATAGGCGACCTGATCGCCGTCGAAGAAGGCGGGCCAGCCGTCGACGCGCCGCGCCTGCGACGCGTGCTGGGACCGCTCAGTCCGGAAGCCGTGACGCGGCTCGAAAAGGGCTGCGCGCCGATCGCGCGCTTGTGGCTCGAGGCCGCATACGAGAACAACGCGCTAGGCGTCTTACGGCAATTCCCCGTTGATGAGGCTGTTGAGGAAGACCTCGCCGCTGATCCCAAACATTTCGCGGCGCTCGAAACCGCACGGGCGGGGCTGCCCGCCGGCGCTTTCGAGATCGACGAACCCGCCCCGCTCGAAAGCTGGCTGGGCGCTAGCGATCCAATTCTCGCTGCTATGGAGGACGATGCCCGCACCTGGTTGGCCTCGGTACTGCCTCTGTTTCGAACCGCAGGCACAAATGCCAGCCATGGGCGCGGCTGGTGACAGCCCTCCGCGAACTGAGCGCTAAATTGCAAAGGCTTGCGATCAGCGACCATGCCGAGCGCATCTTTCCGGCTCTCGCGGCCTACGAGCCTGTTGATCTGGACCGCCGGCTCGAAGATGTCGTCGCGGTGATGACGCCGGTCTCGTTTCTCAGGCGCCTGTTGCCGGGCCACTTGCTACTGCAGCGGCGCGTCAAAGGTCATTTGCAAGAGCTGCACGAATCAGCGGATCCGGCGTCGTTGGCTCGGCTGCGCCGCGCCTTGGCGGCCGCAGCTCGAGTGGCAGCTCGCCGATCACACGCTCAACCTGTCCCTCGACCTGCGCCAAGTCTACGACACACCGGATTCCTACGGCATCATCTACTTCAACGGCTCGCCACTGAAGGGCGTGCCGATCACCTCGAAATACTCGACGCCGTTCGCCTTCTCGCACGAGGACTTCGCGCGCATCGCACTGACCGACAAGTGGCAGGTCAACGACGCGCTGACGATCAACAACCGCCTGTCCTTCCTGCATCGCTCGCTCGACGTGCTCGGTAACGGCGACAGCTCAAGCACGAAGGTCACCGACGGCGAGGTCGTCGACCGGCAGCTCCGGCAGCAGGACGACACCGACGGCAGCCTCGACTACCAGCTCGAGCCGGTCTGGAAGTTCTCGACCGGGCCGATCGGCCACACGCTGCTGACAGGCTTCGAGTACCAGCACCAGACGCTCGACACCGAGCGCACGACCGCCGACCTGCCCGATATCGCCAACGCCTTCGCCCCGGTGCCGCCCGAGGCCTCGCCCGCCGGCCTGCTGTTTCAGTGCGACCAGACGCATTCCTGCGACAACGACCACGGCGTCGCCAATTACTACGGCCTCTACGCCACTGACCAGATCGATGTCACCGACCGGCTGAAGGTCCGCGCCGGAGTGCGACAGGACTGGTTCGACACATCGCTGACGCCGCTGATCTCGGTGCCCGGCGCCTTCGGGGCCAACGGGCAGCCGCTGCTAGCCGACGTCACGCAGACCCGGCACGACGCGCCGGTGAGCTGGAACGCCGGCCTCCTCTTCAAGCTCCTGCCGTGGGCCTCGCCCTACGCCGGCGTCTCGCGCAGCAACCTCGCCAACTTCAACTCGGAGAACGTGCAGGCGGGCATCGGCGCGCCGGAAACGGCGCTGCAGTACGAGGTCGGCATCAAGTTCTCCTTCCTCGACGACCGACTGATCGCCAACACCGCCGTCTTCGACGTCTCACGCAACAATGTCGCGACCCTCGTGACGATCAACAACATCGAGTCGGTGGTCCTCGATGCCCAGAAGACGCGGGGCGTCGAAGCGTCCGTCGACGCCAAGCTCACCGAGCACTGGCACATCCTGGCCAACACCACCTTCCAGGACGCGAAGGTCACCGAAAATCCGCAAGGCATAACGTCGATCGGCAATCACCCGCAGGGCGTGCCGGCGTCGCTCGCCAACCTGTGGACGACCTACGATTTCTCGATCGGCGGCGTCTCGGGCTTCCGCATCGGCGGCGGCGCGAACTACCAGGCGAAGAGCTTCAGCGACATCACCAACGTCAACTCGATCCCCGCCTACGTGATCGGCAACCTGCTGCTCGGCTACGGCAACCCCCATTGGGGTATCGACCTCAACATCCGCAACATCACCAACGAGCGGTACTTCCTCGCCGCCAACGCGGCCGGCGCCTATGTCGGCCAGCCGCTGAGCGCCTTCATCAAAGTGCACGCTAACTGGTAGTGCGTTAGCTAAGCCTGCAGGAGCAGTCTCGAGCCGAGGCCTAAAGCGCACGGCACGTCCTCAAGGACGCTCCGCGACCGTCGACTGCAGGTACTCTTCGCCTCCGAACGATAGAACGCCTCGACGGGCCGGCTCGCGGCACATCTCCGCTATCGCGCGAAAGGTTTCTTCGTGTCGCAACTTCAATGCGCCGAACGCGGCGAGACGGCATCACGAGCGGACGGCATCATGCCGTCGTCGAAAGGCAGGTGTCCGATCGACATGCGCGTGATGCCACGGACGAGCGCCTTGTAGTGATTGCGAAAGGTCTCGCGATCTTCCTCGCTCCTTGCGTCCTGACGCCGGGCAAAAGCGGCGAACTCTCGCGCCAACTGCGCGACAGCATTTTCGTTGGCATCGGCCATCGTCGCTTCGACGATGGTCTCCTGCCACTGCTCGATCACGACGTCCATAGGATCGACATACGAGGTATGCCGGCGGGCATAGACAACCTCGTCGGAGCGCCGCAGGGTCAAACGAAACACGACGCCGAACCGCACGAGCGCGGAGGCCCGCGAGAAGTGATTCTTGAACAATTGGGCACTCACGGTGACAAAGCCGTCTTTCGGCGGACGCGACGTCAGGGTCAGATAGAGATCCCCCGCCTGATCTCGCACGCAGACCATGTCGCCACTTTCGCTCACGTGGCGGCAGTGTGCGAGAAAGTTGTCCTTTGCGTCGGTCTGACGGATGAACGACGTCGTGGGCTGCGGCGGCTTGCGCGTCGAACCGCCGCGAGACACCCGAGCTTTACTCAACGGCTTGATAGTTTTGGGCATGTGATCCTCCAGTCCTACCGGCCATTACGGCCGGTTGATGTGGCCGGCTTAACCATGCCCTCCGGCGTCCGTCAAGCCCTTCTGCCCCTGCCGCCCATTTAGAAAACGACCGCCCTGAGGGTTCGACCAACCTTTGCCGCAAAGGAAAGGGCGGATCGCAACACGCGACCCGCCCCGCGCATCTCTTTTTGTCGGTAATCTCAATAACCGAGCGTGTGCGCGAGATTGCTCGCGCTGTAATTGCCGAAGTCCGAAGAGGTGTCCTGGCTCGGGGCATTGTCGGCCATCGCGACATTGCCGAGCGCGAGAAGGGCAGCGAGGGCGGCGACGAGAAGCTTGGTACGCATGGTTTGATCTCCTTCAATAATTATAAGATAGACCTGCTGAAGTCATATTTCCAATATACGGAAGCACTGTTCTTCATTTAGCAAATAAATGGCCGCTAGGCTTGTGCACCCGCGAGCGGAACGGCGATCGTCCCGGTGTGTCGACGCACAGAAGGCGGCAGCTCGCGCGAAGGGAGCCGCCGCCTAAGATGCGCTGTAGGTTGAGGCTCAATAGCCCAGCGTGTGCGCTAGATTGCTTGCGCTGTAATTGCCGAAGTCCGAAGAGGTGTCCTGGCTCGCGGCATTGTCGGCCATCGCGACATTGCCGAGAGCGAGAAGGGCAGCGAGGGCGGCGACGAGAAGCTTGGTGCGCATGGTTTGATCTCCTTCGATGTCTAGAAGCTAGACCCACCCCAGCGATATTTCCAATATACGGAAGCGCTGTTCTTCATTTAGGGAACAAATGGCAGTGCGGAGGGAAGTCGTTTGGGTACCCATGTGCCTACGCATCGACACCCGATCGCCGCGATATTCCAATTGTTATGCGCAAAAAAATATGGCGGCTCGCGCGAAGCGAGCCGCCATCTTCGAGGTGCGCTAATAAGGGTGAAGCTCAGTAGCCCAACGTGTGCGCGAGATTGCTCGCGCTGTAATTGCCGAAGTCCGAAGAGGTGTCCTGGCTCGGGGCGTTGTCGGCCATCGCGACATTGCCGAGCGCGAGAAGGGCAGCGAGGGCGGCGACGAGAAGCTTGGTGCGCATGGTTTGATCTCCTTCGATGACCAGAAGGTAGATCCACCTCAGCCATACTTCCAATATACAGTCGTGTCGTTCTTCATATGAAATATGGATGACGGAGACACAGCTGGCATTTCGGAGCAATTTCTCCGCATTCTGCGGCTGACCCAGGTCCAAGCTCCTGAAAGAGCGCCCCTCCGCCGATCCATACGATCCACAAAGGCGGGCGCCGCTCTATCGCGCAACGATACTCCAGCCTTCAAGCAATAACTTTCATTTGTCTCTCCGGAGTGATCCCTCAGAGTTGCATCGATCGTTGGTGGAAAAGGCATGAACTCGAGTGATCCGCCTCACGGGGAGGAGGAAGCGCGCCGCCGGGGTCTAGCGTTGGTCGCGACCCTCCTCGTCTTAGCACTCTGGTTGGCGATCTACTTTCTGCTTCAAAAGGATATCGTCACCGAAAACCGCTGTCTTACTGATTTGTCGCTGCGACCCCGTTCGCGACCTACGTCGGTCTTGGTATGAGGGACAAAGTTTGTAGGGGATCTCGACCTCGGACGCAGCGCGGGCAGGGACGGCGCGGGACGCACTGAGAAAAAACGCAACCTCGCCGCAACGATTTTTCCATCCGAGCTCGTTTGCGAGCCCAAAAAACGTCGATCCGCGCCCTGGAGGCAAAAGGGTTCTCTGCGTGGCTATCGCGCAATTTTCCTGCTCATACCCAGCAGCATCATTCGTTTGTGTGTCCTGGGGGCAGCCTCCTAAGACGACGGTGATCGGCCCCACGACCGCGATGGGCCAGTTCCTGAGATCTTGATGGATGACCGCCTTTGATTTTCCGCTCGCTGGTCTGACTAACGCGCAGTGGGAAAATATCCGGGCGCTTGCGACGACGCTTCAGCCTGGACAAGCATTATGGATTTCGGGGTTCTTCGCCGGTCTCGACCATCAGGCACGGGCCCTTGTCGCGGACGTAGCTGGAAGCTCACCTCAAACGCTGACGCGCGACACCGCCCCTGCTAGCGATGCGACACGGTCGCTGACCATCCTCTACGCAAGTGAGACCGGCAACTGCAGCGCCCTGGCGCATTCCTTGAAGACAGCCCTCGACAGGGCAGGGCGACCAGCAGGCATCGCCGATATGGCGTCCTACAAGTCGAGACAGCTGAAGGACGAACAGGACCTCCTCGTCCTGACAAGCACCCACGGGGAAGGTGACCCTCCTCAATCCGCATCCGACTTCTTCGAATTCATCGAAGGCCGGCGTGCTCCTCGTCTCGAGAACGTGCGGTACAGTGTTTTGGCGCTTGGCGACTCGACTTATGAGAACTACTGCGCCGCGGGAAAGCGACTGGACCAGCGTCTCGCCGAGCTCGGTGCGCAAAGGCTTCGTGAACGCGTAGACTGTGACGTCGACTTCGACGAGCCCGCGGCAGCCTGGAGCGAGGCCATCGTCAAGGAACTCGGTTCGGCGGACGCGCCCGCTTCGAAGCCGCATCTTGTTGCATCGGCGACGCCTGAGCCCACTGGGTCAAATTACAACAGGCAGTCTCCTTTCTCGGCGACAGTCCTCGACAATTTCGCGTTGACGGGCCGCGGATCGAGCAAGGAGACCCGGCACATCGAGTTATCGATCGAGGGATCCGGGCTTTCCTTTCAGCCTGGTGACGCCTTGGGCGTCTGGCCCCGCAACGATTCCGCGCTGGTTGATGATCTCCTCGCGAGCCTCGCACTACCGCCGGACGCTCCGATAACCCACAAAGGTCAGACGCTGCCGCTCAAGGAAGCCTTGACGACGGCCTTCGAGATCACCGCGGCGACACCGCGCTTCATTGAGCACTGGGCGGCAATCACCAAATCCGAAGAGCTCGTCGCCTTCACGGGGGAGGGGGCGGCCGACCTCTGGAATGGGTTTCTGCGTGAGAACCATGTCCTTGATATCGTGCAGCGCCACCCGGCAGGAAACGTTTCGATATCAGACTTTGTCGCCGCCCTCCGGCCATTGCAGCCGCGGCTTTATTCGATCGCCTCGAGCCAGGCCTTGCTGCACGACGAAGTCCATTTAACGGTCGCCACGGTTCGCTACGAACTACAAGGTCGAAGACGCGCCGGCGTCGCCTCTGGTCACCTTGCTGATCAAGCGGTGCCCGACACGATGCTGCCCGTCTATGTCCAATCGAACCCGCATTTCAGGCTACCAGAGGTGGATGCACCGATCATTATGATCGGCGCCGGCACGGGCATTGCGCCTTACCGCGCGTTCTTGCAGGACCGCGAGGCGCAAGGGAGGAGAGGCAACGCTTGGCTCTTCTTCGGTGAGCGCAATTTCCACACCGACTTCATCTATCAGACGGAATGGCAGGGCTGGCTTGACGACGGCACCCTCCAGAAGATGAGCGTCGCGTTTTCGCGTGACCATGCCGACAAGCGCTATGTCCAGCACCGGCTGCTCGAGCAGGGGCAAGAAGTCTACGACTGGCTGCAGAATGGCGCACACATCTACGTCTGCGGCGACGGTGCGCAGATGGCGCCCGGCGTCCACGCCGCCATCGCATCGGTTCTTCGCCAGTTCGGCGGCCGCAGTGAAGAGCAGGCACGCGAGGATCTCGCGACGCTCCAGCGCGATCACCGCTACCACGTTGATGTTTACTGAGAGGCGGCGATGAGCCCGACCCATCCCGACACCGATCGCAGCCACGACATCTCACAGCCTGTCGACAGGCTGAGCGCCGACGAACAGCTGAAAGCGGGAAGCGACCAGCTGCGCGGGACCATCCTCGTCGGATTTGACGACGAGATCACGCGCGGTCTCTCGGCATCTGACCAGAAGCTGATGAAGTTCCACGGTCTCTACCAGCAAGACGACCGCGACCTGCGCGATGAGCGGCGACGACAGCGACTGGAGCCCGCAATTTCCTACATGATCAGGGTCCGTCTGCCCGGCGGAGTCTGCAGCGCCGGGCAGTGGCTGAAGCTCGATGAGCTCGCGCGAGAGTTCGGCGGCGGGACGCTTCGCTTGACGACACGCCAGACCTTTCAGCTTCACCGAGTGCTTCGACAGAATTTGCCTGCGACAATGCAAGGTCTACGCGACGTGGGCCTCGACACGCGAGCCGCCTGCGGTGACGACTCCCGCGGCGTGATGTGCGCAGCCAACCCTCGGCAGTCCGCGCTGCACGACGAGGTATATCAAATTGCCAAGCGCGTCAGCGACAGCGCCGTGCCGCGCAGCGGCGCCTACAACGAGATATTCTACGGCGAACAGCGTAGGGCGCACGAGGGGCCGGAAGAGCCCTTCTATGGCAGGACCTACATGCCTCGAAAGTTCAAGATCGGCTTCGTCATCCCTCCGGTCAACGACATCGACGTCTATGCCCAGGACCTCGGTTTCATCGCTATAGTGGCGCATGGCAAGCTCGCCGGATTTAACGTTGCGATCGGCGGAGGTCTCGGCCGCAGCGACCAGGACAAAAGCACCTATCCACGCCTTGCCGACGTCATCGGTTTCGTAAACGTCGATCAGATCGCGTCGGTCGTTTCCGCCGTGATGGAAACTCAACGCGACTTCGGCAACCGTGCAGACCGCGCCCATGCCAGATTCAAGTACACGATCGACGACAAGGGGCTAGACTGGATCAAAGCCGAGATCGAGACGCGGCTTGGCTTCTCCTTGTCAGCCGCGCGCGCCTTCACGTTCGAATCGAACGGCGATCGGCTCGGATGGACGGAAGGCGAAGACGGCCGTCACAACCTGACCCTTCGCATCGAAAACGGTCGCGTCAGCAACGGACCGCGGGCTCGCCTTTTCGACGGGCTGAGGGAGATCGCCCGGCTCGGGTCTGTCTCCTTCCGCATCACACCAAACCAGAACCTTATTCTGACGGATGTGTCGAAGGAGGCGCGAGACGTTGTCGAGCGCCTTATGGACGAGTTCGACATCGAACGGTCCCATCACGCATCAGGGATCCGGCGTAACGCCATGGCCTGCGTAGCCCTCCCGACGTGCGGTTTGGCGATGGCAGAGTCCGAACGCTACATGCCCGAGCTCATTCGGAAGGTGGAAGCGATCACCGATCGGCACGGCCTGCATCAAGATCCCATCACCTTGAGGATGACCGGCTGTCCCAATGGCTGCGCCCGTCCCTACATTGCTGAAATCGGCCTGACTGGCCGCGCCCCGGGCAAGTACAATCTCTACCTCGGCGGCGGCTTCCACGGGCAGCGACTGAACAAGATGGTGCTCGAGAATGCCGCCGAGGCCGCCATCCTCGAGTTGCTCGATAATCTGCTCGGCCAGTATGCGCGCGAGCGCCAGCAGGACGAGCGGTTCGGAGATTTCGTCATTCGCGCCGGACACGTCGCCGCGGTCGCTCGCGGTCGCGATTTCAACGCCTGAGTAAGAGGAGAAAGCATGTCGTTGCAACTCGGCCAGATTGCCCCTGACTTTCATCAGCAGAGCACGAAAGGCCCAATCAACTTCCATGAGTGGCTCGGCAACTCGTGGGCCGTGTTCTTCAGCCACCCACGAAATTTTACGCCCGTGTGCACGACGGAGCTCGCCGAGGTCGCGCGTCTTAAGCCCGAATGGGACAAGCGCGGCGTCAAGCCCATCGGCCTCTCAGTCGACCCGGTCGAGTCGCACGCCGGCTGGGAAAAGGACATCGAGGAAACGCAGGGTCACGCGCTTAATTTTCCGCTGATCGCTGATGCGGACAAGAGCGTCGCGACCTTCTATGGCATGATCCACGCGGACACCGATCCCAACGTCACCGTGCGGGCCGTCTACGTCATCGATCCGAACAAGAAGATCCGACTGAGCCTGACCTATCCGCCGAGCGCCGGCCGCAACTTCGCGGAAATCTTGCGCGCGGTGGATAGTCTCCAACTCGCCGACAAGGAGAAGGTCTCGACGCCAGTCAATTGGGAGCCCGGGCAGCCGGTCATCATCTCGCCGGCGCTTTCCGATGAGCAGGCAAGGGAGCGCTTTCCTCAGGGCTGGACAGAATTGAAACCATATCTGCGTGTCGTCCAGCTGCGCAGCTAGAACGGCGGGGGAGTTCCATGACAAAGTCGAAGGCGCCCGCGACGATCGCCGCGGCGAACGGCATCGCTACCGACACGGCCCACGCTGCCGTGACGCCGCCGATCTACTTGTCGAGCACGTTCGCCTTCGCCGGCTACAACCGCTCACACGGCTACGACTACACACGAACCGCCAACCCGACCCGCGACCTCCTCTCTGACACCTTAGCCAAGCTCGAGGGCGCGGCCGGGGCGATCGTCACGGCGTCTGGAATGGCGGCTGTCGATCTCGTGTTATCCACGGTTCGTCCGGGCGAGCTCGTCATCGCCCCGCACGATTGTTACGGAGGAACGCAAAAGCTTCTGCGCCTTCGCCAGCAGAATGGCCAATTCGAGGTTGCGTTCATCGATCAGACCGACAAGGCTGCACTTTCGGCAGCTTTCAAGGAAGGTCCCTCGCTCATCTACGTCGAGACGCCGAGCAACCCGTTGATGCGGGTCGTCGACGTTCAAGCGGTTGCGGGCGAGGCCAGGTCTGTTGGTGCCAAGACGGTCGTCGACAACACGTTCCTGTCGCCCGCTCTGCAACGGCCGATCGAACGAGGGGCCGACTTTGTCGTCCACTCGACCACCAAGTACCTGAACGGCCATTCCGACGTCGTCGGAGGCGCGGTGCTCAGTGCCGCGTCGGAAGATCACATAAGGCTCGCTGAGACCGCCAACATCACCGGCGTCAGCGGCGCGCCCTTCGATTCCTATTTGACCCTCCGCGGGCTCCGAACCTTGTATCTGCGGATGCAGCGCCAGCAGGAGAACGCCGCCGCGGTCGCGGATTTTCTTGCTGCGCATCCTGCTGTCAGCGTCGTGCACTATCCCGGGCTCGCGTCACATCCGGGGCACGAGATAGCCCGGGCACAACAGGACGGCTTTGGCGCGATGCTCAGTTTCGAGTTGGCGGAGGGCATCGAGGCCGTCCCCGCCTTCCTCGAGAGACCAGAAGTATTCACTCTCGCAGAATCGCTCGGCGGGGTCGAAAGCCTGGTCGCGCATCCGGCGACAATGACTCACGTGAGCATGGGTGCCGAAGCACGCGAGAACGCCGGCATCAGCGATGCCCTGATCCGCCTCTCGATCGGCATTGAAGACAAAATGGATTTGGTAGCCGATCTCGACCAAGCCTTACGTAGGCATCGCAGCTGAAGCCCCTAGAATCGCAATGCGAAATGGAAACGCCGTGCGAGAGGAGCTAATGCGCTATCGGTGTGCGTCCGACGATGGGACCTACATGACGGTCATAGAATTCCGACACGTGCAATCCATACCCGGCCGTCCCGGTGTGAAGCGGCTAGGCGCCCGGCACCTCGAGTTGGCCAGCGGCGAGGACGTCCGCTACATCGACGACAATACGTTTGAGATCGTTCGTTCGGGTGAGTTGCTTCGTCGACGGGACTGAGACCGAAGTCTGCCAGAAAACTCATCTTCGCCGTTAGCGCACGTAGGTGCGATGTCCGCTCTCGGTGATGATCTCGTCCATGGGAACGTCGTACCACTGAGGGTAGATGGTCGTTATAGCGGCTTGATCATAGCCGACGCCGACGATCTTCGGTTTCTGCGCGAGGCTCGCGAGCGTCCGATCGAAGAAGCCGCTGCCATAGCCAAGGCGATAACCAGCCTTATCAAACCCGACCAAGGGAGCGACAACGAGGTCAGGTACGACCTTTTCGCCATCGGCCGGAAAAGGAATGCCCAACACGCCTCGCTCCATTCGATCGTCCTTTCGCCAGGCGCGGAACACGAGCGGTAGCGATTTCCCAGCGACCTGCGGCAGAGCTGTCCTGCCACCGCGTTGCCGGAAGTCTTCGAACCACGTGTGCAAGTCAGGCTCGCCCTTGAAGGGCCAATAGGCGCCGATCAGCAGCTCCGTGCGATTGCCGATGAGCAGGTCGAGAGATCGTCGAATGGCGGCCGACTTGTCGACTCGTGCCGCTGAACCCTCCGCCGGGCGCACGCCGAGAAGACGCTCCCTTTCTGCCTTGCGCCAACAGTTGACGTCGCGCTGAGGATCGCGGGCCTCCTGCACGCTCTCGAAGCCTTCGAGCTCGTGCATGAAGCAGGGCGGGGAGGAATACTCGATCGGCTCGTCGCCCACGATTTATGTCCTAACCTTGACCAAAAGGTCCCAACTTCGCCAGACCTAGTCATTGAAGATCATCTGCCACACCGCCGATGGTCACAAACGAAAATCACCGGCTATATCCTGCAAGGAACTTGCTACGATAAGATCCGGGCCGGAAGTGATGGACGTCGATCTCGCAAAGACATTTCTCGCGATCGTTCGCACGCGCAGCTTTGTTCGTGCCGCCGAACAGCTCAACGTCAGCCAAACGACCGTCAGCGCCCGCGTACGCTCCCTGGAGGAGCAACTAGGGGGGACGCTGTTCCTCCGCGGCAAAACCGGCGCGAACCTCACCGACGCCGGCGAAAAGTTCTTGAAGTACGCGCCTGTGTTCGTTCAGCTTTGGGAGCGCGCACGCCATCAGGTCGCTGCCCCGGCAGAACGTACCGCCGCCGTCGCGCTCGGCGGCGAACTGAGCCTCTGGTACCCTTGGGTTCTCGAATGGCTTCATTGGATGCGTGATACGGCTCCGCACGTGGCGCTTCGTGTGGAGGTGGGCTCACCTGACGCACTTTTGGACCAGGTCGCCGAAGGCCTCCTCGACGTTGTCGTCATTTATGCGCCTGAACATCGTTCCGGTCTAAGGGTCGAGCTGCTGCTGGAGGAGAAGCTCGTTTTCGTGACCACGGCGGCGCCCAACGAAGATCCTGCGACTTACGGCTTCGTGCACGTCGATTGGGGCGGCACGATCAGCGAGGACCGCGCACCGAGCGGGCTCGAAGGGACAAGCCCGTTTCTCAGCGTTGGGCTTGGGCCTCTGGCCTTAAACTACATTCTTGAGGCCGGCGGCTCCGGGTACTTCCGGCAGAGTGCCGTCGCGCCCTTTCTCGCGTCGGGCCGCCTGCGGATCGTTTCAGACGCATCGACCTTCTCGTATCCCGTTTACGCGGTCTCCTCAGCTAGGCTCGACGGTGACGCGGTTGAAATCGCCCTCAAGGGGTTACGAAGCATTTCGGCGTCCGGCTTCAAGCGGGCGCTCCATTTTCCCGCGCTCTAATATCAGACGAGAAGACGTCGAGCGTAGCTTCGTCGTCGCGCGGTGGCGCAGGCGGCAGCGAGCCGGACGCGATCCTTAGCTCGAAGCTTCTTTCTCTGGAGAATCGCTGGCAGCGTCGAGATCCCGGAACAGCGCGAGAGGGCGCGGCGCCAGATCGCGCACCTCGCTGCGATGGGCGAGCGTGAGTTGGCGCAAACAGCTCTCGGCGTGAGGCGTGAGCTCGAGGATGATGCAACGACGGTCGTCCGGATCTGTGACTTTCGCGACAAGATCCGCGCTCTCGAGTCGGGCGATGAACTCTGCCGCGGTGTTCGGCGCGATGAGGAGCTGCTCGGCGAGATAGCCAACCGTGGGTCGTGTCTGGCGGGGGCAGCCCTTGATTGCGAGCAACGCCTGATGCTGGTGCGTGGTGAGGCCTGCTTCACGCGCGGCTGACGAGCTAAAATCGGCAAAGCGTCGCAACGCGAACCGAATTGCCGCCAGCGTCTCGTAATCGGAGCGCGTCAGCTCACCTTCGCTTTCGGCCCTCCGCCGTGTGCGCGTCATAGGACATCGATCCGCAGCTGCAGGCTTGCATATGTCGGCATACGATATAAGTTCTTTTGCATCGCAGTACGATATATCTGGGCCACGCTAGTACCGGCAAATCGTCGCGCACCGTGCGACATCGAACAAAGAGACACTATGACGAGCGTGACGAAGCCTAGGATGTCAGCGCGAGCCATTCCCGGGCGATGCCGGCCCGGACTTCGCCCCGCTGGCAGTCAGAAAACGCTATTGTGCAGGCTCCGCAACCTCCGCGAACCCCTTATCGTCGCGGAGGCGAATGAACCGGAGGTGTCGGAGGGCGCCATGCGCCGTAGCTTCTTGATAGCTGATCTCGACAACGCAGCCCCTCAGCCTGTCCCGCTGCTGCCAGAGCTGTTGACGTTGCTCAGCGCAGAGTCCGCTGCTCACTCGCAAGAGCTTGCCATTGAATTCCCAGACGACACCGCCGAGCAGCCCAGCATGCCTTCCCGTTCCCTCGAAGACATCCCGGACCGTCAGGTCTTCGGTGTCATGCCGTTTGAGCTTGAGCCACACGTGCGAGCGGCCTTTATGATAGGGAGCGTCCAAGTCCTTGATCATTGCGCCTTCGAAGCCTCTACGCTCCCACTCGCTTCGGAGGCGGTAGCAATCTGCAACATCCTTCACCGGACGCTGTTCGACGAGCGAGATGCGATCGTGCGTGCCTGCGTGCGAGAACAGCTGTTCGAGCGCATTGCGTCGATTGGCGAACGATATCGCAATGCTCTCTTCTGATGCAAAGGCCGCATAGGGCGCGATGTCGAAGATCTCAAACGCCGCTGTGCGTGATGAACGCGCTAGTTGCCTGACCTCGCTGATGGTCTGAGCAAGGTTGCCGGAGGTGATTTCTCCATCGAGGACCAGCGCCGGCGCAAGCCCGTCACCATAAATGGCAGGCATCATCGACCGCTTATAGGAGGCTTCGACGGTCGCGAGGGCGTCGCGTGCGAGGTTGTCGAGAGCCGGCAGAGAGCGACCGTTACGCGTGACGAATTGTGCTCGACCGTGCGCAATGAGACAGATCGCACGCATTCCGTCTCGCTTCGGCTCGGCGACATACCTTCTATGTGGAAGCAAGATCCCCTCTTCGAACTTGCCTGCCAGCATGACGCCAAAGGTAGGGACATGTCCCGGCCGAATGTTGTTCAGACTGGCTGCACCCAAACCGCAACCGAGGTTGCGAGCAAGGATGCGGCGAAGCACTTCGCCAGATGCCGGCGTCAGCTCCGCATAAGCGGCTATCAAGGCTGATCGCGCGACTGCCCCGGTCAGTCTGCGGACCTGAAGCGCTTTCAGGAGTTCGAATACAGGATCGTTCGTCCCCGAAATCTCGCGCCAGCCATATGAAGTCACCTGCGGGGGTTTGACTCCAAAGGTTATGAACGGATCACAGGTGACGCGAGACACCAACGCAAACAGCGGGTCTTGAAGCAACCTCGCCAGCTCCGCCGACTTATCGGCCTTGCTCGAGATCGAAGAGAGACGATCGAGAGCGGTGAGGACGTCGGAACCTTGCATGAAATCTCTCGCAGCGTCGAGATAGAGATGGCTGCGAGGTTTTCGTTCAAGGAAGCGAGAAGTTCGCTCGCCAGCGCTTCGAGCCGCGTTGTAGGTGTATTGACTAGGCAGCTTCGCTTATTGGCTTTTCCGCTCGCCACTCTCTTGTTAAGCTGGTAGCGAGAGGTGCAGAGCTGTGAATGAGGAACTGCCGACGATCGACCGCCGTCTGCGTCGTCTCGACAAATTCGATGGCCATGTCGAACCGCAGGCGGTACCGCCTCCCTCATCGCAGAACCAACCTTCCCGCATCGACATCACCGCCATTCTCGAGACCATTCAGCACGCCGCGACGTCGATGATCGCAATGGCTGAGCGTATCAGCGAGCTCGAGGCCCACGCACAGGCCCTTGAGGCCGCAAATGACGATCTTGACGCTCAGAACCGTCGCCTCAATTTCGAAGTCAGCGAGATCATTCAGCAGCGCGACAACTTGACAGCAGGCCTGGAGGCTGAAAGCAGGCGGCTGCAGCAACTCGAGAGCGACACCGCCCAGCATGTCGCGCGAGCGAACGCGCTAGAGCATGAGCTATCCGCTACACACGCCAGCCTCACAAAGATCATCGACGCGGTCGAAGCTCGGTTGAGATAGACTTGGCGAGCGCGCGCCGATATCCGAACGCCATGCAGTCTTCTGCAGCGATCATCGCGTCTTTCTTCGGCTCATCTGGCGAGAAAAACCCAGTGACTCGGTGACTGCGCGATCCGATGGACGCGTATGGACGTGCTGTGGGCGGATTCTCTTAGCCAGCTTTCAAGCAGTAGGCGGCCGCCAACGAAGCGGCCGCCGTTTTTTGCCTACGACCCCATCAAAACAGCTCGAGCGACATCAGCAGAAGGTACAGCCAAACGACGCCTGTCCACCCAAGGATGATGTTCAAAAAGAGGATCGTCCATCGGCGGTTATGGCCGCGCCAGAAGGCGAGGATCGAAGGCAGAAAGTGCGTGATCGAAACGAGGACGATCGAGAAAGCGATGAGAGCGAAAAGCATCGCCTGGTGATTGTCGGCATGGTGCATCTGCGTCGTCCCCTGCGTGCCGGCATTTTTGATGTCCAGGCACGATCACCGCCCTCTCGGCGGCCGGGGAGATTCATTTCAGGGCCGGAGATTTTAACCGGAAGGCCAGGAAACTAGACGAAAGGCGGATGGTGCGCCGGCGCATGCCTACGCGTGGTCGCCCGGCAAGTCACGTCGCTTGTCGATCGCTACCGGCGGCCACGGGCCGGCCCTCATCCCTTGAGCAGCGACGCCAGCATGTTGCCCTTCGCGACGAGGCGAAAGTTCGCGTCTCTCGTCTCGTCCGTCTTCGGGTCGTAGGTGCCGAGCAGGCGAAAATTGCGATCGCGGATCTCCTGCTTCCCGGACGACAACGTCTTGATCGTCCCGAGCAGGCGATGGCTCTTGTCCCTGATCTGCTGGTCAGCTGGCATTCCCGGCCTCGACGCTTGCGGGCGCCCGGCGCGAGAACGCGGTCGCTCCAGCCTTCCTGTTCGGCCTGCCGACCGCGTGCACAGTTAGGCCGGCCTCTTCCAGGCGTGCTCGGTGATGCCGCCAGGTTGAGCCCCTCTTCTGGTCGTCGTCGAAGCCGAAGACGATCAGCCGAGGCTCGTGATCGACGTGCAGTGCGTCGCCGTCTGCTGCGCGCGCGATCAAGTCGTCCCAATGCGTCGCGGCTGCATGGCCGCTTGGATCGGCTTGCGTGCGCATGGCCCGCAGCTCACGCAGAGCGCGGCAGACTTCGTGGTAGCTGGCTGCAATGTCACCCGCATAATGTTCGATGGATCGGCGATAGCGCGCGATCTGTCCGACCACCGGCGGCATCCGTGACGGCGCTGCGCGAAGCTCCTGGTTCGCGAAATGCTTGGCCTCATGAAACACGATCCAAAGCTCATCATCGCGCTCCTCGAGCGTGACTGCATCGAGGCGATCGTGACGAGGACCACCCTCCCCTCCTGACAAACGCTCTTCCGACGGAGCGCCGTCGCCGGTCACCGCATCTTCGTAGTCCGGGAGGAGCGGCAGTTTCTGCGGATTAGGAATGCTGCGAAAGGCCACCTCCAGATCAATTACCGTGGGATGAAGGATGAGCGGGTGAAGGCCGATCTTCTCGGGTCCGGCCAAAGGTTTGGCGGCATCGAGCATCTCTTCGAGCGTGACCCTGCCCTCGTAGGCCGGCCATAGCGGCGCGCCGTCGTGGATGAAGGTCCGACCGTCCGCGGCTATCGATGCGTGCCCCTGGCGTTGTCGGACGAGGTACTTGAAGTGCGTCCGGGCGACGACGCGGCCGTCTTGCGGCGCCACCCGGAAGATCGATGCGCCGCAATAGTAGACATCGAGTGCGTCGTTGCGGATGGCGAGTTTGAGGTCGCGGTGAGCTAGCGCGTCACGCCACCATTGCCCCTCGGGGCGAACGACCAGCTCGTGCAATGCGCTGACGAAGGCGGGGCTGAGGTAGCGACGGAACGCCGGCGAAGCGCTCACGCTGCGACCTCCCACCACGCGCCGTCTTGTTTGCGCTCGACGTTGGCGAAGTGATCCGGAAAGCGCGCGGCCTCGAACGTATGAATTGGGACGAGCATCTTTGGAGCGATGGCGCTGGCTAGCCGCTTGAGGTCGCCGATGCTCGCGTGCCCGGAGGTGTGAGCATGCGTAAGGGGGACGTTCCGTTCTTTCAGGGCAGCGAGCAGAGCCTCGCCGTTAGGGCGCTGAAGGTAGCCATCCCATTGCGACCAGATGGCATGCGCGTGCGATAGGCACCCTGCCCTATCGAGGTCATCGAGCATGGCCGGCCGAAACAGCATGGCCGCCTTCGAAGCCAAGGCGGCCAGGTCTTCGCCGTACACACGATGTGCACCGTGCGATTCGAGCAGATCGAAGCGCTCGCTGCGTTTGATTTGGACGCGCTGGTAATGCGGGATGTAGACCGCGACGTGCGGCCAGTCGGATTGCGGGATGCGTGGGTTGCCCGTGGCGCGTAGAATCTCGGCCGTGTAGAGGTCGATCAGCATGGTGCGGCCGGTCTGCTTGCAGGCGCGATACAGGCTGACAATGCGATCGATATTTTGCGCCGACGCGGCGACCAGGACGAGGCCGTCGGTCTCGCGGATGCGTTCGATGAACAGGCGCTCTACGTCGTCTTCCGTCGGAAACTGTCGGTCTGGCGCCAAGCGGCCGAGGGAAGACCCCTCCATCAGCATAACGTCGATGTCGCGCGGTGGCGCTGCGAGCATCCGCTCGAACAATGCGCCCTTGTGACCGTGCGCACGGATGTCGCCCGAATAGAATAGCCTGCGACCGTCCGCTTCTACCTCGAGCGCGTATGCGTCGTAGGCGGAATGGTCGACGAGATGCGGTGTGATACGGAAAGGCCCGATCTTGAAGGGCGTGCCGCTGGCGTACTCTATGGCGACGGTCGGCACGTAGGGTCGCGGCACGAACGGCGCCGCGACCTGCAAGATGCGGTGCGTCGCCGCGCCGAGATAGACCGGCAGACTTGGTCCCGCGAGATGCGCCAGACCCCAATGGTCGACATGGCCATGGGAGAGGACAAGGCCGAGCAGATCGCTCGTGCCCGATAGCCCGTCGATCTGAGGATGGCAGCTCGTGTCGAGGGGATCGCCGTCGAGGGGCAGCCCAAGGTCGAGGAGGATGCGCGCGCCGCGACATTCAAGCTCGACGCAGGTCCCCCCAATTTCCTGCGTGCCGCGATGAATTTTGACGCGCAATGATGCTGCCTTGAGATCGAGCCGCGGACGGCACCGGGGAGCAAAATAGCGATTCCATGTGGCTATAGCCAGTGGTTTAATAGCCACCCTGGCGCTGCAGTCCATTTATGTCTGGGCGGGCGCTCGTAGCGCGAAATCTGCGGCGACTAAGGGTGGAACGCGGCATCTCTCAGGAGCAGCTCGCTGCGGACGCAGCCGTCGATCGCGCGTACTTGGGTGGCCTGGAGCGCCAAACGGAGAACCCAACAGTCGACTTGCTCGATCGCTTGGTTGAGGCGCTTTCGGTGAAGTTTGGCGAGCTATTCGTCGAAGCAAAGGCAGGCGATCCGGCGCCACAACCGCTGAAGGGCGGCCGTCGGAAGCGCTAGCAGAATTCAGTGGTTCTGCTGCGTCGCTGCAGGTCGAGTCGTGGTCGTGAGAAGGCCAACTACTTTCGGCAACTACCAAAACGCCTGGCGGGTGATTGCTCGAAGCGTTTTTTCACTTCGCGCTCTTCACGCCTTCGTTAGTCAGACGACAATGGCGAGAATTCTCAAGAGAGGATGTTTAGCGTGCTCGTTTGCCGCCTGTCGTACGAGTGAACCCGACCTAGGCTTCGCTGCCGGCGTGGGACGAAATGTCGACGGCGAAGGCAATCGCGTCGCTTTGGCCGTGGCTTGATTCCTGATCGAGGCCTCGAGCACGCTGCCAGCGTACTGCAGTCTGACCGTGAAGGTAGCTTTCTTTGGCATGAAGATCGACTTGGGGAGCGTGATCAACAGCGCTCTGCGCTGTCGCACCAGTCAGATAGGGTCCGAGCGTGCTGCGAGACTGCAGAGTGGTATAGTCATGGGGCACGATAAGCGGTCATGTTGTGAATGTTATCTATTATTCTGTTTTTAACCCGCCCAAGAGCCTTCTATGTTCAGTGGATGAGCGCCCGGGTTAGCCTGCGGCAGCGTCGGCTTCAAGAACGTGCATCTCCACGCGCAAGCCGGCAGTTGAGGCCATGTTGACTAGGGCGTCGAGCCCGAACAGGTCGACCTTGCCGCGGGTGAGATCGGAGATACGGGGTTGGGTCACGCCAAAGACTCTGGCGGCCTGAGCCTGGCTCAGGTGTGCGCGAGAGATATGATCCTTAAGCGCTAACATGAGCGCCGAGCGCAGCTTTGCGCTCTCGTTCGGCGCAGGGCTTGCCTCCTCCGTCACCGCGTCTGGCGACGGTTTTTTATTTTCACCGATATCCAACGAGAATTGTTCGCGGGCAATCCCGGCGATTTTCGCAGCTAGGCCGATCTTTTCTTCCGCCTTGGCGCGGGCATGATCCGACATAAAGGCGACCAGACGCTCCAAACCACTTTTGTCGGAAATCGTAATGAAGTTCTTATTCTTGTTCACGAAGACAACGGACTTCTTCTTTTTCTTGAGAAGCTCAATGACGTTGCTGAGCGTGCCGGTGCTTTTGCAGTCCCAGACCATCAGGCCGTAATCACTGTCCCGAGCCATCTCTAAATCTTTGGCCGTGAAATAAGCGCGCGTGCCTGCCCTTGCCTTCGAGACGACCCTGTGAACCGGCCATTCTGCTACATTGTTGCGGGGCGTGTCCCCGGTGCAATACACCGTCACTTTTCCGGCCTGATATTGCTGGAGGCACTCTTGAATTGAGGTGTCAGCCCCATCGGCATCTCCGACCACGACGTTAAAATTTGAAGACACGATCTTGTCGATCCGGTCCGCAACCTTCTCGTGGAGGCGGCTTATGGAAATCGATCCGGCGATGAAGACAGTGGTCATTGCTTTATTTCCATGTGATTGAAGCGGCATAAACGCGATCGATCTTCGTGTAGGTGCGTAGCGTCTTGCAGACGGCGTCCATGGTAGCGCCTGTGTCAAAGAGGTCGTCAAGAACGAGCGCGTTCCAGCGTCCTTCATTGGAAATGGCCGGGTTGATACTGAACCGGCCTTCCAACGCAGCATCCTTCGCCTCGCGACCGCGCAGATTCTTGAGCTGTGAGCTGCCTTCGGGCGCGGGGGCCTTGACGATGATGTTGTCGAACACCGGCGTGTCGGTTAGTCGCCCGAGTTCGTTGGCGATTTCGTTGACAGGCTGGCGAGCGCGTGTCGTTGAGGCCGGCATCGGAACGATGAGACCGATCTTGCCGAACAGCGGCAGTAGAGCGTGCTGCACCTGGGCAGCAAGCGGCTGCACCTGATTCCAGTCAGCACGATATTTCAGCTGGTACAGGGCCTCTCCAGGTTCGGAACGCGTGGTGTCAAACCGTGGATGACCATATTCATCGTCCCCTAAGTAGACGCTCGACAGCGTATGCTTGTGGAGAGCGTAGCCGATATCCCAACTGCCTTCGAGCTTTCGAACCTGAACCTGCATGACGAAAAGGCTTCCTCAGAGGCCCCTGGGAGCGTCGCCGATAAGTTGATGCAGATATACAAAACCTTGTATGAGTCGCAAGGGCCGCGGTGGAAAGTGATAGTGGCAGTGAGGCGTCGCGGTCTTTCATGATGGACTTCGGGAGCACCAGAGTGTGTTACATGAATAGCCGATAGGGATAGACGTTTCGCGGGAGGTCCGGGACGTTCGCGATCGTGCGCGCCAGCCTCTGCGAGTAGCGAATGCTCACCGGCACGGGATCGTAGAGAGTGTGTTTCGGCCTGCAAAAGTGACCCCCTAATCGGGGTGATCGGCGTCCAAAACTGACCCCTTAATCTTGGCCTGTTGCGCTGTCCGTTTTGACGGCGGGCGGGCGGCGGGGATGTTGGTTGTGGAGACGGTCGGCCGGATACGGCGGGAGCATCTGGTCAAGGGCAAGTCGATCAAGGAGATCGCCCGCGACCTGAAGATCTCGCGCAACACGGTGCGCAAGGTGCTGCGGTCTGGCGCGACCTCGTTTGCCTACGAGCGCGAGGTGCAGCCGCGGCCGAAGCTCGGTCGATGGAAGATCGACCTCGAGCGGATGCTTGCCCGCAACGCGACGAAGGCGGCGCGGGAGCGCCTGACACTGATCCGGGTCTTCGAGGAGTTGCGGGCGCTCGGCTACGAGGGCGGCTACGATGCGGTGCGCCGCTATGCCAGGGTCTGGGCAAAGGGGCACGCGGCGGCGAGCGCGGAAGCCTATGTGCCGCTCTCCTTCGCATCGGGCGAGGCCTACCAGTTCGACTGGAGCCACGAGATCGTGCTGATCGGCGGCACGACCACGGAGATCAAGGTCGCCCACGTCCGGCTCTGCCACTCGCGCATGCTGTTCGTGCGGGCCTACCCGCGCGAGAGCCAGGAGATGGTGTTCGACGCCCACGACCGGGCGTTCGCGTTCTTCCAAGGCACCTGCCAGCGCGGCATCTACGACAACATGAAGACCGCGGTGGAGACGATCTTCGTCGGGCGCGAGCGCGCCTACAACCGCCGCTTCCTGCAGATGTGTGCGCACCATCTTGTCGAGCCGGTCGCTTGTATGCCGGCGTCGGGCTGGGAGAAGGGCCAGGTCGAGAACCAGGTCGGGCTTGTCCGCGAGCGCTTCTTCACGCCTCGGCTGCGCGTGAAGAGCTACGACGAGCTGAACGGGATCCTGCTCGACCGGTGCGTTGCCTACGCAAAGGCGCATCCCCATCCCGAGCAGACCGATCGAACCGTGTGGGAGATGTTCGAGGCCGAGCGGCCGCACCTCGTCCGCCACGCCGGCCGGTTCGACGGCTTCCATGCGCTACCGGCATCGGTCTCGAAGACCTGCCTCGTGCGCTTCGACAACAACAAATACTCGGTCAGCGCCAGCGCCGTCGGGCGACCCGTCGAGATCCAGGCGTATGCCGACCGCGTGGTGATCCGCCAGGACGGCCGCATCGTCGCCGAGCATAGCCGCGTCTTCGGCCGCGGCGCGACCATCTGCGATCCCTGGCACTACGTGCCGGTCCTCGCCCGCAAGCCCGGTGCGCTGCGCAACGGCGCCCCGTTCAAGGACTGGGTGCTGCCGCAGGCGATCGATCGCATCCGCCGCAAGCTCGCAGGCTCCGACGACGGCGACCGGCAGATGGCGAAGATCCTCGCCATGGTGCTCAGCGACGGACTGCCGGCGGTCGAGAGCGCCTGTGCCGAGGCGCTGATCGAGGGCGTCTCGTCTGCTGACGTCATCATCAACATCGTCTCGCGGCAGCGCGATCCCGCGCCGCCAATGTCCATCATGACGCCGGACGCGCTGACCCTGCGCCATGCGCCGATCGCCGATTGTGCCCGCTACGACAGCCTCAGAAGGATCTGATCCATGGAACGTCTACTGGAACGAACCGACATCCTCGACATGATGGGATCGCTCAAGCTCTTCGGCATGCGCTCCGCCTTCGACGAGATCGTCACCACCGCCGTCAAGCGCCAGCACGAGCCCCAGCGCCTCGTCGGCGACCTGCTCAAGGCCGAGATCGACGAGAAGCTGGCCCGATCCATCAAGTACCAGATGACGATCGCCCGGCTGCCGCTCGCCAAGGACGTCGCCGACTTCGCCTTCGTCGGCACGCCGATCAACGAGGTCCTCGTGCGCGATCTTGCCGGCGGCCACTTCATCGCCGAGCAGCGCAACTGCGTGCTCGTCGGCGGCACCGGTACCGGCAAGACCCACCTCGCGATAGCGATCGCCCGCAGCTGCATCCGTGCCGGCAAACGCGGCCGCTTCTTCAACACGCTCGATCTCGTCAACAGGCTCGAGGCCGAGACCCGCGCAGGTCGTCAAGGACGCCTTGCGGACTATCTCACCCGCATGGACTTCGTCATCCTCGACGAGCTCGGCTACCTTCCCTTTGCGCAGAGCGGCGGCCAGCTGCTGTTCTACCTGATCAGCAAGCTCTACGAGACCACCTCGATCGTGGTCACCACCAACCTCGCCTTCGGGGAATGGCCGAGCGTGTTCGCCGGCGACGCCAAGATGACCACGGCGCTGCTCGACCGGCTCACCCACCACTGCGAGATCGTCGAGACCGGCAACGAGAGTTGGCGCTTCAAGAACCAAGGCTGAAGGGGGCTTGCGACCGCGCTCGCCCCGGCTCCGCAACCCCGACCAGCTCACGCCGGGGCGAGCGCTACTGAAGCGCCCGTGCGAGCGGCAACAGAGGGGTCAAAGTTGGACGCCGATCAGGGGTCAACATTGCGAGCCGATTGACAGTAGAGAGCATCGTTGTTCCAATCCATTTTGGTCAACGCGAGCGCCTCGTGGGCCGTCAGTTCGAGCGGACCGCTGCCGGCATGTCGGATCAACTGAAGCGGTCGCGGAATGCTCTTCTTGCCCTGGTAATAGTCGCCCTTCGTTGAGACGTCAGGCGCATTGCCGGCAACCCACACCAAGGCTGAGTTTCCGGACCGCACGACCATTGTGCCACGAGGCACCGGGTAACCCGAGGGCTTAGTCGGAGGCCTCTGCACTCCCGACTCGATGAGCCAGACGCCGCGCCAGCAGGATGCCGAACTGACCTCAATGCATTCGATCTCCGGGACACCCGCCAGCGCGTCGAACGCACCTTCGATCTCCCCATCTTTGAAAGCAGTCGTCTTGTGAATGACCATCCGTTTGGGCAGATTTCCGCCATTGCGACTCTGATAAAGCTTGAGGCTGCGGGCTAGGACAGCGCGCATGTCGTCGCGGCTGAGAAACGGATTTCTGCGCGCCTCGGCGACGTCTGCAACGGGATCCTTGGCCTCGAAAGCCACGAACTGCATGCCGCCGCCATCCATGTCGAACACCTGCGAGCAGCAGGTCACATAGTGGGCGTGTTGCTGGTCGCCGCGTAGCGCGTAGGCCAGGCCGATATAGGCCGTATCGGGCGGCACGCCTTTAAGCGGCGCAAGCTTCCACGGCGTGCCGGAGGCCTTCACGTAGAGAGCTGTCGCCAGCCTCCACGCCAAGGACGCCTTGTGGGTGAAGGTGAACGCTCGGTCATTGAGTACCTGGGTCGGAATGTTGAACCGCGCACCCAGCGCCTTGAGCGCGTCATGGGCATCGAAAAACTTGCCCCGCGTGGCGGGGTTCCAAGCGTCAGGAAAATGGACCAGCACGACGTCGAAGTCGTTACGCACCAACTCCAACCGCCGGAGCGCCGCTTCCATCGCGAGAAAAAGGCGGGCTTGCGGATCGCCCTCGCCGGGCAGTTCGTGCAGGTGCTCCGGCCACTTGATGTGAGCATCGCGCGGCGCCGCTTCCAGCGCCACACGGTAAAGTCGCTCGAAGCCCGGATACTGCGGGACGTATTCCGATCTGTCGGACGGACGATGCGCGTTGCGCAGGAGCAGCATTAGCTCGCCGCGCCGCCTGAATGCGCTCTCTGGGCCTACGGTCGCAACCCTTATGCGCGAGGTGAAGCTACCGAACGACCCCTTCGAATAGGGACCGAAGTTCGCAAGCCCCCTGAGCGGATGGACATCGACGTGTGTCGCATCCGAAGGCGAAAAGGCCAGGTCAGGCTCGTCCAGCAGCGTGAAAGGCGGCAGCTTCGTCAGCGAAGCAGGAGCGCCCATCACGATGTCCTATCGAAGTAAACGTGGCGGTGGCCAGGTCGGCTCCAGCCCGTGACAGGCGAGACCTCGAATATCGCGTCGATCCCGGCCCCGTCCTCCAGCCCAAATGCGCGTTTCGTCCTGCCGGTGGCGCTGGTGAGGAGCTGTGCCCAGGCGTCAATTATTGCCGCCCAATTCCGATTGTACCGCTGCGCCCAGCGTTCTCGGCGCCAGTCACCCGCTGGGTCGCCGTGACGCTCGGGGCGCGTTCCCATCGGGTCTTCGATCAAGGCTTCTGAGCGCTCCGGATCGCCGTCTAGCGGCTCTTCTCGACGCGGGATCTGCACAAAGGTGTACGGCTCGAAGCCACACCACCAACGACCGTCGACAAGGTCAAGCTTCAGGAAGACGCCTTCCTGAAAGGGGAAGCTGAGATCAGAGACCACACCGAATAAGTCGCTCTTATAGGCGTTCCGAAGGTTGGCCAGCATCCGCGAGCTTTGACGAAGACGCTCTGGATCGTCTCCTTCGCGAGGCGAGGCGATAATGACGGAATGTCCGGAGCGCTTGTAGCGGGGAATGAGCGGTAGGCGTCGCGCCAAACTCCTGACCAGAGCGTCATAGAGGAGGCCCATCGCCCAACTGTCGGTGGCCGGATTCAATTCGATCTCGCCATCGAGCGCCGCCCCTAGCGGCGCATGCGCATCGACGATTTCCTGATCCTTGCCGAAGATGGCCAGCTCCCGCCCGATCGCCGCGACTGTCGCCCTGACCCCCTTCTCCTTGAGAAGTTCTCGGACCGCCGGAGAGGTCGTATTTTGTGCGAGTTTCACCCGCCGGGCGGTGCGCGGCATCTTTTCAATCAGAAGCGCGGAATAGCGTAAGACGGGGAAGGCTCGAGCGTCGGCGGTGGGGAGTTGCACAGGCACCAGGCGCGGCGATGGACGCCCCTCCATAACTCGATCGAAGAGCGGCGGTGGAAGATTGGTCGTCTTGATCAGATCGGCGGCCAGTTCGTCAAAGGTCGCGCACTCGACGACAGCTACGTCGACGCCGGCCGCCCGAGCCCGGTCCAGAAATTCCGAAACAGCAGGCGAGAGGCGGCCGGCTGAGGAGGTGAGCCAGTAGATCCCATTTGGGAACGGCGCCGGCGTATTGAGCACGTCCGTGAGGGTTTCCATGATCGAGGCATCGCGACCGCTGTAGCCGACAAAAATCATACCGAACCTTTGGCCAGCTTCTACCAGCACATGCCGCATTCGGATGTCCTGTTTCTCCAGCTCCGATCCGGTATTCTTGATTGTGATCGACTGATAGTCACCGTGAAGCTTCGCTACTAGCGGCCAATCCGACTCGTTGAGGCAACGCATCGCTCGGTCGGCAGAGTCGATCGCCGCAACGGTCGGGCGATTCTGGGTCGCCACAGGCAAGATCGAATTTGCCGAAAGTGTCGCCTCCTCGATGAGAGGATCGAAGTTCGTTGTGAAGACGCAGTCCACCTTACCGGACGCCATCAGGCTGCCGAGGACCTTGTGCCCGAAACAGGGCGTGCCCTTGGAGATCGCGTCGTCGATGTACTGCCGGCGATGCCGGGGTTGCGGGTACACCCCTTCGAACGCTGCCGCATATTCGGTCGGGTCCCCGGCGGGTGGCAGAAGCGATGATTGCCGGAAGAAAGAATCGATCCTGTCGATCCAGATCGGATCAGCCGTATCGACCTCCCGCCTCGACAGGTTCGTCTCCCGGCAAAAGATCTGCGCCTTGAAATCCTGGATCATGGCGTAGCCGGTCGGAATTCCTGAGGCGGCCGACGCTCCGGCACCGAGGAACCATGCCACCAGGTTTGGCCTGAGATCGAAGGCGGTCGCAAACTGCGACGCGGACATCGTCGGGACGGGAATGGCGCTGGTCCTTCCACCGAGATTGGGAGACGATCATACCTGGGTGTGGGCTAGTTCTGTAGGGTCGTTCCGGCCGATTACACCGTGACCTTGCCCCTCGGACTTCACCCAAGAGAACGATCGCTATTCACTGCTTGGTAGGTCAGGTGCGGGCTGGCACATGTAAAGTCGTTCAACTAATACTATGTCAGCGGAGCGTAACGAGATGAAGTGACCGACGATGCGCCATTTCGAAAGAACATTGTGCGATCGGTTCCAGACATCTCTTATAGAATTTGTGCGGGATGTCAGCCCGTGTTCGATTAGGCAATTGAAGAACCCCAGCCTCTGTCGGCCAGCGCAACTTTTATTTCGGCAATTACCTCGCACAACTCAGCAAACAGCCCTGTCCCCAAATAAACATAATTCCCCCGAAAAGTAGGAAGGTCTTGTTTACGTAGACGCTTAAAGGAGGAGAAGTGAAGGAAACGGCTACAATCGATACAAGCGCGTACGGTATTGAAGCGGCATTGCGAATAGTAACACAGTGTCAAGAAGAGCGCTAGCGCATCGAGCGTCACTCTCTATAGCGTTTCTGACCTTCATTGCACCTGGCCGATACTAGCTATCACGCTAGATACAAGGGGTGTCACTGCCGCGAAGCGCGTGATCAAACAGATCCACTTATTTGACCGCCTGCGTGCCGATCTGCGCGGCACCGTCATACTCAGCTGCATGGCCTTCCTGCGCGAACACTACGGTCTTCACCAGTTCGGCGCCGGCACCGACAGCGCGCTCGATGACGAATTCGCCGCCCCCCGAGCCGATGAGCGCACGTAACCTGCCCACGTCACCGCACCAGACAGCTTCCTTGTCACGGTCCCGGCCGGCGTTGCGTGGCGAAGTAGGCTGGGCCGCGCCGACCAATCTGACCTGCAAACGCTCGGCGCCGCGCGGAGCCGAAATTTCGACGCCGTAATCGACATCGCTAGGCTTGCGCACGACAACGCGGCCCTGTTCGGCCAGCGCCGTCGTCATGGATTGGCGTACCTCGTAGCCAAGCTCGCTGAGGCCGGTCAGGAGCGCACGACGGCGGGCGACAGCGGTATGTTCGGCCGTTGCCGCCGCAAGCTCCGCTTCCGCTCCCGCGGCGAGGTCGCGCAAAGCTTTAGCGGTGGCGTCTTCCTTTATCTCCGCCAGCTGATCGCGGTATCGGGCGGCATTTGGGGAGGCCACGTCATCCAACCCGGCACATGCAATCTCGATCCGGCTGCGCTCTTTCATCCGCCCGCGGTGCTCGGCAGCAACGGCTGCTGCCTCGAGGATCAGCGAGTCTGCCAGCAAGGCGCGTCGGCCCCGTTCGGTTTCCACCGCGACGGCATCCGCGCGTGCCGCAAAAGCTGCCGCTGCCTCGGCGCCGGCGATGGTTTCCAGCTCAGCAAGCGCCGAATCGACCTTGACCATTGCCGGGTCTCTGCTGGCCGGCTGCTGCGCTAGCCACGCCTCGACCGAGGTAGGGGCGTTACCCGCGGATAGGCGTTGCGCAAGCTGTTGCGAGGCTTCCGAGGCAACTGGATTAGCGCCTGCCGTCCGCATCGTGCGAAGAGCCCGTTCGACGATCGCTCGCGCCTGGCTGATATCAGTGATTGAGCCTGCCGCAGCCGCCGCAAGCTCCGAGGAAACAGGGGCGCCGGCCGCGGTCAGGGACGCGGCAAGGCTGCGCGCCGCGTCCGCGGCTTGGCGGCGACCGCAGCGGGCGGTGGCCGCTTCAGCAATGACCACGGCTTCCAACCGTTCGACCTCCTTTTTTAGGAACAGCTCCCCCTGCGGCCCGCGCTTTTGGATGTCCATCCACTTCTCGTCGCGAAACAGCTTTTCGAATGCGGCACGCCGGGTGGCAATCTCCTGCTCGAACTCAGCCGTCAGTCGGTCGTGACGGCGGGCAAAGCGCAGGAGGGCGTCTGCTGCATTGGCAACAGCGCGCAGGTGCCCTCGACAAATCGCCTCGATCTCTTCGCGCGTGACGATCCGAACGACTTTAGGCCCGCTCACGCTGCCTCCCGCTTTTTTATGGCTGCTTCGATGGCTTGCTTCAGCCGCGCGCGCTCTTCCGCGTTCCGCTCGTACCATTCGCGGGACGAGACCCGGCAAATAGACGGCACTGCGCGTTGCAGAACACGGGGGCGCCAGATCTCGCGCCCGCGCGCCTTTTCGAGCAGCGGGTGGCGTGGCGCATCGCATTCGATACCGATCCCAAATAGGCCCGTGGCGGGATTGATGATTGCGAAATCCAGCCCGAAGGCGTCGTCGCTCGAAGGCGCGGCGACCAGTTGGTATCCCGATCCTTCGATAAACTGCGCGACCGATTGCTCAAACCCATCGGGACCGACGCGATCGGCGCGCGCCGCCGGCCGAGTGACCGTGCCGAGGCGCGGCGCGAGGCTGCGCGCGAGCGCCAGATCGCCGTTCGACACCTTCGAGGCGTAGTCGAGATAAGCCTGCAGGTAGTCGCGCGGCTTTTCTGGCATGCGGGTGGCGTCCGACCAATCTGAAATTTGCCGGACCGGCATCGAGGTGACCAGGACAACCTTTTCACGGGCACGCGTCACCGCCACGTTTAGGCGCCGTTCGCCACCCGCCTGGCCCAAGACACCGAAATTGCGCCGGAAGGTGCCGTGCCGGTCCCGCCCGAACGTCGTCGAGAAGAGGATCACGTCACGCTCGTCGCCTTGCACATTCTCCAGGTTTTTGACGAAGAAACCCATATCCTCGCCATCCTGCTGGCGAGCGCGCTCCTCCTCCAGCGCGCGACGAAACGCGTCATCGGCTGCTGCGCGCAAGCTGACCGCTTCTTCGACCAGATCGGCCTGCTTGCGGTTGAACGTCACCACGCCCGTGCTTGGCCGATTGTCATTTGGCTGCGCCCAGATCGCGGCGAGCTCATCGATCACGCGCGTAGCTTCGATCGGATTGGTTTGGGCTTCGTAAAGCCCATCCGCGCGCACAACTTGGATAGGCCGCGCGCGGCGTACTTCATCGTCGGGATGCCTGGCCGGCACGCTCAGCGCCGACCGGTAATAAGCTGCATTGGAAAAGTCGATCAGCTCGCGGTAGCGCGAACGATAGTGGATCTGCAGCGTCGTGGTCGGCAGGAAGCTCCGGCCGAGTTGCAACAAATCGGGGCAAGCCTGGATGTCGCGCCGGTTCCAATCAGCTTCCGCTGCCTCGCGCTCGGCGTCAGTAGCGTTTTCAAGATAGCTGTCGTCGGCATCGTCCGTATCATCTGCTTCGAGCCGACCGCCAAAGAAGCTGGTCGGCGGCATCTGCTTTTCGTCGCCGGCGATGACCACCCGTTTGGCCCTAAACAAGGCTGCCGCAGCATATTCCACCGGCATCTGGGAAGCTTCGTCGAAAATAGCGAGGTCGAACAAACCAGGCACCAATGGCAAGATGCGGCTCGCCACGTCTGGGCTCATCAGCCAAGCCGGTCGCAGTTTCATCAGCCCGAGCGGCGCGCCTTCTTCGAATATTTCGCGCAAGCGCTTCGCCCGCTGACCCCGCAACCGCGTGATGGAGTCCCATTGCGCCTTGCTGCCCGTCAGCTGCAGGTCGGTGGCCAGCAGGCTCTTGTTCAGCCGGCGCATTTCGTCATCGAGATTGGCAAGGCGCGTGACCCGGCGCTCGATTTCGTCACGCTCCAATAGCAGTGCCGGCCGGTGCTCTTCGGCGGCCGCCTTGCGGGCCTTCAGCCATTCGCGGCGCAGGGTGCGGCGAACGACGCCGTCTAGCTCGGTTGTGACTATTAGGCGGAGGCGATCTTGATAGCCGCGCAAGACAGCGAATGCTTCGAGCGCTACAGGTTCGAGCGAAGTGGCGCGTGCTCGAAAGCGCTGGAAAGCCGCGAGGGTTGGCAGCGCGGCGATGACTGGACTAATTAGATCGGCGGTGGCCGCGCCCGACCAGATCCGCCCCTCGCACCCATTGTTCCAGGCGGAAGTGAAACGATCGGCGAGCCGGGAGAGGCACGCGAGGCTCTGGCTGCGTGCCGCCTGTCGCGCCAGGGCACCGTCCGCTTGTTGGCGGAATGCGCCATAAGCTTCGCGCGACGCGGCCTGCGCCATGGCTTCGGCTTCGACAGAACGCGGGCAAGACAAAATGAGTGCAGCAGCGGCGCCAGACGATTCCAGTGTCGCTAGGGTGGCGTCGTTCGCCTCGCGCAGGTCATGCAGATTACGCGACGAAGCGGGCGACTCGATACCAAGCTGCTCCTCGATCGCCGCTAGCGCGGCTCGGAGTGGCCGGAGCGTCTGTTCGAGCGCCAACGCGCGGCGCAGCCGGCCAAGCGACGTCGGATCAGTCGTTTCGCCTAGCTCCTGCACGTAGGCTTTGATGCGCCGTTGCAGCAGGAGCCGGCTTGGAAACAAGCGCTGGATCCACGATACCGGCGTCAGCGCTGCGACAATATCTGCTAACCGGGGATCAAGCTCCGACGTCTCGTAGGTGGCGAGAGCCGGAAAGAGGCGCTCTGCATGGTCGCTTAGCGCGAGCGTTTGCAGCTTGCCATTCAGCTCGCGCAGGGCCGCAATAAGCCGCGCCCCGCGGTTGGCGGTCGTGCCCACGGTCCGAAACAAAGGCAATGTCGAAGCAAGCCAGGCGCGAGCGTCGTTCTCCATGCCAGCTAGGACTGGTTCGCTAGCGCTTAGCCAGCTTTCGAGCGGTGCCGGTTCGTCAATTTCAAAGGCGCCTAGCGGTAGCCCCAGCCGCGTGGTCTCCACCGCCACGAATTCCTCAAGATCGGCGGCAAGGTCTTCCTCGACCGCTTCATCGATCGGAAACTGTTTTAGGACGCTTAGCGCGTTGCCCTCATATGCCGCATCTAGCCATAAGCGCGCGAGCGGTGCGCAGGCCTCCTCAAGCCGAACCACGGCTTCCGGCCCCAACAGCCCAAGCACGCGCCGCAGCCGCGGCGCCTCGATGGTCGAGCCGCTTTCTTCGACAGCGATCAGGTCGCCGATGAGATCGCGGTAGCATTCGCCGCCATTGCCCCTGGCGTGCAGCGCCGCGTGGGCTTGGTCGAGACTGGCTTCCAGCTCTTCCAGCGCAGCAGCCTTATCGGTCCGCTGGCGCTTCACCCCCGCGGCATTGCCAGGGCGTGCCTGCAGATTGTCCAACTGGTCCCGCAGCGAACGCAGCAACGGCTCGCGGTCACGCACGCCATCGATCAGTGCCACAAGGCGGTCGCCGAGGCCTTCGGCATCGAGGCGCTTCTGCACGACCGTCAGCGCGGCCTGCTTCTGGCAAACCACCAGGACCGACTCCCCGCGACCGATGGCGTCGGTGATGATGTTGACGATGGTCTGGCTCTTGCCGGTGCCGGGCGGGCCTTCCACGACCAAACCCGGCAGCTGGCGTGAGCGCAGCACCGCTTCATCCTGCGAGGGATCACTGGCTGCCGTTGGATAACGGTCAAGCTCGCGCACGCTGGCGGGTTGCGTGGCGCTGGACGCATCCGCGACGCTCAGACGGATGGCCGACTCCAGCGACGTGCCCTTTGGCGGAATCCGCTTCAGCGCGCGCAGATCTTCGGCCACCGACTGACCGGTGAACTCGGCGTTGAACAGAGCCGCCGCCAAGGCGATCTCCGAAGGGCCGCTACCGCGCATCGGATCGCGGCCGGGCACGGAGCCGAGCGCCGGCTGTGACAAGGGGAAGAGGCTGCCAAAGATGTCCCCGACATCGGCAACCGTCAGCGTGCCGCGCGCCAGAACGTCCTCGCGCGCTCGGCGCAGTCGGTCGAATGTCTCGCGCCCGAGCAGGCCTTCCAGCGCCGGATTAAGCCGAACCTCTTCCCGGTCGCGGTCGAACATAAGCGAAGCGCTCCCGCCTGCAGCCGTGTCTAAAGCAATGACAATCGGCCACAGCAGGATCGGCACGACGCGTGCCTTCAGGCCATTCGGCGCGTGCACAAGAAACGGGAAAGCCAGATAGCGCCCGTCGATGCCGGTATCGCGACGGAAGGTATCGGCGTGTGCCACCAGCCGCCGGAGGCGCTGCCCGCGCCCGACATCTTCGGCAAGCGCGCCTGGATCGAGGGGCAGGGGTGTCTCCGCGCGCGACAGGATATGATTGAGGACCGTTTCCGCGGGGCGCAGACCCGTGCTGACCTCGTTCAGGTCGAGACGCGGCGTCGTTTTGCCGATGGTAAAGCGTGCCAGCGGGCCGCGGGCCACCAGGCCGGAAACCCGCTTCTCGAAAAGCTCGATCAGGTTGGCGACATAGTCCTGCCGCGGCGGCTCCTGCCAAGTCTCGCGTGGCACCGCGAGCAGCGCCGCGGCTTTGGGGAGGGTCATGCGCCGCTCGACGCGGAAGGTGTCGCCCCACTGGTCAACGGCGGGATTGCCGCAGCGCGCGAAGTTCTCGAGCCGCCCATCGATCGCAGCAAAAATTTCGCGCCGCGGCTGCACTAGCAAATCCCGCGTTGCCGCCGCGTCTAGCGTTATCCCTGTTTGCGCCGCCAACGCTTCGGTCGCGCTAAGTAGCGTGGCCAGCGCGGTGAATTGGTGATGTGCCGCGCTAACTAGAATGACCAGGTCTTCCTCGGTCGGCCGCAATTTTCCTAGGACCGAGCCGAGGCCCGCATGGTCAGTGTCGGGAAAAATCTGCCGCAGCGCATCCCGCTCGGCTTCCAGATTGGCGCGCGACGAGGCGAGCGAGGCGACCTGAAAGCGCTCCTCGTCAAGCTCGATGCCCAGCAGTTTCGCCTTTTCGCGCACCGCTTCGGCGCGCACCCGCATCCGCACCAACCAGGCTTCACGGCCCATGCGCTCAAGATGCGGCGACACGGCACGGAGGATCGTTTGACCCTCGACGGGATGGGCAAGCAGCCAGGCCGGGGTGACGATGTCGCCGCGGTAAGCCAGCGGCAGTGCGGGATTAAGCGCCATCATAGCCAGCGCGTGCCGCTGGTCGTCGCTCAACCCGGCATCGCCGGCGACACGCCGGACTTCGGCCAACATTATGCCGCCGACCTTGCGGTCCGCCAGCCAGGTCGCCACGGCGCCTTGCAGGGTTAGGGCGCGGGCTTCGTCCCATGTACTTGCCGCACAGGCGGCCAACGCGAAGCTGGCTGGATCGAAGTAGCGGTTCCCGGCGAGCGTGATTGCCGGCCCGTCTGCTGCCGCGCTGCCGCCTTCTGCCGGGGCTTCCGGCATATCCCCGGCGAGCCACGCGCGCACTTCGTCGGCGGACCAGCGCTGCAACGGATCCCGGGCAAGCAATCCGCGCAACAGCAAGCGAATGGCCGGATCAAGATCGCGCGGGATATCGACGCCGCGTGCCACGATGTGCAGGTGAAAGGCTTTGTCGGCGATCCCCGCGAAGCAGGCGCCGGCAGTCACCTCTTCAAGCAGGATCATGCCAAGCGACCACCAGTCGGATGCGGCGCTAACCGCGCCCACGATCGCTTCGGGCGAGGAGTAGCGTGTCAGTTCAAGCGGCGCGACGGCTTCCAGGTCGAAATCGGAAAGGCGCGCCGAACCGAAGCCGGTAATCACCAGGTCGAGCGGGTCCGCTGTCCGCACGAGTACGTTGGCGGGCCGGATATCGCGATGGCGCAGGCCAGCTTCGGCGAACCACGCCAGCGCCTTGGCAATCTCGTCAACGATGCGGTCAAATTGCGCTCGGTCAGTGCCACTGAAACCTAGATCGGCCAGCGTGCCGCCCGTGATGAGCTCGGTCACTTCGTAAGCCTGTTCGCCAAAACGCCCGGTGGCGAGTAATTCGGCGACGTGATCGATGTTAGTGCGGCGGAGCAGATCCTGGACCGAAGGATCAGGTTCATATCCGGCTTCATAGAGGGTGAGGGTGCCCCGCACCCCGTTCTGGCGTGCTTCGTAGCTCCGCCAGGGCTGTTCCGCCCTCACCGGCTGGATAGCGACTTCTGCTTGCCAGCCATCCACGACCGGCAAGGATAATTTGGTTTGCGATCCTTCTTCCGGATCATCACCGTCCGCGTGAGCATGGCTAGGCGCGGCCGCCGGATCGCCGCCGCATACCATGCACATCTGATCGCCCGGCTCGAGCGGATGTCCGTTTACGCAAACAGGGTGCAGCGGCGTCGGCTCGGTGACCGCCACCGGCGCCGACGTCGCGCCGGCTGCGACGACCGGCTCGCCGTCCAGCTGCCAGCCGCAGAGCGAGCCGTCGGCGACATGTTCGCAGGAAAAACTCGGCGAGCGGCCGCTCCGTGCCGCACCGGGGGCAGACGCGCACCGATGTGCTTTCCGACCCGTCCATGCTCATTTCCGGCAATCCTCTGTCGTCACAATTGTATGGCCCGCTGCTGCCATCAGCGTTTGCAGGCGCGCCAGATCCCCGCGGCGAGGGATGCCGGCCAAGAACACCTCGCCCCGGTCATCGTCGAACATGACATCCAAGCGGCGAGAGGCGTCGTCCGTCGCCGTCATCAGCGATGCGTACGTCTTTTTCCCCAGCTCCGTGAGCGGGATTAGCCTTTGATTGTCGCTGCCGCGCAGCGCCAACCGATCGCTCGTATCATGCTCGAAAGGGTCGGTGATCAACGCGTCGATCAGCCCGGAGAAGCCGGCAAGCACAGGCTGTAGCCGCTCGAACGCGTAGCCAGAATAGACCAAGACGTCGCCCGGGTGTCGCGCCCGCCAGCCTTCGAGCAGCGCCTGCAACGCAAGCGGTTGGTCAAAAGGCTCGCCGCCGGAAACGGTGAGGCCGTCGGCAGCGGACAGATGTGCGTCTAGCGCTTCGAGCACCTGCGACAGGCTCGTCCGATGCTTGCCCGGCGCCCACGTGTCGAGAGAGATGCAACCCGGGCAGCGGATGGAGCAGCCCTGGAACCAAACGCCGATGCGCTGCCCAGGGCCGAGCGTGGTGACGGGAAAATGGACGCGCGACAAGGCAATCTCGGTCATGCCGCCGCGCCGCTGGTGGTTGAGCCCGGCGCAACGACGAGCGTCGTCACGCCGCCCGCATCTTCCTGCAATCGTTCGACGCGAAGCTCAGTGCCGCTAGCAGGCGCCAGATCGAAAATGGCGCGGGCGAGCGGATTGAGGAAATGGGTCTCGACCTTGTTGCGCACCCCGCGGCCGCCGTTCGAGAGGTCGGCCAAGCAAAGCCGCCGCAGGTCCGCTTCGGCTTGTGCCTCCAGCGACAGCGCGAAGCCTTTTTCCTTGAGAAGATCAGCGGCGATCGAAGCCATCATGCCCGCCAGAATCTGCTCCGCCACGTCGGGGCGGATGAAATCGAAGACCAGTACATTGTCGCCGATGCGATTGAGGATTTCGGGCCGATTGAGCACCAGCTTGAAGTGCTGGTCGATTTCGGCCTTCACCTTCGCCTCGACCTCCGCATAGGGATCCGCCGACGAGACATTGGCGACGCGCGACCCGTCCGCCGCGGTCCGGTAGATGCCCAGGTTGGACGTAAAAATGATGAAGGCTTCCGAGAAATAGACGCGGTCGCCGCGCCCGGACGTGAGGACGCCGTCGTCGAGGATTTGCAGGAATTTATCGAGCAGGCGCGGATGCGCTTTTTCGATCTCGTCGAACAGCACCACCGAGAAAGGCTTTTCGCGTACCGCGTTGGTGAGCTCGCCGCCGGCATCATACCCAACATAGCCAGGCGGCGCCCCGATCAAACGCTGGTCGGATTGCTCGGCGGAAAATTCTGACATGTCGAAGCGGATGTACGCGCTCTCATCCCCGAACAGCAGGCCGGTCAAGGCCTTGGCCAATTCGGTCTTGCCGACGCCGGTCGGGCCGGCCAGGAAGGCGACGCCGCGTGGCCGGCCACCGCGCCCTGGGGCGCCGACGCCGGTCGCGGCACGCTTGACGATATCGAGCATGTGGGTGACGGCGCGATCCTGGCCTTTGACGCGCCGACGGATCTCGTCGATGCCGCCCGCGACTTTGCTCCGGCTAAGCCGCGCCCACGGATCTTCCTTCACGCCTACCTTGTACCGCCGCACCGCATCGCCAATGGCCGTGTAGCCGAGGCCTTCACCGCGCGCGAGTTGCGCCACCGCCGCGAGGTCGATGAGCAGCATGCCCTCGGTCTGGCCGGCAAAATCATCGAGCGCAGAGTCCGCATCCGCAAAAGGAGCCGCGGTGAATCCATCAAACGGCCGGAGGAGGGATGCTGCCAGCTGGCGACGAATGCGATGGTCCGGCCTGGGCACGGGAACATGCCGGACGCGCGGGTTGCCGACGACCAGCCAATCGGGAAGATCGCCTTCCCGTTCGACAATCCAGATGACCGTGTTGAAGAAAGCGCGACGCGCCTCGCCATGCGGCCGCGGGCGCGCTTGGTGCGAAGCCATGAAAGCCCGCGTGAAGGTCTGGTGCTCGATCGGCGTCAGCGCGTCGCGGCGGACCACCAGGCGGGAAGCGAAATCCACGACCAATGCTACGGGCTCTTCAGCGAAGGTGACGATCCGGTCGAGAGTATCGGCGAAGAGGTCCATCCCGGCCGGCGCGCAGCCACCCGTGCCTGGCGTCAGGCCCAGCCGTTCGAGAAAAGCAACCCCGGCCTTGGCATCCTCGCCTGGGCGCAGCAGCATCCTGAAACCGGTCACCGGTTCATACGCCACCACCCGAGCGAACCCGGCAGCTCGCAAGCTTTCCGTAAGCACGGTCGTCAGCGGAAGGGCCGCTACTGTAGCGCCCGCGGCGGTGAGCTGCACATCGCGAACGTTGCCGCTGAGGACGAACTGGGGCTTGAGGGGCAAGAATCGCCCCAGGTCGCGCTGCCAGCGCGGTTGCTCAAACTCAGCCATGCCTGCGCCCCCTCCGCGCAGATTCTGTCGGCTGCAACCACGGAATGCAAGGCGTCGACTTACTCAAATCCTGCCACGAACGCCGCGGCGATGACGAAAGCAGCCGGCGGCGCGTGATGAAGTCAGGGTCGAAGTGAGGCGTTGTCGGGCGTCCATGTTGAATCGAGCAGAAGGTCTCGAAAGATCTCCGGGTCGATTTCCGGCAGAGGCTCGACTGGGTGACGGGGCCAACCGATGGCGGTCCGAAAGGCATCGATACTTTGTTGCATCTGTTCGAGTTCGCTGAGTTGCTTTGTTCGGCCTGGTGCGGCGATCACGCCGGCGATGGCGGCCTCCACTTCCTCGATCATGCGTTCCAGTGCAAATAGCCGCGTATGAAGCGCCCTGTTTGCCTTTTTGCGGAGCCGTTTGCCTTCCTCTGTCGTATCGGAGGCCGTGGCGCGGTGTGTCGTTGCTCGGAGGTCCTCGCTATGGCGTGTCTGACCGTCCGAGCCAAAGGGAACGGGGCTAGAGGGTGCTGATGGATGCG
Organism: Melastoma dodecandrum; assembly: GCA_029817715.1. Taxonomy (NCBI): domain Eukaryota; kingdom Viridiplantae; phylum Streptophyta; class Magnoliopsida; order Myrtales; family Melastomataceae; genus Melastoma; species Melastoma dodecandrum. The sequence goes on along the minus strand of JARUPY010000286.1, from coordinate 118,215 downwards.
ATACGAAGGAGCGGATCTTCGCGGGATCGACTTCCTCGCCGAGCAGCTCATGAATGACGTCATCGCTGACGAGGTTCGGCTGCTGTCTGAGCAGCTTGCTGAAGCGATGCGCCCTTTCGAAAAACGTTGCGCGATCGGTGTCAGCTATCTCGGACAGGATTCGGGCCGGATGCAGGCGTTCGTTTGTGCCGTCAGACAGTAGAAGAACTCCAGCTTTTGTCAGCCAGCGTTCTTCGTAGCCGCCAACACTGGATGGCGCAACTTCCTGCCATTCAGCACCGCAGCTAGGATTTGGCCTCAAGGATCGGCTACGTTTATGGGGCACCTACCTTGCACAACCCAGCAACCAGCCCGTCCCCAAATAAACATAGTTCCCCCGAAAAGTAGGAAGGTCTTGTTTACGTAGACGTTCGAATGAGGAGAGGTGAAGGAAACGGCTACACTCGATACAAGCGCGTACGGTCTTAAAGAGGCATTGCGAATAATAACACAGTGTCAAGCCAAACGCTAGCTTATCGAGCGGCACTCTCTATAGCATTTGCTGCGGCTCAGGAAACACAATCTCCCCATCTTTAGCTCGCCTTTTTACGCGTTCTTTGACTAGCGCGACAAACGCATCAAAGCCGCGTTCTGAATGCTTATGACAAGGATCGATGGTGATCCGCTCCGTACTCCAAAAGTAGTTGAAAATGCCCACTTTGATTTGATAGAAGTTTGGTCGTATAACTTTAAAGTGCATTGCGACGAGCTCATCGATTTGCTTTTTGAGCTCTGCATCGTCCTCGGAACGATGGATGGGCGCCGTCTTCGACTTGAGTTTCATGTGGATCTCCTTGGTCGCTTGGCTGGTCGATGACCGATGGCGTCTGGCCAAAGTGTCGGATTGCCTGCGTGAGCGTGCTGCTGCGGAGATCGAGCACGTTGAAGCGGCTCGATCTGGTAGCGGCGGCGAGGTCGATATAGAGGCCAGAGGACTTGCTGCTGTAGCCGTTGTGAGCCCGGTTTGGACCACCTTGAGCGGACATGAGTGCGTCGGCTGCACGAACCGCCGCTTGGCGTCGGCAGTCTCAGGTGTCGAGCATGTCCCACTCGAAGCCAAGCACCCATCGAAGTGCGCTCAGCTTGCCGTTGATCTTCCCCCACTCGTAATCGCTAGAGGGGCTCCCGACCTCAGCGATCTCCGCCTCGATGCGACGGGCGTGAGCGCAGGCACGCTCCCAGACCGCCTTCGGCAGAGTCGGCAACGGGCCGTGCGGCGTCTGCTGTGTATGCTCCGTGAGCGCGAGGTCACCGCATTCGATTGCCTTCGCGCGAAGCAGGTGTCGGTTGTACCAAATTTGATCTTCGAGATGACGCGCCCATTTTGCGACGGCATTTTCTTCGCGCATTTCCGATCACCTTCCTCGTCGAGCGATACAGGCCCGCAGCTTTCGCTGCGAGCCTGTATGACGTTCGAGACAGTCCGGCTGCTCTCGTTCAGGCGGCGCTGGGGACCTGCGCCTTTGCCGCCTCACGCTTGCGGGCTTTGGTCTGGTCTGCGAGTGCCAGCTCGATCTCGCCGTCGACAAGCCAGAAGTCGCAATAGCGGCGATGAAGCTTTTGCGCGTGATCGGCGTGACCGAGGTCGCCGAGTGCCTCGATGAAGTCCTCGAGATGGAGGTTGGCGAAGGCGACCAGCTTGTCGCTGCAGGGGTGGAGGTGTTCCGCGTAGGTGTCCGCCGCGCTTTGAGCCAGATGATTCAGCCGCGGCGCGATGAGGATGAAGTGGCCCTCGTCGTAGAGGCCGTTGGCGACCATGGTCTGAGCCAGGCAGTGTTCCCGCCAGAGCTGCTGCAGGGGATTGGTACGGAGGGCACTGGCGTCGGGGTCGATGAACAGGCCAGTGTCGCGCGAAAGGACGGCGTAGCGTTCCTTCGGCGGCTTGGCGCTCTCGGCGCAGGTCTCGCTGTATTTGACCTCGAAGGCGACGAAGCCGCGGCGTCCGTCGACCGTCCGATAGCGGATAAGGACATCGAAGGCCGTGTAGTCTTCGGTGAAGCGAGGGTTGCCGCGGGAAGGCGAATGCTCGAACAAGATCTGCGTGGCGTCGGCCTCGACCTCAGGTACGAAGTGGCGCAGCATGCCGAGCGCCAGCGCAGGGTCAAGGCGCAGCGGGCCGAAGAGATTGAAGGCCAGCGGCATGGACGAAAGAAGGTTGGTGTAGAGCCTTTCCTCGTCGATCATCGCGCCAATCTCTCGGTAGCAGGCCTCGCGAAAGGCCAGGGTGGCGATTTCCTTTGACAGGAAGTTCTCGCCCGCGCGTCCGGCCGCAATGGTCAGGCGGCTGCCGAGCTTCGTCGCCTTGCCGTCTGCATGAACGTAGGTGCCGATGGGCAGGTCGCGGTCTTCGCGCCAGAGCGCCTGGAGCAGCCGAGCGGCGGCTCGGAAGCGGGTATCGAGCGGCTGATGCACCTTATGCTGCCGCAGCAAGCTTTCGGGAATGAGCGGAAGATGATCGAAGAATTGGCCAAATTCGGGAGCCATTTAAACCTCCTGGTTGGGCAGGAGGATTCGCTGAAGGCGCTAGAAAATTCATGACTTCTGAGCAAACGCGCTGTCATGATTCCAGCGTTCGATGATAGACTTAAACTCGAGCTTTTTATTCGCGACATGAGTCGCGATTTTGAGCGCCGAGTGTTGCTCCCCAAACAAAATACCGGTTTTCGGGAAACTCAAGCTGATCATCCCGCTCGGCGACGCGCCGAGGGGCTTGACGTGATCTACGAGAAGTTGCATCTCAACGTAAGCGTTGGGGCCGTCCAACTTGCCTCCCGCAACGATATCGAGCTTGCATGTCGCGGTCGCTTCACCCCCGACGACAGGTGTCGAGATGACAGCTCTGCCCGACGGCGATCCTCCAAAGAATCGAAGCGCAAGGTACTTCTCCGATTCCTTTCTTTGAGCAGCGACTTTCCGCAGCGCCATCATGAATTCGCCTGCGTTAACTCTAGCGCTTTCGGGGACGTTTTGGACGACACTTCCGGGAGAAAATGCTGCCATGATCGGGAAACGCAAGATGGCACCATCGTCCCAAGCCCAACCATGATTTTCTGCGCAAAGGAGGTTCGTGCGAGCGGAAAAGTGGCTTAGCGCGTACGCAACGTACCCGGCGTCTGTTCGCTTGAGCGCTATATCCAAGTTGCTTAGATCGGCAGCCTCAATCCACCTTGCTGCTCCTCTTTGCGCGCCGCAGGCAACGCCGCCTTTGATGTGGATCGCACCGACCACGGGGTGTTTGAGATCCGCATACGGACGGCATCGTCTAATAACATCAGCGATCGCCGGCCCGTTAACGACCGCTGCACTCTGCGTCGCGGGCCTTGCAAGAAATTCGACTTCGGCTTTCTCGCTGAATGGCCAGGTAAGACGTAAGTCGCCAGCTTGAATCTTGGCGATAACGTCATTCGCTGCGGTCTCAGGCGTTGATAATGGTATGGCAATTGCGATTGGGTCCCTAAAAACGTCTTGAGGAGTCCGGCTGACGAGGAGGCGCCGAAACAAATCCGGATGCACCTCCCAATGGCGGATCTCAGGCCCTTGTGGGTTCCGCACGATGCGGATTGTTGCTTCGGCTTGCGCGCGCACGTCACCGCTCGCCGCAGTGAGGATGAGTTTCTCCCCAGCCAAGGACACGTCCAAGCCGCTATCATCGCTCGACAAGCGAACCCTTTGCAACAATATTGAGAGATTGTTTCGCGAGATTTCGAAAGCAAGCGAATCAGACTGTTCCATATTTTTCTATACTCAGCAGGTCATTCGGTTGGGTCTTACGCTCAAGTGCGATGATGTACTCGGCTTCGACGCCATGGAGGTCGGATAACGCAAAATGCATCATGCCTCGATCGAAATCGAATTGAAAGTCGGCAGACGAATTGGTCGGTTCGGATCCCTTTAGAAGGTCGAGAAGCGGCGATGTCGGGAGATGAAAGCGAGCGTTTTGATCGTTCGGCGACGCGTAGCGGCCGTCTAATTGAAACTGGACTTGACGGCCTTGAAAGCGATCACCCTTGAGACGCACCGTGCAAGCACCACAGCTCTTCGTGGCGATCTCAAAGCCTTTTCCGCCCACAACATGATTGGCTTCCAGAAATTGCGTGAAGCCCGATAGGGGCAGCAGCAACGCACACGTCCCGCGCTCTTGCATGGGATTGTAGCTCGCTTTCGGCTCCCTCGAAATGAGCTCAAAGCCGAAGACAATGTCGTTCGTATGAAACACCTCGTAGGTGGTTGTCGATCTGCGACAAAGGTGACGCGTGCGAGGCAAAGTATCGTTAAGTAGCGGAAGCCATCTTGCCTTGACAACCGCGCGTCGCCTCATCAAACCACGATGCTTAAGCAAGCCCAAAGCCTGAGTACTTATGTAAGCCGCCCCTTGATCTTTGAAAACTAGGAGGTCGCGGCCCTCGTCATGAAGGTCAGCAAGCTTTGTTAGTACGCCTAAACGGTGAGCCGCGATCCGCCATGCCGTGCCGTCGATCTCTTCGACATCGACGGCCTCAACGGTTCCAAGTGCCGCCTCGGTGCGATCGAGATAGCTGGATCTCGGCTGCAAAACCAACGGCCGTTCAAAGTTGCCCGAGGCGAGCCACGCTCGCTTAGCGGCAAAGTTTACACGGATATGCACAATGGTGTCGCAGGCGTTGCTGACTTCGGCCAGTTCTGTCGACGAGAGGAGAAACACGACGGGTTCGCTTCCGGTGCCAATAGGCTCGTGCACCAATCCAATGCTACGCTGAGCGAAACAGCCTCGATCGAAAGCCGAAAAGATCGCGTCCGACTTGGTCAGCATCACCTTGATGCATTGATAGCGATCGCTTGGCATGCGGAGGATAGAAACGGTCGACGATAGTTCGGACCCGTAAAGGCTGAATGCGAAATCGTCTAAGTCATCGATCGGCGACGGTTCCTCGGTTTCAGCAACCGCCTCGGGCACATAACCCGAATTGGGACCGGAAGGCATCGGCCCGGTAAGCAGATCCGAGAAATCTATTTCCTCACATGGGTCAAAACAATCGTCGCCAGTCGCTGTTTCGTCGTCAGTAGATGTCGGAACCGGGTAGCCTTGTTGGCCAGATCTTGCGCTGTCCGCCTCGGCTTCCCCCGAGCGAGTTGTCGACGAGGTTTGGGCGTGGGGCAGGCTCACGTGCATCGACCCGAAAATGGCGTCGAGATCGCAGTCGGGTTTGATCAAAGTCACGTCGGATGCGTAGCTGTCCGAGGACGACGTCACGCTGTAGGGAAGTGCCCGCGCTTGGCGTGCTATAGCGTCCAACTTTGCGGCGCGCTCAAGATTGCGTTGCGCACGGAGATCCTCGGGGTTCGACAATGGCAAGTCCTCTGCGCACGCTTGACGCAATCGAAGTTTGGAGCGCCTAGAATGGCTTGGTGCCATATAGCTTGAAAGCCCGCTCGATACGACCGCTCGGATGAATCTTGCTGCACGAATGCGCGCGAAACGCTTCGGCGATATCGTTGGGCAGGACGAGGCCGTAGCCCGCCTTCGATGCGCCGCAGGTGGGACGCGCGGGAATGTTCTGCTTGTAGGGCCTTCGGGCTGCGGCAAGTCCTCCTTGGCAGATGTCTATGCCGCCAGCCTCCTCTGTGAGGCTTTCGACGGGAAAGAAGCGTGCGGCGCCTGTCAAAGCTGCGACCTCTGCGCGTCGCATGCACACCCGAATTTGCGAGAAGTCGACCTCGGCGAATCGCACGGCGAAGCGATCGCTCGCGAGATCAATCAGGACGTAGCGACAGAGAGCCTTTCGGGTGGATGGCAAATCTTCATTCTCGATCATATCGACCGCGCGCATTCTCTTACGCTGGACATACTCCGCGGCCGCTTCGAGCGCACGCCACCGCGCGTTGCCTTCATAGCTTGTGCCGAAGCGCGTTCCTCGCTTCCAGTATGGCTACGGGAGTCCTCGGACGAGATCGACGTCGATTATGTGGGGGTTGCAGCTGCGAAGGCGGCGCTCGATCGCATTGCGCGAGCAGAAAAGCTTTCGGCCGAGGATGCCGCGCTTTGGCTGATAGCCGAGCAGAGTCGAGGTTCCGTACGCGCCGCTATAAGAGATCTGGAGATGCTAGCTGCGCAGGACAACGTCTCATTGGACCGCGCGCGGGCTAGGTATTGTGTACCTGGCGACCAGGCAATCTGCTCATATTTGGATGCTCTCGTTTGCGGCGATCTCCCAGCGCAATGTAGCTCAATCGCTCAATGGCCGGGAACCGCGCGAACAAGAGGCCGCACGCTTTTAGACGTCCTCTGGCAAATGTATTTGTCTACGTCGTTGCAAGCCTCGCCTTCGCAATCGCTGCCGATGGCAACTCTTTTCAGCTACGCATCACGGCTTACATCCCGCGCTCGACATTTGCCCATCGGAGAACAGAAATTCTGGGATCATGTTTTGCGCGAGAGCGAAGAGATCACAACCGAAAGGCAGCTCTTGCGTCGCATATGCCTGTTAGACAACTACCTCTCTGGCAGAAGCGGCGATGTCGACGAGGTGTCCGAACAACTTGAGCGAAATCCGCCGCCTAAAGCTAGGCTGTCACGCGATCGAACGCGCAGCTCCTCCTCGAGCAGCCGATCGCATCTAAGCGCATCGCAAGTGCAGAAAATCCTGAATGCGGCTAGTTTCATGGGTCAAGAATACGGCGTGTTGTTCAACTCCCGCATTTCCATTAGATATAGAGCGCTCGGCATTGAAGATGCGAAGGAAGCTATGGCTTTCTTGGGCGCCTTGACCCACGAACTTGGACAAATCGTCTCGAATCGGGATCACAGGCCGAGCATGCATTGGGCTTACGTGCATGAGCACGATGGCGTCGGCTTGCAAACTCATTTAGCAGCCGCAATATCGCTGGCGCCAATCGAGCTTCAACGCTGGCTGGATGGTTTTGTAGCAAACAGAGGTATCGCCGCTGGTGCGCTTTTTTGTCGGATGAGCGACAGCACGCGATTGATCAAACGAAGGCATCGTTTTCTTTTACAACTGCTGTGTCGTGCACTCGACCCATCTTACACTGTCGCGGGACACAAAGGGCGGCAACAACCGCTCGTCGACGTTCTTGGAGTTCCTCAGCGCCTGAGGTTTGCGAGCGCCGCCAGCGGCCTTTCACAAAGATATAGAGTTTCGAAGACGATCGGCGAAGGTGTGCAGAAAACGACTCGAGAGTTGGGATTGCCGTTCATCTCCGCCTGGGACGCAGGGGCTTTCCATGCCGCCGCCAGTGGGTGGGAACTCGACGAGCATCCTGATCGCTCGACCCGACGCAAAAGCAGAGAAAAGTCTCTAGCGGATCTGCGCCGGAGCTACCCCTCTTCAGCAAGCATCGCGAGCAAGGAGCTCTACCGCAAGAAGCTTGGCGATTTGAAGGGAGAGTGGGAGGAAGAGCACAGAGATCGCGTTAACATGTGGCTCGACATCTGGACAAAGGTGTGAATTCAAAACAGTTTCATTTGGCGCCCAGAAGGCCGCTTAATTTTCAACAGCGTCAAAAGAACTAACAAAGTCAATTACTTAAAGGCAACTGGCGCTACCGCCTACGGCTTTAAAACGCGATTTTAAGCTTCAAAACAGAGATTTATGCATTCAAACGGGTGGCGTTGTTTGTGCCGAGTGCTTCGGGCGGCGACGACCAGGGCGCTTCCTTAAAGCTGAGCTCTGGAGATGGCGCGCGGCTCGCAATCAAGATGGCAGCAGCGGCTCGCCGGCCGAACGCTCGATCACGTAACACTCACACATCAACAGCAGCCCGTGTCAAAAGCCGTCGCTACGCCATTAGACAGCGCTCGGCGACATCGGAATGGCGCTACCAACCGACTCTGGCGCTTCATCGCTTTGTGAAGCCGCTGATCGGTGGCGCCGCACAGTGCAGCGATGTCATCCAACGACATCTTCCGCGTCAAACAGGATGCTCGCGAAGGCCGAGAAACTGGCCGGGGACGCGTCGGTGGTGAAGGCTTTCCAGGAGTTCGGTAAGCAGGCCCGGATGAGACCGTCGCTTTACTACAACCGCGTCGTCGACGTGATGGAGGAGCTGGTCAAATTCACGCGTCTGACGCGGGGCGCCAGCGCCTACTTGACGGACCGCTACTGCGAGCGCGCGTCAATCTGCGGTCGGTCTTGGATGCCGTTGCGCACGATGCTCGCGATCCTGACGGCCGTTATCGCCGGCGTCGCCAGCGCCGCCCTGCTGGTCGGAGGGGTACTGCTGATCAAGGCGGGCTGAGATTCAGTTTCCCGCGCCGGGTTGAGCCCGTGGTCGTCATAATACTCAGCCATCCCTCGTTGCATCATTGCGTCCGTGATGCCGAGCTTAAGCCGATAGGGCGCGGCGGATTCGTCGACGGCCTTCTGTGCTTCCCCGAACAGGGCAACGTCGCCCTCGAGTTCCTCGATCATCCGATCGCGCCCGTCGGAGGTCATGAAGGCGACGGCCCGCTCCCAGAAAGCCTGTGGACAAGGAAGTTGTGGCGACCGAGTGCTTTGAGGACAAGGTGTTTGAGGCGGTCAGGCATTTCCGCGAGCGCCTGCACTCGCTTGACCAGCATTCCCAGCGTAGCGGCCTGCTGCTTGGCCATGAAAGCGTCGAAGGCAGCCTCGTAGGCCGCCCGGTCGACCCTGAAGCGCCGCTTCACCTCGGCGAGGAAGTCGAGGTAAAGCAGGGCATTAATGAGCGCGCTCTCAAACACGCTGGCGCCGGAGTAGGCTAGGCCGAAATACGCATAGACCTCCCTGTTGTGCAGGTCTTCCTGGTCGGTCATTTCCGCTCCCGCCGTTGCTGAAGGTTTGGTGTCCTAGATCTGCACGCGCTCTACCTCGTCGAGGCTCATCTCGTCGCGGCGCCGGTCGTAGAGCTGGGTGGTGCGGGTGCTGGCGTGGTTCGCCATTCTCGCGGCTTTTTCCAGCATGCCGCCATTCTTGAGGTAGGCGGTGATGCCGGTCGCCCGGAACGAGTGATTGCCGACCTTGGTGGCGATGCCGGCGGCCGCGGCACGACGCGCGACCATCCGGTAGGCGTCGGCCTGGGCTATCGGAAGCTGGGTCATCTCGCCGCCGCGCCCCGGCACGGTGCGGAAGAGGGGGCCCTGCGGATCGTCGCGCAGACCGCAGCCGTCGGTATAAGGCGCTCCCTGCGCGAGATCATGGACGACCCTAACCCCTTGTAGCTATAAACCCTCTGTTCATTTTTCGCTTGCCTTGAATGACACTCTGAACTATAGTTCATTGTGTTATGGAGTGCGCGTGCGTATTTTCAAGACGAAGGGCTTTCAGCGGTTTGCCAAAAAAGAACGGCTGACGGACGCGCAGCTCGTTGAGGCCATCGCACGCGCGGACAAAGGCTCGATAGATGGCGACCTTACCGGCGGCCTGATCAAGCAGCGTGTCGCCCGGCCAGGCCAAGGCCGGCGGGGCGGATTTCGGACCATTATCGCGTACCGGGCCGGCGATCTCGCCGTCTTCCTGTACGGGTTTGCAAAAAACGACCGTGAGAATATCGATGCCGACGAACTTGCGACGCTGAAGGAATTGGCTACCGCCTTCCTCAAAGCGGGCGCAGCCGGCATGGAGGCCATGGAGAAGGATGACAAGGCGGAGGAGGTGACATGAGCAAGTCTCAGAAAAAGCCGACCCGGTTGACGGAAGAACTGCTCGACCTGGCGAAGGACATGGAGAGCGTGGGCCTCATCGATAAGGCCGCGCATGACAAGATCACTATGCGCCACGTCGGAACAAAGCTCGCGGACATTGGACCGCTGGCTGCTGACGAGGTGAAAGCCCTGCGTGAGAGGGCGAATATGAGCCAGGCGGTATTTGCCTCGCACCTCAACGTCACTGTCGGCTACGTCTCGCAGCTCGAACGCGGCGCGAAACGCCCGACGGGTGCTGCGCTCGCCTTGCTGAACATCATCAAGCGCAAAGGTATGGAAGCCATCATCTGATGCGGGCTTCCTAACACACGGCGCACGTCTGAGCGGTCAGAAGAAGGAGCCCGGCTGCTTCGCGTGGATCTTCACGCCGGTGATGCTCGCCAGGAATTCCTGAGGCAGGATGCGCTCTACCACGATCAGAGCGGCTTCGATCAGCACGTGCATATGATCCAGGTACCCTTCCTGCACACGTCGCCAGACACTCGGCCGGTAACGCACGATGATGGAAAGGGCATAGAGCAAGGCGAAGCATATCGTCCTGTACTGGGTGATACGCCCGAACAGCGGCAGGATCAGCGCCTGCCGTCCCAACGGGCTCGTATGAACGTCCAGCGAGTCCCACCATACCTTCTTGCCCGGATGGTCGACGACAGCCTTGAAGGTCCTGTGCCGCCCGGACGATGCCACCTGTCTTATCTCGCGGATCGGCCCAGGGAACGTCGCCACGTCCTCCCTAGTGAGGCGGTCCGACAGGTCCGTGAGGGAGGCATAGGTCGACTCGATCTTGGCATTCGACCCGAATAGGCCGCGCGCGCCGTGATTGCCGACGGAGTCGAAATTCGGGTGCAGCCAAAGCGTCGGACTGTCGAAGATCTCCATGAAAAGATCGGAGACCTCTGGAATGCGAGCAAAGAGCTGCTCCAGTGTCAGCCACGGTCCAGCGGGCTTCGTCGCGACCGCCTCGTACGTCTTCGCCTTGGCTTCCGGGGTCCACGTCATATCGAGGCCCAGCACCGTCATCCACGACGTGAAAAAGCCGTTCCGGATGACGCCGACGACCAGGTCTTGCAGGTCATGCGTGGCGCCCTCGACGGTGTAGAGCCCGTGACCCGACGTCGTGATTTTCTCTATCTCCGCGAGGCTCGAAGGCCCGGTCGGTGATGCCAGCATCTCGGCATAGGCGAGAGCCATCGAACCGTAATAAAGGTTCAGCACGCAATGGCTCAGATTGCGCGTTTGGGAAGCCGCGTAGTAGTCGGTCGCGTTCCTGAGGGCATAAGCGACACCCTGCGCTTTGTCGGACAGGGCGTCTTCCGGAAGCGTCGCCCCCGCCCGCCTTACGCGGTCTTCGATGACCTTAGCGGCCAGTTTGACGCTCTGAAATTGCCTAAGACGAAGCCAGATGGCGTCGAGCGGGTTCTCCGACAAAACAAGCCGATGCTCGTCAGACGAAGGCTCTTCATCTGCGTCCAGGGCAGGCAGCTCTTCCGTCACCGGCGCGAACTTTCCCTCGGCCGTCTCCCTGTTCCACTCAAGCAGCGTCAGCTGAAAGTCGCCCATTGCCCGGACAGGCTTTTGAATGCCCTGCGTTAGTGACTCCAGCTGGAAAGGAGCGCCGTGAAAGAAGATCGCGTCGACCTGGGTGTCGAGCGACTTGTAGACGGCATTGCTGGTCGAGGACGTATAAAGAAAGGCTGCCGTCCGCCCGTGTCCGCCGCGTTCGGCTCTGACCACGACGTATTCCCCCGCGGATACCTCGCGCTCGATCGAGGCCGTCCATCCGTGGTGTTTCAGCGGCCCGATGATCGAGTTCTCGACATCTCGTCTGAGTATCGCAAGACGCTGGTTCCAGCCGGTATCAATTTCCAACCCGTTTGAATCGTTAGCGTCCAATAGCAGAAACCTTCAGTCTACCAAACTACGGTCCAGATTGAGCGCGAGAAGCCTCGCAAGCGCGTCCTCGTCCGCATTGTCGGATGGCCAACCGTAGGCTGCGGCGACGGCCTCGTCGATCATTCGTGCGCATTCTGAAGCCACGACGGGCGAAGGTTATAAAGCTTGGTGAGTGTCCGTTTTTTGAGTCGTCGACAGCCACCAGGCGATTGGGAAACCCCTGCACTACTTCGGGCTTGCGCGTGACCAGCTCGGAAGGATTGAGCCAGTTCTCTCAATTTGCACAGATGAGCCGCAGCGTCTGCGCCCAGGCGGTTCTTGCCGCGGCGATGATCGGCGAACGCTGACTAGCCTCGGGCGCCGACCCGGACGGTGGTCGTCGAGCCGCGGTCCGACGCACCCCAGCGCCCCCTTACAGGCGGCGCTCCGCGACAGCAGAGGCGCGCACAGGCTAGGCGGGATGGACTTGCGCCAGCACGGCGGGGCCGTTGAGCACATGGACGCTGCCCGGCGTCGGCACACCGCCCCACACCCAGAGTAACAGCCTGCACGTGACGTCGCCGGATGCATGGCGGATTGTCACCGTGAAGTCGTGCATGGAACTCGCGCCCACCTCGACGAACGCTCCGTGCCCGCAGAGCTGCATTCTGACGGGCGACGTCTCGGCATGCGGGACGATGCCGCTCCCGGTGGCCATTCCCCGGTGCTCGATCTCCAGTGTGGCGAGCAGGACGGTGCTCTCATGTCCCCGTGGCAGGTCACCGCCGAAATCCGCGAACGACATCGCCGCCGCCGGCTCGCGGCCTCCACGCGCGACGATGGCGACGGAAGCCCGCGCGTTGCGCAGGTTGCGCAAAGCCCGGAGCCGCAAACGTAGCTCGTAGTGCAACACCTCACCATGAAGCGGCCCCTTTGTGCCCGTGTTGCGGAAAATGAAGGCATCGCGCCAGCCTGCGGCGGGAAGCTCGATCGCCACGCCGCTCGACAAGGCCTGCAGCTGTTGCCACCAGGTCGGCCCGTGCCGCGCGCAAAGCATGAACGCGAAGACGAGGAAAACCGCTTTGGACCCAAACGCCGCCCAGTCTGCGAAACGCTGATCGAGGGTTTTCGACAGCTCGGTTTCAGAGAAAAACACCAGCAGGAATGCGGCGGCGGAGATGCCGATCGAGCTCCGGGTGTCGATCCGCGACAGAAAGGAAGCCATCCGCGCGCAGGCCTGAACCGTAGACCAGAAGCAATCCATACGCATCCGGCGGTTCGGGCAAGGTCCTGATCGCGGCGCGGTCCCCGAGATGCTCGTCCTGCGTAGTGATTATCCTGCCGCGCGCCGCCCGCGACGGTTACGGCGCCGGCGGAAGCGCCTGTCAAAGTCCTCGCCTGCGCGCAGCGGAACGGCTTCCTCCATCGGCGTCATCGCCCCGTACGGCCTGTTTCCGAAGGCGGAGTGGCCGTCCGCCGAGGCTTAGGGCATCCGACCGGCCGCCGAGGCTCAGTCTGCCCCCCGACAGGGCGATTGAAGTCGGCCACAAGGAGGCACTGCAGCACGTGTCCCGGCGCGCAGTGCCGCGGCAAGTTCAGTCTGGCCAAGGTTGCCGCATAGGGCGCATCAGGTTCCGGGGCGTTGGACACGACGGCCCGCATGTAGGCAGGCAGAAGTCCGAAGAGCGCGAGTAGGTGGCGACGACGCGTCGATGCCGCTGTTCCCAAGATGCCGTGGGCCCCCGGTTTAAAGGACGCAAGATCACGAGGGCCTTCGTAGGTCGCGTGCCAGCGCGTCGCCCAGCGTCGCGTATGCGGAAAGCCGGCGGTCGCGAACGCGAGGGCCGGATCCTCGAGGATGCGGCGCTGCGACGTGACCGCGGTGGCATCCTCGGTCCGGCAGCGCGCCGCGCCGCGCGCAGTTGCGCGCATGAAAAGCCGCGTTGTTTCCGCGAGGATCTCATCGCCCTCGCTATCGTATTCGCGCTGGTGTCCTCCCCACGCCAGATAATCAGACAGAAGGAAACCCGCGACCTTGTCGTCGACGACGACGTCGAATGGATCGTCGCACACGATGGTGTTCTCAGACCTCCCATCGAATTCGGCCTCGAGCTGATGAAATGCGGCGCAGCGATCGTCTGCTGTTGGAGGTCGTTCGGAGCAGCCCTCGATCAAGAAGCCCGGGCCCTTGAGCTCGGCGAGGGCCATCATGGCCTCGACGTAGCCTGCGGCGTATCTCGTATCAGCGTCGACCTGGAGGAGCAGCACCCGATCGGGCGCGATCGATCGCGCCGCGGCCCAAGTGGCGGCCGCCTCTGCGCCGGCGCAGCGGGCCGGGACATGACCGACATCGGGCTGGTAGAACACGTCCGTGGTGCCGACCGGCGAGGAAGCGGCGATCTCGCGTGCGATCCTAGCGGTCGCATCGCTCGAGGCGTTATCGACGACGACGAGTCGGCAGGCCGGCTTCGCGTCGCTGTCGCCAAAGCCGAGCGAGCGGCAGGCTGACACCAGTTGGCCTGCTTCGTCGCGCGCCGGCATGACGGCTACAGCTTCGAGGGTCACGCGTGCCTCCCGCTTCCTTTGTTTACCAGTACGTGGCATCGGTCGGCACAATTAGTGCGGCAGTGCGTTAGAGACCGCCACCAGCTCTGCCTGCGCCTGGTCGACCTCGGCCCCAGCCATAATCCCGTGCGCCTTGTAGATGGTGATCGCCTGTTCGAGGTGGGCCTTCGCCTCGTAGAGCGTGCCGCGAAGCTCCGGATCAATCTCGGCGCGTCTGCGCATGGTCGTCGCGAGATTGTAGAGCCTGCCCGCCTGATCCGGTGAGCGAGCTGCGAAGTTCATGAGTAGCAAGTCTCGGTGGTGCGTGACCGCATCGTTGAGCTTTTCGAGGGCATCTTTCTTGGTATTTTCCTCCTCCGCTTCCTTCTCGCCAAGCGTCTGCAACGTCGTCGCGAGGCCCGCCTTGCACTCCGCCCAGCGGCGATCCGCCCGCTTCATGCCAAGGCCGCCGAGCACCTCCGTGAAGACTTGACGCGCTTTTTGCAGATCGACAAGCGCCTCAGCAGCATCCTCCGACAATGCGTGTTCGCCGCGCTGCTGATGGGCCTGCGCAACAAGCATCCGGTTCGACAGGCCGGCGTCCGGCGAATTCGCGTAGAGATCGGCGACGTCACCCGCCCGGGCGATTAGCGCGTCGAGCGCCTCCTTCGATTCCGATCGTTCGAATTTCAACATCAAGGCTTCGAGCAGCTGGCGATGCAACTCGACGCGCGAGGCGTCGTCGCTCGGCGCAGCGACGAGCTCGCCGAGGTCCGTAATGACGCTCTCGAGCCGGTCGTCGCCGCCTGCCCCTTGCGCCTGGTCACGTGCCGCGTCCTCCTGCACCAGGGCGTAATTGGCGACGGCCCTGATCTGCTGCAGGCGCGCTTCAATCGGCTTGTCGACGATCCCTTCGAGATTGCCGAGGACCTGCGTATAGTGCCCCGCGAGCAGCAACGCGTCGAGCTCGTCTTCGACGCCGGTGGTGACATGCGCTGCCTCGATCTGTCGTACGGATGAGGTGTAGCGATCGACGGCCCTGATGATGTCGAGGTCGGCACCCGGCGTCGCGCTCGCATCCGGCCGCGTGATCTTAGCGGCCTGCATGGTCAGCGTCGCCACTGGATTCTTCATCCATTCCGGCTCCCCGATCTTCAGGCGTGTGAACAGACCTTTGAATAAGGCGTCTGCGTCGCTTCTGATGACGAACTTGTTTTCGCCGATGCTCATCAAGGCCTCGGCGCCGGGCGACAGGCTCGAAGATTGATCGCGAAGTACCCAGTAGATGACCAACGGCGGCAACTGGCGCGCCGCCGCGCGCAGAAGCTCCATCACGCATTCCTCGCCGCCGGCGTATCCGACAACGACTAGTACGTCGCAGCGATGCAGCAGCGTGTAGAGCATCGAGCGCAACGTCGGATCGCGCTGTGTCGCCATGATTGCTTCGCGGCCGTTGCGCGGGTCATATGTATGCATCGACCCATGCAGGTGGACAATCTGAGGCGTCTTGGGTTCAGCAGTGACCCGATTGAGCGACTCGATACCATCGGCGATGACGGGCAGCAGGCCGGTTCGGATCACTCCCTGCAGAACAAGCTGGTCGAAGTTCGTCGTCAGAACCGTGTGGACATAGCGACGGCTGATGAGCTCGCCGAGGCAGATGTGCGCCCAATTAAGCTTGTCTCCGGCCTTGCGGATGATGTCGTCGAAGAACTCCCGCTGCCTGTTGACCGAGGTCAGATGGCCATCAAAGAGGTCGGTGTAGTAGGCGCCCCAGTCCGCTTTGCCCTCGCGCAGGCGTTCCTGCAGGCGCCGGTTGGCGATAAGCCACGCAAGCGCATCTTCAGCGTTCGCTATTGTTGTGGCCGCGGCACCGTTGGCGCGATCGTGTGTCTCATAGGCTCGCGCGAGGTAAAGGGCGCAATCCTTCGCCACCTGACTAGCCACGGGTATGCCCGCACTGGCAGAGCAGCCCGCACCGACGAGAAAGATCGCGCGCCCCCATGAGCCGATGACCTCCGGACACCCGTCCTTGCTCTGCGGTTCTTCGCCTCTTGCGAGGACGAGCTTGTCGGCGAGCTCTTCAAGCGGCTTCTCTGTCCACATCGCCTGGGGTTGTACGCCTTCTGCTGAATCAACCCGATACTACCACAGCAACGCCGAGCGTCGAAGCCGCGTTCTTCCCGCTGCCAGCTTCCTCCACGTCGCCTTGCAACAGACGACATCACAAGTGTTTGTGAAACTTTGATCGTAAAATACCTGTCCTATACGAAAAGGGAGGAAACGATCTGGGTCGCGCGAGCGCGACAATGGCGCCGCCGGATCACAATATTCAGTCGAGGTCTTGCGTTCTGTCCACAACGGGGAGTAAGCTTCGCGCCGATCGTGGAAGTTCGAGCAACGGGCGTGAAGCATGGATGATCAGTCGCGGGCCGCAGACGCGGTCGATGCCGTCGATGACTCCGCTGAGGTGACCAACGTGCTGGACAGCGCGACGCTAGCGCGGCTGCTTGAGGAGGTCCGGAACTCGGACGCAGCACCGCAGCCGACCGCCTATAACCGCATGCACAATCGGCACAATCGTTCCTGACTAGAGTTCCGGGAGCACGACGTGATCGAAACCGTGCTCGTCAAGCTGGCCAGTCGCTGCAATCTCGATTGCGGCTACTGTTACGTCTACCATATGGGAGACGACGGTTGGCGCGCGCAACCAAAGCGCATGGCGCTTGAAACGGTTGAGGTGCTCGCCGGCCGCCTCACAAAACTCGCTGAGGCCCAAGGGCATCCGCTCGGCGTGGTCTTCCACGGCGGCGAGCCGTTGCTGGTTGGCGCTTCGCGCTTTGAAGACGTCTGTTCCATCTTGCGAAAGGCGCTCCCGGAAGGCTGCAGTCTCGCTTTGCAGACGAACGGCACCTTGCTTTCGAGTGCGATCATCGACACGTGCGTCCGATACGAAGTCGGTGTGTCGATCAGCCTCGACGGACCCGCCGAGGTGCATGATCGTCAGCGGCGCGATCGACGCGGACGCGGCAGCCACAGCGCCGCGATTGCAGGCATTGGCCGCCTTACAAATTTGCCAGCGTCGCGACGTCTCTTCTCGGGCGTTCTCGCGGTCATCGATGTCGAATCGGACCCGATAGAGGTCTACGAGGCGCTAAAGGCGACGGGCGCACCCAGCATGGACCTGCTCTATCGCGACGGCAATCACGAGGTAATGCCGCCGGGAAAAGGGTCGTTCGAGACCGACGAGTACGGCCGCTGGATGATCCAGCTGCTCGACCACTATCTCGCAGATCCCAGGCCAACGCCGATTCGAGTCCTCGACGACATGCTTCGGCTGCTCCTCGGCGGCCATGCTACCAAGGAGGGTCTCGGTACAACGGCCTACGGCATATTGGTCGTCGAAAGCGACGGCACGATTGCCAAGAACGACACTCTGAAAAGTGCTCACGTGGCTGCAGACCAGTTTGATCAGAAGCGATCGATCTACGATGGCGAGCTCGCCGAGATCCTCAGCAAGGTGGACTACATGAAGTACGAGGTTGCCCAAGCTCGCGTTGCGGCCGGCTGCCGAGGGTGTCCCGACTTCGCGGTTTGCGGTGGCGGCATGCCGGCCCATCGGTGGAGCGAGGCGCGTGGCTTCGACAACCCAAGCGTCTTTTGTGCCGACCAGAAACGGCTGATCGCACACATGCGCGCATGCCTTCTCCGACACGGACTTTCCGCTGATGCAGCTTGATTTCACAGGGACCGTCCGTCACAGCCCCTTCCCTCATCTGCGCTTCGAGCAGATCGTCTCAGACGCGGATGCGGGTGCCCTACTGACATGGCTGCGCGACGATGCGACTTGGTCGTTGCGCAAGGAAAGCTTTTACGTTCAGCATGAACTGTCGCTCACTGACGCCGACGGCGAGCTCCCGCAGCGCCTGACTTCAACGGCGTTCGTCGAAGCAATAGAACGACACCTCGCCGAGAAATTCAATGTCGCTGGCGGCCTGACTCTCGTTGACGCAAGCGCCCACCGCCTCACTGCGGGACAGGTGATTCGGGTCCACAATGATTTTATTGGCGACGAAGAAACTCACCGCTTGCTCATTCAGCTCAACGAGGGGTGGAACCTTAAGAGAGGCGGGCTACTGATGCTTTTTGCCGACGACCGACCGGAAAGCGTCCAGGACGTCGTCGTTCCTGTTCATGCCAGCGGCTTTGCCTTCGAGATCTCACCGCGCTCCTTTCACGCGGTGTCCTCGATACTAGAGGGTGAGCGCTTCACGATCGTCTACACGTTCAGGCGACGCGATCACCGCGACGCATGCTAGGAAGTATCCTCACCGTTTCGGACGATCTCGCAGCTCTCTTGCCGTCAGCCACCTTGCGTGATGGCCCCGTCTGGCTGCCGGCGCTCGGCCAAATCGCAAGCGCGTCCGCGCGCGAAAGGCTGAAAAGCAAGATCGCTCTCCTTTCGGGGAGTTACGGCACAGGACGTGTCCGCCGTGGCCGCGCAAGTGCCGAACGCATCGAGTGCGGTCGCATAATCGCGCCTTCGGCCTTCGGCCGCTGCCACCCGATCATTGTCGAAGTGCTCGAACGCGATGTGGCAGCGAGATATGAAGACCTCGGATTGATCCTCGCTCTCGGAGAAGCCGCCGGCTCGCCGGCGGTCATTGCGCGTCTCGAGGTCGCTCTGCACCTCATTAGCGAAGTGCCCTCGCTGGCTCAAACGATAGGGCGGGTGCTCGACGTCTTTCACGTGGCTTTACCCGAAGGCGCCGAATTCGACGTGAGCTACAGCGATCCTGAGATTCCCTTCTCCATTTTTGTCGGCGTCTCGGAAGACACCAGCTCTTGCGCCGACCTGCGCCTCGCCGAGGGCATCGTGCACGAGAGCATGCATCTTCACCTTTCGCTCATTGAAGCCTCGACGGCGCTCATTGAGCCCGGTGGCCCGCTCCTTCCGTCGCCTTGGCGCGACGAACCAAGACCGGTCGGTGGCGTACTCCATGGCGCCTTCGTCTTCGCAGTCGTTCGTGAATTTATGGCGGAGCTAATGCGACTTTCGCGGCCCGTAGGCCCGCGCGCGCTCCACATAGAAAGGCGCGTCGATCAAACCGGCGCGGAAGTGGCTGCGGCGATCTCGTCGTTGCGTTCGGTGCCGGGCCTAACACCAGCGGGGCGTACGCTCGCCGGCGTCATTGCCCATTCGATAAAGAGAACTTGCCGCCCTTCTGCCTCGGTTTGAAGCGCTCATGCGCTGCGTCAACGGCGCCCTGGATTGCCGAAAAAATGCGCTCTACTTCGGCTTCCTCAAACTCGTAGTTTGGCGAAGAAAGGTTGGAGAGCTTACGCAGCGCCTCGAGCACAGACTGCGTCCTGGCTTCGGCAAGCCGACGAAAATTTGCACGTTTCTCTTGGCTATCTGACATCTCGAGCCTTCAAAGCTTGCGGCTTCGTAACCATTAGGGCGGAGCTACACGGTTTGGCGAAGGAAGCAATAATTGTCGTTTCTGACCTTGTGCATCTTGAGCGGATTGTCGCTGCGCTGCATGCGCGCGCGGGCGCTGGTCGTGCCGCGGCAAGATGTGCGGCCTGTGCGCCGGCGCGGGCGAGTGCAGCGCCGCCGGGTCGATCGGCACAAAGGCTCTGAGTATCGACGTTCGGCAGATCACGCATTGGCTACTTGGCGTGTATCCGTCCCTTGTCGTCTTGCACTCCGGTCTTCCCTTTGCGGATCGCCACCATGCGGCCGTCGGTGCCCTGCAATCCGGTGGCGCCTTTGGGGATGGCCACCATGCGGCCGTCGCGGCCCTGCAATCCAGTGGCGCCTTTCGGAATAGCTACCATGCGGCCGTCGCGGCCTTGCAACCCGGTCCCGCCTATGGGGATGGCGACCATACGACCGTCACGTCCCTGCAACCCGGTCTGGCCTTGTCGGATCGCAACCATGTGCCCGTCACGGCCCTGCAATCCTGTCCCACCGTCGGGGATCGTGATCGAGACCCCGTCTCGTCCTGTCAGCTTTGTCGTCATCACTTCCTCCTGTCCAAAACCGCGAGTAACAACCAATGGTCACACTGACCTGCCCCCGGTAAGTTCATCCGTCTGGACTTAGAGTCTGACCGCCTTCGTAGGGTCAGACGATGAAGCGTATGCGTTTTAAGGAAGAGTAGATCATCGGCGTGCTCCGGGAGCAGGAGTCCGCTGCGAAGAGCGCCGATCTTTGCCGGAAGTACGAGATGTCGGAGGCAACGCTTTACAATTGGAAGGCCAAGTACGGCGGTCTAGACGTGTCGGAGGCGAAGCGGCTGAAGGCGCTCGAGGGCGAGAACGCCAAGCTGAAGCGGCTGCTGGCGGACGCGATGCTGGACGCGGCGGCGCTGAAGGAACTTCTGGGAGAAAAATGGTAGGCCCTGCCGCCAAGCGCGAGGCCGTCGCTCATCTTCGGACGCTGTTCAAGATGAGCGAGCGGCGGGCCACGAATCTCGTCGGCGCGGATCGGGCAACGATCCGCTATCGATCGCGGCGGCCGGACGACGCGGTGCTGCGGGCGCAGCTGCGCGATCTCGCTCATGCGCGTCATCGCTTCGGCTACCGGCGGCTGTACGTGCTGCTGCGACGTGACGGCGAGGTGGCGAGCCGCAACAAGGTCTACCGGCTCTACCGCGCTGAGGGTCTCGCGGTGCGCAAGCGCAAGGCCAGGCGTCGTGCCGTGGGGGTGCGGGCGCCGCTCGCTCTCGCTCTGCTGCCGAACGCACGCTGGTCGCTCGACTTCGTGCACGACCAGCTCGCCTGCGGACGGCGCTTCCGGATCCTCAACGTGGTCGACGACGCGACGCGCGAGTGCCTGCTGGCGGTCGCCGACACGTCGATCTCCGGCAAGCGCGTGGTCCGCGAGTTGACGGCGCTCGTGGCGCGGCGTGGCAGACCGCGGACGATCGTCTCCGACAACGGCACCGAGTTCAGCTCGAACGCCTTCCTCGCCTGGTGCGAGGCCGAAGGCGTCACCTGGCATTACATCGCTCCGGGCAAGCCGATCCAGAACGCCTCTTGCGAAAGCTTCAACAGCCGCATGCGCGACGAACTTATAAACGAGGCGCTGTTCCTCGGCCTGAGTAAGACTTCGTTAACCGTAAACAATTGGACGGGCCCAGAGAATCGTGGCTTAAGTCTTTGACGGGTCAACGGCGTTAGCGGGACGCCTGCCCGTCAGGACGAGGCGAAGACGTTGACGACGAATGTGATGCACGGTGATGCGGCTGACCGCATAGTGCGCCATGCGGGCGTACTTTCGAGCCATCTCCAGAAACTTCGCGGGCGAATGTACCCGCCACGCGCCGAAAAGTCGCTTCGGCACTTCCTGACCAACGAAGCCTCGAAGCTGTCAGGGATACCCGAGTCGACGCTTCGCACCCTGTCTATCGAAGGGCGAGGCCCCTCCCCTACCCGGCTGGAGAACAACCACCGGGCCTACACGCTCGACCAGATCAACGAATTGAGGGCCGAATTCGGCGCGGGAAGCCCGGCGCGCCGCGGCAACGAGCATTTGCAGATCGTCGCGGTCGCCAACTTTAAAGGCGGCAGCGCGAAGACCACGACGACCCTCCATCTCGCCCAGTACCTCGCGCTTCATGGTCTCCGAGTGTTGGCAATCGACCTCGACCCACAGGCGTCCCTGTCCGCCATGTTCGGCGCGCAGCCTGAAGTCGACGTCGGCGAGAACGAGACGATCTATGCTGCGCTCCGATACGACGACGCGCGCCGACCGATGCGCCAGATCATACGCCGCACCTACTTTCCGGGCATCGACCTGGTGCCCGGCAATATCGAGGTCATGGAATACGAGCACGATACCCCGCGCATGCTCACGCAGGGCAGACAACGTGGGTCGTTGTTCTTCGAGCGGCTGCGGGTCGCTGTCGGGGAAGTCGAGGCGGACTACGACGTAGTGCTTCTCGACACACCACCTTCGCTAGGCTTCCTCACGCTGGGTGCCATCTACGCCGCCACGGGGATGCTCGTGACGGTCCATCCGGCCATGCTCGACGTGGCGTCGATGAGCCAGTTCCTTCTGATGATGGGCGACCTCGTTTCCGTCATCAAAGAAGCCGGCGCGTCGATCCGGCAGGACTTCTTCAAATATCTGATCACCCGTCATAATCCGAACGACCAGCCGCAGACGGAGGTCGTGACAATGCTTCGCCATCTGTTCGGCTCGGACGTGCTGGTTCCGACCGCTGTCGAAAGCACTGCGGTCGAAGCAGCCGGGTTGGCGAAGCGCAGCATTTACGAGCTCGAACCGGGACAGATCGGACGCGACACGTTCCGACGTGCGCGGGAAGCCATGGATCTGGTCAACAGCCGGTTGGCCGATCTCGTCTTGGAAAGCTGGGGGCGGGCATGAGCAAGCGTCCTTCCATTCTCGCCGCGTTCAGCGCCGCAGGGGCAAGCGAATTGCCGGCAGCCGAAGCTTCCAAGCCCTCCCCGAGGGTTGGCGCCGGCGTGATTGGTGTGACCCAGCGTACGCTCTCGGACATCCGGGCTGAGCGGGACGAGCTACGCGATAAACTGGTGAAGGGCGGCGGCTCTTCGGAGATCGATCCCAATCTTATCGATCCGTCCCCGTTCCCAGACCGACTGATCGACGCCGATGATCCCGACTTCCTGAGCCTCAAAAAGCTAATCAAGGAAGAGGGACAAAAAGTCCCGATCCAGGTCCGCGTCCATCCTGCGGAGCAGGGGCGGTTTCAGGTCATCTTTGGCCACAGGCGATGGCGCGCGGCAAAGGATCTCGGGCGACGGGTGAGGGCCGAGGTCGTTGCGGCGACGGACGAGGAATTGGCGGTCGCCCAGGGCATCGAGAATTCCGCCCGTCAGGACCTCACGTGGATCGAGCGAGCGCAGTTCGCACGACGGCTTGAAGAAGCCGATATCAAGCCTCGGCACATAAAATCCGCGCTGTCGGTCGACGACGCTGAGCTTGCGCGTTTCCGGTCGGTTTGCCGCGCCCTGCCCGCCGATGTTATCGAGCGAATTGGACGGGCGCCGAAGATTGGACGCCCCCGCTGGGCCGAACTGGCAAAGGCTGTTGGCGAGCGAGGAAGGCTTCAGGCCGTCCGGAAAACCTTGTCAGCTGACAAGGTCGCCTCGCTGCCGTCGGATGAGCGTTTCCGGGCATCGCTCGCAGTTATGACCGAGCCGAAGGCGTCTTCGGAGCCCACAGTCCTGAAGCTCCCTGACGGGCGGCCGCTGGCGAAACTGACAACCAGTGGATCGGATGTGCGCATTGCGGTCGAAAAAGAGCACGCGGGTTTCGCGGCCTCCCTCGAACGCGAAATGCCGGATCTGATCGAGAAGTTTTTCGCGGAAGCGAAAGCCAAATGACCTTCCAGGTCGTCCCGAGAGCGGCGCGGGTGGACGCGGCAGAGGCAGAAAAGGACTGAGAACACCGGCAAAAGAAAAGGCCCCCAAGCGGCGAACCACCTGAGAGCCTTCGTATCGTCTTGGCAGGCATACGAATACCTCTCCCCCAAATCGCTGTCAATGGGATCTGCGCTCAAGCGCGGACACGGTACTGCTTTGCCTGACGCTCAGATGCGGCATGGAAGCATACGCCCCGACGACGCCCTTTGGGCGGCGAACCGTGACGCTCGCCCATATGGCGGCGAACGCGAACGCGAAGGCATTGACCGACGCCAAGCCGGTCCACAAATGGCAGGTCTTCCGCGACGTTTGTGCAGCCAAGAACGCTCTCGGCTTGTCAGAACGGTCTCTTGCCGTGCTGGACGCTTTGTTGAGCTTCCATCCCGAGACCGCGCTAACCGGCGAAGCCCTGATCGTCTTCCCGAGCAACCGGCAGTTGGCGCTACGGGCTCACGGCATGGCAGAAGCGACCCTCAGGCGACACCTGGCGGCCTTGGCGGGGGCAGGGGTCATCGTCCGCCGGGACAGCCCCAACGGTAAGCGCTACGCCCGCCGCAGCGGGGGCGCCATCGAGACTGCGTTCGGCTTCGATCTGGCTCCGCTGGTCGCTCGCGCCGGAGAGTTTGCCGGGATGGCGGAAGCCGTGCGCGCCGAGGACCTGGCGCTGCGTCTCGTGCGCGAGCGGATCACGCTTTGCCGCCGCGACATCGTGAAGATGATCGCCCTCGGCATCGAGGAAGGCGAGGATCTGCAGAGGCATCACGCGCTGTTTCGGTCCATCGTGGAGCGCATCCCTAGGCAGGCGGGCAGAGCGTTCTTGGAAGGCCTTGCGGAGGAACTGACGCTCCTCGCCGAGGAAATCGAGAACTTGCTGACAGAGCTAGCAAATTCTTCGAATAAGAACGGCAATGCCGATCAGACTGAGCGCCACAAACAGAATTCAAATCCAAAAGTCCCAATTGAACTTGAACCTCGTCAGCCGAGCGACGAAGCGGCGAGTGCGAAGCCAACGATCATCGAACCGAAGGCGGCAATGTTCCCGCTGGGGATGGTGCTCGACGCCTGCCCGGATCTGCTCGATTACGCGAGAAGCGGCATCACCAACTGGCGGGATTTCCTCGCCACCGCGGCGGTTATCAGACCGATGCTCGGGATCAGCCTAAGCGCCTGGGAAGACGCCGTCGATGCGATGGGCGAGCAGCACGCGGCGATCGTCGTGGCGTGCGTTCTGCAGCGGAGCGACGGGATCACCAGCGCTGGCGGCTATCTGCGCGATCTGACGCGTCGCAAGCGCGAGGGTGAATTTACGATCGGGCCAATGGTGATGGCGCTCTTGGCAGGAAAGCGTCGCAAAGAACGGCTTCGCGCATGATTTTTTGCACGATGCCGCTCGCCCCTGGTCGATTTGGAGGTCCACTAGCGATGACCTGCCGACTTAAACCTTCAAAGTGCCGTCGATCGACCTTCCGTCTCGGTTTCCGTCGTGTCGGGATCCTGCAGCGCCGAACGCGTCAGCCGAGTCGCGCCGCCCTGCCGCGTTCGATCTCGGCGCCGTTGTAGTAGTCGGCAGCCTGCTGCACCGATCGGTGCCGCGACTGCGCCATGGCCTCTTGCAACGGCACGCCTTGGCGGGCGGCCTCGGTGAGGTATCCAGAACGCAGTCCGTGCGCCGAGAACGCCGCCGGCGGCAATCCCGCCATGGCGCAGCGCTTTTTGAGGATCGCGTTGATGCTCTGCCCGTCGAGCGGACCCGGGGCGAGCCGCCCGAACCGATCGATCGCTCGAAACACTGCCCCCGACTGGAGGCCGGCGAGCGCGATCCACTGTTTGAGGAACACCACCGGCCGGCCGACGATGTAGACGCGCTCGTCCGAGTCCGCACTCGCTGTCTTGGTGCGGCCGAGCCGGATTTCCATGGCGGGCAGGGCGGCGCCGTCGGCGTCCCAGACGGGATCGCGGTCGACGAGATCGGTGATCCTGAGCTGGGCGATTTCTGAGCGACGGCGGCCGCCGGAGGCGAAGGCGATGAGCAGGATCGCTCGATCGCGCAGGTCAACAATGCTGCCGGTGTTGCAGGTCGCGATGAGCTTTTCGAGAACGTCCTTGGTGACCGCCTTGGCGCTCTTTCGGGCGCGCGGGCGCGGGTTGGCGCGCACGGCGAGGCGCAGGGCGTGGCGCACGCTCGGCAGTCCGAACGGCGCCGCAAACCCCTTCCAGCGATGGATGGTCGACCACAGCGCCAGGCGGCGGCGGACGGTGGCGGGCGCGTGCGGCCCGTCCGTTTTCAGGCAGCCGTCCTGGAGGAGAAGGGCGCGGACGTCTTTCGGCATTCCGTGCGAGGCGTCACGTTCGTGCTCGTCCTCGTCGTAGAGGTGATGGGCGATAAATTTCAGCGCCAAGGCTTCGGTCGCCGGCCAGGGCAGGGCGTGGCCGAGCGCAGCGTGGGCCCAAGTCTCGAGATAGTTGAGGTCTGAGGCGATCGCCCGCAGCGTGTTGGGTCCGGTGCCTTTCTCGGCGAGATGGCGAAGGGTGGCAAAATCATCCTCGGTGAGGATTTGCGCCATGCGGGCGCGGGCGTCAGCCGGCAGGATGGCGGCGAGCGGGTCTCGAGAGGCCTGCCGCGGCTTGTTCGACGGGGTTTTGGGGCCCTGTGGGAGGCTGGCTTGGTCCTCATGCGACGCGTCTAGGCTTTCGGGCGCCTCCAAGCCATGGACGGGCGTCTCGAGCGCGATGCCGGCGGAATCGGGCGTATCCGGGTCCAAGGCGGCAAACCTCCAAACAGGCTTTTCCCTCTAACGCAGCTTAGCGTGGCTGTGGCGCGCCCGCAAGCCATCGATAAACGATACTTATCGATGGTGCAAGGTGGCTATTTGCTGCTGGCCCTGTCACGGAAGTTAAGCTACGTTTGACTACCGTTAAAGGTTTCGGCTTTTGAAGTGTCAGTCATTTAGCAAGCACGCCGTCGACGATGATCACGCCGTGCGCCTCGCCGCGTCGGCTGCCGAGGACGCCGTCGCCCGCCTCGACGAACGCCTCGCCACAAGCCCCATCGCCGACGCCTTCCGCGCTCGCACCCACGTCCACGATGCCGCCGCCGCCCTCTTCCTCGAAGGCGAGCTCGTCCACCTCGACGACCTCGTCCTCCACGACGCCGCGGCAGATATCCGCGCGCCAAGCCACGCGCTGATCCGCGCCCATGCCGCGCTCAGAGCCCGCCGCCGGATCGCCGCCGCGCCGCCGAACTGGGCCGCAAGCCCCGCCGCGCTCGACGACCTGCGCGGCTTGGCGCCTCCCCAGTGCCCGACACCCCCGTTCCCGACACCGCGAGATCCAATCCAGGCCGAAGAGGATTCCTTTGCCGCCGAACTCGCGGCTGTCGATGCGCTTCTCGCCCGCACCTCGCGTGTGCTGGAAGGGCAGGGCGCATCGGCCGCCCCGGCCAAGGACCAAGAGCAGCCGGATCCGATCGCACGGGCCGACAAGGATCGCCTCGCCGAATGGCTGCACGCGCTCACGCGCCATTCCCAAGACCCACCCGTGCTGGCCGCGGCGCGGGCGGGCGCCGCCCTCGACGCTTTGGCCCCGCTGCCGAACCAGGCCTGGCTCGGCCGCCTCCTCATCGCCGATTGTCTACGCGGCCGCGGAAAGACGAAATCCCATCTCGCCCCACTCAATCTCGGCCTGAAGATCGCCACCCGCGAACGCAAGCGCGGCAAGGCGGATCGGCTCGCGCTCTGGGTCGAGGCGATCACCGCCGCCGCGCAAACTGGGCTCGCCGAGCACGATCGTCTCCTCAACATCCACCGCGCGCTTCACCGGAAATGCGCGGGACGGCGATCGACCTCGAAACTGCCGACCCTCGTCGACATGGTGATGCGCGCGCCGGTGGTTTCGAGCCAGACGATCGCAGCCGAGCTCAAGGTGACGCCGCGCGCGGCGCAGGACCTCGTGGCGGAGCTCGGGCTTCGAGAGATGACGGGTCGAACCCGCTACCGCTGCTGGGGCGTGCTGTAGACCAACCATCATCGATTGCGTGACTCAAACGCCGCGACCTGAGTCAGACAATCGGTTGGACGCACAACCAAGACCACACGAATATTGCCGCTCCAGAATGGGAGAGCAGAGTGCTCCAGGTCCTGGTGCTCGAGCGGATCGAACCTGATGCCAACATCCATCGCTACTACGTCCTCGCCATCGAGCCGACGCTGTTCGGCGACGTCGGCTTGCGCCGCGAATGGGGGCGCATCGGCAACCGCGGCGGAGCTAGCCGGCTCGAGATTCACGACGATCAGGACGCCGCCAAGGAGGCACTGGCGACCTGGCTCAGGCGCAAGCAGGGGAGGGGGTATTCAGTCGTCGCAGGCACCAGCTAAACATGGGGCGGCGGATAGACTGCCGCCGACTTTGGATCAGAGGGTTCAGGGTTCGAGCTCCGCTCAACGAGCATGGGCTGAAGGGCTTCGAGTTCGAGGCGCTGAGAACTGCGAGCTATGAGGACGAGGATCTGTGGCGCGGGGTTGCCGCCGCGGCAAAGCACCGACGAGCTATCCTGGCGGCGTACCGGACTGGCAAAGGCGAATGGATCGCCACCATTGAGGCGTTCCACTCCGACGGTCCGATTGCGGAGAGGTCGGCGGCAACAGCCCATGCGCGATGCCCGTCGAGGGAAGCGGCGTCAGAAGCAGGCCGGCGATTGATGAGCGAGAAGGCGGACTGGCTTGGACCAGACGTTCGGATCGAGGTCACCGTCTGCTCGGCGCTTGAATGGCAGGGCGAGGACGAAGACTAGCGGGCGCGTAGTAGCGGAGCATGCTTGCCGGCCTGTCCAGCGCGCCGCATGATGATCCTGTTCTTTGATCGATTGCTGGACTGTCATGGCTCAGCGTGCGGCGCGGATCGCCGACTTTATTTCCGACCGCGCGCCCGACGAGGGCGAGGAACCTAGCCGAGCAAAATTATGAGACCAGCAGAGCAAGCGAAGGCAGAACACCACCGACATCCTCTCGAGATCGGCGGTGGCGATCCTGCGCTTCTTTAGGCTTGCGATTTCGCCGCTGTCCGTCTGCCGGAAAGGTGCTTCAGCTTGGCAAGCGCTTAGCTCCTGCAGTGCCGGGGTCAGCGGTTTTAGCTTTTGCCTCTAGCTCAGCCCGGCTCAGTTCTTTCCCATTCTTGTCGATACAGCGCGCATCGAAATAGCCTGCCGCAAGCGCGCGTGCAAGCGCATCCGCAGCATCTTTTGCATTTTCAGTATAGCTCGTCCTTTCAGTTCTGCTGATGATGTAGAGCGGCATGATGCCTATCCTCGCAGCGCCCAGGGTTTGCTTCTGCCTTACCGGCTGGAGCTATGTGAAAACATAGACTTAGCTTTCAAGTGCAGCGCTCGTTGAATTTGTCTAAGCTGTCGAAGAAGAAAGAGTTGTGCGCGTGAGCCGTCCCTGCGCAGGGCTTCGCTTGCGTCGTAGCTGAACCTTAATCTGCTCCTGCCATCTTCCGTCGATGGTCAAGCCGCCCAGGCGCCCGAGCAAGCGAACCGTCGAAGCCCCCCGCGAGCTGGCGGTTGTCGATCACGCCCTCGTCGAGCGCCGCGGCGATAGCCGGCAACCCGGCCTCTTCGACGAGCCGCTACCGACCTGGATTAAGCCGTGTCTGCCGACGCTCGTCGACAAGCCGCTGATCGGGACGCAATGGGTGCACGAGATCATGTGGGATGGGTACCGCGTCTCGGCCTACATCGCCGGCGGCAAGGCGACAATCCGCACACGCAACGGCCACGACTGGACAGCACGCTTTCCGGCGATCGCCCGCGCTGCCGCGGCGCTGAAGGTCCGCTCGGCTGTCCTCGACGGCGAGGCGGTGATCCTCGACGATCGCGGCCGATACTTGTTCGCCGAGCTGCAGGCCGATCTCGATCGGCACGGATCCGATCGCGCGGTGCTCTACGCCTTCGATCTGCTGTTCCTCGACGGCGAAGATCTCCGCAAGAGCCCGCTCGAGGGGCGGCGCTTGGCGCTCGGGGCGCTGATCCCGAAGCGCTCGGCCATCTTGATGAGCGAGGATTTTGCGGGTGCCGGCGCCGATCTCTTCCGCATCGCCTGCGAGAACGAGCTTGACGGCATCGTGTCGAAGCGGCTCGACCGGCTATATTGCTCCGGGCGCTCGCGCGACTGGCTGAAGACGAAGTGCGTGCTGGGGGATGCCTTCGTGATCATCGGCTATCAGCCGGGCTCCGGCGCGGTGCGGACACCGATCGCAAACATCAAGATCGCGAGCTTCGACGGCGCGAGGCTGCGCTACGCCGGCGCGGTCGGTACCGGGTTCAGCGAAGCGGTTGCAGCGGCGCTGCGCGCACGGCTCGACAGCATCCGGGCGGAGCGTTGCGCGGTGGCCGGGCTGAAGGTCGGCGGTGCTGTGTGGGTGTCGCCGGATCTCCGCGCCCGTATCGCCTATCGCGGCACAACGACATCAGGAGAGCTTCGCCACGCCAGCTTCAAGGGGCTCCAAGAATGAGCGGTACGTGGCGCGCCCTGATCTTCGTCGCCGTCTTCCTTTTGCTGATCGCTTGGCGAGTAGCCGGCGACGAGAAGCCCGGCAAACGGTCGATGAGCGTCGGCGACGACAGTTCAGACACTTCGTCGGATGGAAGCTGCCACGGCGATGCCGGCGATGCCGGATGTCACTAGAAGCGTATGCCGCGTCTTCGGGATCAGGTCGCCTCCAGCAACTCATGCAGGCTTGGCACCTCGCCGTACTCACGCAGCACGACCGCATCTTCGAATTCGCCGGTCGATGGGTCACCGGTCCGCGAGAAGGCCACTGCGCCGGCCGCGGTCTCCGCCATGCGACGCGCCGCACTCTCCGCGGCTCCAGCCGACTGGCGCTCCTGCGCCTCGCCGGCGACAAGCTCGCCGTCATCGTCTCGGTCGAACGGCATTGCCACGAAGTAGGTCACGTGCGCCAAGGCTTCTCTCCGTTCTCGCGCGCCCTGGTTTCCTGCTCCGCATTCGCGCCGCCGGCTGCCGAGCCGTTGGCGGAAAAATAGTACCTCTCCCCAGTCAGAAACGTCGCCATCGCATCGATCGCCGCGATGACCATCGCCGCGGCGTGGTAGGCCGGGCCCATCGGCTTCACGCATCGGCAAACCTCGATCATCGCGTCGCGACACGAGCGCATCGCTCGGATCGTTGCCGCCGGGTCCTTCGGCATGTCGGATCGACCCGTGCGACGCGCATTCCATCCCCCGATGTTCCATAAACGTTCTATCCGTGGATGGGCGGCGGAGTCGAGCGCACGCGCGTCGACGACGAAGCCACTTCGCGCCGAATCAGGCATCGTCGCGGGATGCGCTCCGCCCTCGTCCTCGCCAGCTTGTTCGCCATCCTTGCCTCAGCCGGGGTGCGCGCCGATCAACCCTCGCTGCCGAACTCGATATTGACGCCCGGCACGGTCGATCCTGCGGCGACCCGCGAAGTCGTCTGCAACGGGACCGCGCGCAGCCGCAGGCACGTGACCATGGCAGACAAGGCGCAGGTGCTCGCCGCCTACAACATCCCCGACCTTGAGAGTTCAAGCTACGAGATGGACCACCTCGTGCCGCTGGCGATCGGCGGCGCCAATGCGGCGGCGAACCTCTGGCCGCAGCCATGGGCCGAAGCTGTGCAGAAGGATGCGCTCGAGGTCGAGCTGCAGCGGCGTGTGTGTATGGGGTTGGTGAGCCAGGCGGCAGCGCAGCGCGAGATCGCCGACGACTGGACGGCCGCCTATGAGCGCTACGTCGGTGGCGGCCGGCTCGTCGTGGCGCCCGAGCCCGGGCCGATGGCGACCGCGCTGCCGACAACGCCGGCGACGCAGGTCACCTTGAGAGCACGGCTGATGGCTGGGGCGCTGCGGCTCGCCAAGCGGTGGATCCTTGGCTTGGACTGATCGAGGCGCCCGTCGCTGATCAGCGGCGGCGAAGATGCAGCCGTGCGATGCGAGGCTATGCCGCCGGTGCGAGCTTAGTCGGTAGTCTTGAGCTCATCACGTCCGGGAAACAGGCACCACAGCTATCACGATTATGTGTTGGCTGTCGCTAGCGAAGACGCATTGAAAGCTTTGGCTATTGCCTTCAACTTCAACCGGTCGAAGGCAGGGCCGCCGCAACTTTCCCCGAGATCGGAGCGGCGGCCTACCCGCGCAGGTTAGCGGCTTCTTGGCTCATCGCTTCGATAGAGCTAACGCGCTAGGCGTCTCAGCCGCAGATTCCTGCGGTTGGAGAGTGCATGCGCAAACTGTTGGCTGGTTGAACCCTCGAAATTGCGGCTGTTGTCGCACTGGCGACGCTTGTCCTAATTGCGCATTTCACGAGCGTGTTCGGACCACACCACTGATACTTCCTTCAAGGAAGGCATCCATTTTTCGAGATCATTTCGCATTCGAGGAACGAAGAAGACGCTTCCGGCTTCAGCAAGGCGTCCTGAGATCGACGTCTGGCGCAAGGGAGATGTCGATGTCGGCTGACGGAAGCTATGCGCTCGTGGTGGATGACGATCCGCTCATTCTGATGCACGCATCCGACATCATAGAAGATGCAGGGTTCAGGCCGCTGACGGCGCACTGTTCAGCTGCCGCCTTGAAGGTCCTGGAAGAGCAAGCGCCGAACGTGACGTTGCTTTTTACCGACGTCGAAATGGATGGCGAGCACGACGGGTTTCATCTCGCGCGACAGACAGCGGCGTGCTGGCCGGACATCCGCATTTTGGTGGCGTCCGGCCACCGCTCCCCTGGCGTTGGCGATCTGCCGGAAGGCGCAATCTTCGTGAGCAAGCCCTTTTCTGCAGACATCGTCTACGAACGATTGCACGAACTTCTTCCAGATCATCGAAAGCCTTCGCCGCTGAAGATGCGCTAGGTTCTAACAGGATCGTGCCCACGAGAACGCCCGGCGGAATAAAGCGCGAAGCCGGCGCAATCAGAGGACGAACACGTCATCCGGATCCTGTCAGAAGAAGAAGTTGCTGAAGCTCGTCGATCGACTGCAGGAGTTCCTCTCGGCGTGCTTCCATAGCGCTCAACCGTGCCGCAAGTGCATCGGGGCCTAAGCCTGTCAGTAGCTTGGCGGGTTCTAAGTGGGGGTCGAGGCTCAGAAGCCGACGTATTTCGGCGAGCGAGAAGCCAAGCCTTTTGCCTTTCAGGATCAGCTCGATGCGGATCCGATCGCGAGCGCTGTAGAAGCGGCTGAGCCCTTCACGGCGTGGCGCGATCAACCCTTCTGCCTCGTAGAAGCGAAGAGACCGCAAGCTGATCCCGTACATTTTTGCAACCGAAGAAATCGAAAGCTCTCTGCCCATAAGAAGCTCCCAAAGGTAATCTGCGTACGTACTTTGACTTACTACTCGCGAAACACACACAAAGCTCTCATCTTCTTTCTGGATCGCTTGCGAACAAGCGAATTTTTTCCTAGACGAACGTGCAAGATCTGGAGGCATGGATGGCTGACATCCTCAAGTTCGAGACGCACCACGCCACGAGGCTTCGCGCCCTTGTGCTCTCGTTGGGCGTAGATGACCACCGTTCTCTGAGGGCCTAGGACGTGAGTTAAGCCGCGTTGAGCATCAGCGTAGGTTGAGGGATACCTACTCGCGTGAGCCGTGTGGTCTTGAGACCGGCGAGACGAGTGACACTCGCGAGACTTCGCTCGCTAATGGTGATTTCCACGGCTGCAGTCGGCTCTCCGCCTACTAGTCTGGGCAGACCCAGTGGTTTTACGTCGAAGCCGAGTTGCAGCCATCGGGGCACCCACCACATGTCCTGCAGCCCAGTGAGCGAACTGATACCTTCTTCTAGGCAATATCTCTGCACCGCCGCTAAGAGCCGACATTCCGTCCGCCCTACTCGCCTCTCTCTTACGACGAAATAACGGCTCCACTCGTAGATTGTCGAGCCTCGCGGAAGAGGCTGATCGATTAAGTGCATAAACACGTCATCGATCATATGCGGCCTCGTAGTAGGATTTAGACGCGAACCTCCAACGACTTTACCTCCATCTACAGCAATTAAGTGAATCGTCGCGTCATTGTCATACTGATCGACATCCAATCCGTCTTCCCGAAGGAGATCACTCCAGCCGCGCTCATAAACAAATATCGCATGCCGGACCCGATGATACTCTTCCAGAATCTGTGCATATAACGATCTATTGCGTTTTTCGACAATAAGAACATGGGTCATGGCGTCCTCCGCAGAGGAAAACCATATTTTGCTAATTGGCCAACCGCCTATTGTAGAAATCTACAATAGGCAAGCGTAATCCAAGCCTTTATAGGGTTGCTGCATACAACTCATGGGTAGCAGAATGAACGTCAGACTAGCGGAGCTTCAAAGGCTCGCCGAACTTCTTCGAGAGTGCGCTGTAGTGCTTCAGACTCTCTTGGCGCAGTCGAAGGACGGTCCGACAAGCGCCTTGCCTGAGCGCATCAATAACTTAGCTGAAGAGGTTGATAATCTGTCCATTCGGCGGGTACCTATGCAATCATGATACTCAAATAATTATATATCTCGCATGCAATGCTTTGGCGACCGCATGGGTGCGGTTCGCGGCGTCTAACTTTGACGCGGCGTTGACCATGTGTGCAGTGACAGTGCGTTCGGTGATGCCAAGTATCTGCGCTATATCGGCATACGACTTCCCAGCAGCAGCCCACGTGAGTACTTCCTGCTCGCGAGGAGTTAATGGATTCTGATTGAGCTTGGTGTTGCCTTCGATTTGCTGAAGAGCTAACCGACGAGCTTGCTCGAACGCATACATCGCGAGCAGATGCAGGGCGGGTTTGCTCCGAGCATCCAGATCGGGAGAGCGTCCGCCCAAAGATATGCAATCGGTCCTTCCTCCAAGACCATGCACAGGCAGACTGAAGCCCTTCAGAAGCCCAAAATCTCGAGCTATATTCATCACCAGCCGCCCCGCAGACTTGTCCGAATGAGGAGCCTCCGACCATTCAAACGGCATTGTCGTCGCACGACACATCTCTACAGTCGGATCATGAGCAACGAAATTGCGTTTTACATAAAGTTCGTACCAGCCCTTCGGCCAATTTCGTAGCAAGATCGCCGTATCAAGCGACTCGGAAGGCAAGGGAATGCCTGATATTACAAAGTGACTGAAATTAAAAGCTTCGAAAGTCTGCCCAAGTAGGTGGTACAAAGCGTCGATACTGTCCGTGCCGCGAATTTGCTCAACCGTATCGAGCACATCGCGTCGAAATCTTTGAGGCATCGCGAGACCTTCGCATCGTGCTGACCGTCTTGCAGACAAGACAAAAGACAGCGACGCGGCAAGAAGGAAATGCGACGCACGCGCGTGCGCAAGCTCAAAATTTGGGTTTCGAGTCCTGAGCGGACGCGACCATCATGCGCAGCAAAGCGAGATCCTTGTCGGCAAGCCCAGCTTTTTCTGCCGAAAACAGCGTTTGACTTAGGTTCTTGGAAAAGCTCGGTACAAGTGTCGCAAGCGACTTGCTGATCGCAACGACGGCGACCGCGAGAGATTGCGCTGTGAGATTGTCGGCCTCATTCATCCGCTCCATATACAACCTCCTCGCGAGCAAATGAATTACGCGCATTGTATGATTAATGCTCACCCCTCAAGGGGAGCGATGATATCCGCTCTCGTTGGGCGAGCTGCGGCATGCGGGCTTCAAGGGTTTGAAGGAATGGGGCGGGCCGCAGCCTCGCCGCGTCGATCAATTGCCGACGCATCTCCCGCGCGCTGATGCGGCGCTCGCCGTGATCCCACGCCGGCAGCGGCGGCGTGAGCGGCTCCTCGAGCACGATCGGTTGCGGCAGCAAGCGGTTGAGCATCCTGCGGAGCACGGCCGGTCTTTCCGAATCAGAGATGGGTCAAGCATGAGGGCGGCGAGTACTCCCGTCCATCGCATATGACGTTCAGCCGTCTTCAACGAGCTTCAGCCGCGGCCGCTTCTTCGGCAGGAACTCGTCAGGCGGCAGTTGCGGCCCGTCGCCTGACAGGCCGGGGAAGTAGGCTCCACAGCGCTCGATGCCTGGCCGGCCGCGCTCGGCGAGCTTGCAGTCCGACGACAGCATCGTGAGCACGCTGTTCATCGCCGCCTCGGCGCCGTAGCGGTCGGCGAGCCGCGCCAATCGGTAGGAGCCCCGGCGTGAGCATTTCGTGCACGCGACGCGGACGACGACATGCGGATAGCCGGAGAGCTTCATCGCGCACCGGGTCGCCGCCGGTCCGCGCGCTCTGCCGCGACATCCTCCGCAGTCACGTCGCCGCTGGCCCCCTCAATTCGAAGCACCTCGTCGCCCTTGTCGGCGAGGTCGAATACCAGGCCGAGCGCGCGCTCGCGAGAGGCCAGCGCGTTCGATCGCCCCCCCATCCCGCCGGGCAGGCGGATCACGACAACCCAGCCGCTCGTCGGCCGCAGCCCGTTGCCGTGGGCGACGACGTCGCTCCAATTCGCGGAGATCTCCGTCGCGCGGCGGCCGCAGCTTGAGCAGCGTAGGCGCTTCTTCTTCGGGATGTCGATGAAGAACGTCTCGTCCGGCAGCCGCAGGGCGTCGAAGGTGAGCCTTGAGACGCGGCCGCAGGGCGGCGGGCAGTGCACCGAGAAGGTGACCATGCCCTGCCGCCGGCAGTCGCCGATCGTCGGCGGCGCGTCGCCGAGCTTGTCCTTCATTCTGCCCATCGGCGTCTCCAGACGTCCTTGCGCGTTCTCTTTATGTTCTGATTAATGGTCGGGTGAGAGTCGAGACCGACGCTGCATGGCAGGCGCTCGGCGCATGCTCGCTGAGCATGGACTGGGGTCCGCAGCCGACTGAGCG
This sequence comes from Melastoma dodecandrum, assembly GCA_029817715.1. NCBI lineage: Eukaryota > Viridiplantae > Streptophyta > Magnoliopsida > Myrtales > Melastomataceae > Melastoma > Melastoma dodecandrum. The sequence continues at coordinate 81,866 of JARUPY010000286.1, read as the reverse complement.
GCGGCGTCGCTCCGCTGCATGGCGCCTCGGGCAGCGCTGACAGAAGCTGCCGCGATGAGCTTCCCCGACCTGATCGTCTACCACGACGGCTCCTGCCCTGTGTGCCGCATGGAGATCGGCCGCTATCGCCGCTCGGTCGGCGCCGAGCGGATCGCCTTCGTCGACGTCTCAGATCCTGCCTTTGACCCAGGGCCCGACCTGCCGCGTGAGAAGGCCATGGGGCGGTTTCATGTGCGGACGCCGACTGGCGAGCTGAAGGCCGGCGCCGCCGCCTTCGTCGAAATCTGGAGGGTGCTGACCTTTTGGAAGCCTGCTGCGCTCGTCGCGAGCTTGCCCGGTGCGACGCCTGCGCTGGAAGTCGGCTATCGGATCGTCTCGCCACTACGGCCGAGCATCGCGCGGCTTCTCAGACACTTCGTCTGAGGAGTGCCGTTCCTCACGATAGGAGCCAGTTCGGCGCGGATCAGAGATAGTCTGAGGATGCGCTTCGCGCCGATCCTAGCCGGATCACTCAGGCTGCTTCTCCAATGCGCTGTGGCGCGGAGCCAAGATCGAAAGCACCTGCATGTGCCCAGCGCAAGCAATTACGTCCGCCGTGTTTGGCCGCGTAGAGAGCCTCGTCTGCTCGCCTCATCGTGGTTCGCGGCCCTTCTCCAGCCTGCGCCAGCGCGCACCCGACGCTGATCGTCACAGCCGCTCCGTCGCTTGGCGATGAGATGGCCATGGCGATCGTTAAACGCCTTAAACCGGTCGACATCGACCATGAGGAGCGCGAACCGTGACGCCGCGGCTTCCTCCATCACCATGTCGAGCGCGCGGCGGTTCGGCAACTGCGTGAGAGCGTCGGTTTGCGAGAGCCGCGCAAGCTCGAATTGTGTCTCGATCAGGTCGACGAGATGCTGATTGCGCTCGCCGATCAGGATTACCAGCCCAGCAGCCATCGCGGGCACCAGGAGTACAAGCAGACGAAAACCATGGTCGGCCGGAAGAAAGCAGCCGAGACAGACCGGGAGAAGGCTGCATGCGAGTTGAGCCTTAGCGAGCCGCGGCACACCCGAGTTGCGAGCGGCAACAGCTCCTGCAGTCCCGGCGGTCGCAAGCACGGGGATGATGTAGAGCAGCGGATCAAGCGATGTGGCCAGCGCTACAAAGCAAAGTGCGCCCCAACACAGGGAGGAAGCGACCGCAAGGACGCCAAAGCCGGTGAGCCAGAGGTGAGGGTCTTTGACCGCCGCTTCATGTTCCCGCCTCTTGAACGCGAGAATCAAAACGCATCGAGCCGTAAGCAGGGCGACCTCGATCGAAGCGACGATTGCCGAGGAGCAGCTGCCTTCCCGGATCCACGCGGTCGCTCCGCAGATCATGGCCGCGATCGCCACCATGAAAACGTTGGAGGCTCTGCCGAACAAGGTGGAGATGAGACGGCGCTGCATGCCGGCAGGTCGGGAACGCTCGTGCTGCGTTTGCAGCAGCATGGAAGCAAACTCGATCACGGCGCCCCGCCAACGCGCAGACCCAGCTAGCAAACGTCTCGCGCCCACAACGAGGCCTCAGATTCCGAAGCGTCCGCTATGTCATGTTTCGCCTAATGACGACCTAACGGGATGCGTCCACTGCGACGAAGCTCTGCCCGGTATGCCGTAGCTCGATTTTTTTCAACGCTTTAGATGTTAAGCTATTCCGTTCACGATCAGGTGTTCAGTGCTTGATCAAGCCACGGCGCTCATGCTGGCCGCAGTGACGATCGGCGTGGTAGGCGCCATCGTTGTCTTCTGGGTTCGGTAGGCTGCGCTCACGTTGAGGAGCGCCAAATAGCAAGCATCCCTGGTGACTTCACCAGAATCCGTGCGGCAAGCTCCTCTTGGCCTAGCCCGTCAGCAGCTCGGCAGCTCTGAGTGGGTAGCAAGGCCCAAAAATAACCGTATGTCGGCGAGCCAAGCCTTTTGCCTTTCCTCCGGCCAGAGCGGAACGGCTGAAGGCACTATCCGCTTAGGCCACGCGGCGCCAAGTGCAGGCGATGCATTCCCGAGAGAGAGAATCGAATGCCGGCTGACCTGTCCATCACGCGGCCGCCGGCGCGGGTTGCACCACCATCCACGCCAGGACCGTCCGGGCTCAGCACGCTGGCTGTCGCGGTCGTTTGCATCGCGGCGCTTTACCTCGGGCGCGAGATCTTCATACCGCTCGTTCTCGCGATCCTGCTTTCCTTCGTGCTGGCGCCAATCGTCAATCTCCTTCGCCGCTTGCACATGCCGCGCGTGCCGGCGATCGTGCTGACAGTGCTGCTTTCACTTGGCATCATCTCGTCGATCGGCGTGGTGATCGGCATCCAGATTGCCGACCTTGGAACGCACATCTCCGAGTATCAGGCGACCATCCATGGCAAGGTCGCCGCCCTGCAAACCGGCATCATCGGTCGTTTTTCGGCACTTGTGCATCGTGCCGATATCGCGGTGCACGAGGATACGTCGCAGCCGGGCGATAATGCTGCGCCGGCGGCAAAGAACGATCCTGGCGCGCCGCAGGAAAAGCCGCTTCTCGTCCGCCTGCCCGAGCAGCAGGTTTCGCCGCTTGCTGTGGCGCAGACCGTACTGGCGCCGATCATCTCGCCTCTGACGACCCTGGGCATCGTGCTCGTCGTCGTGATCTTCCTGCTCATGCAGCGTGAGGATCTTCGCGACCGGCTGATCAGATTGTTCGGGTCGAACGACCTTCATCGCACGACGATGGCGATGGACGATGCCGCATCCAGGCTCTCGACCTACTTCCTGACGCAGCTCGGCATCAACGCGGCCTTCGGTGTCATCGTCGGCATCGGGCTTTGGGCGATCGGCCTGCCTTCGCCGATCTTGTGGGGCGTCGTCGCAACGCTCTTGCGCTTTGTCCCCTACGTCGGCTCGGCGATCTCCGCTCTCCTGCCGATTGCGCTGGCTGCCGCGGTTTCGCCGGGATGGTCGATGGTTATCTGGACGGTGGCGCTATTCGGCGTCGTCGAAACGCTGATGGGTCAGGTGGTCGAGCCGCTGCTGTACGGCCACTCGACCGGCCTGTCGCCAGTCGCCGTGATCGTCTCGGCGCTGTTTTGGGCGTGGCTGTGGGGGCCGATTGGCCTGATTCTCTCGACGCCATTCACCGTCATCCTCGTCGTGCTCGGTCGTCACGTGGAGCACCTCGAGTTCCTTGACGTCTTGTTCGGCGACCGCCCGGCGCTCACGCCTGTCGAGAACTTCTACCAGCGCGTTCTGGCGGGCGACCCGGACGAGGCGCGCGATCAAGCCGAGAAGCTTCTTCGAGACCGGCCGCTGATCGCCTACTACGATGACGTTGCCGTCGAGGGTCTGCGGCTTGCCGCGAACGACGCACGTCGAGGCGTGCTGAGCACGGAGACCTTGGACAAGATTCGAGGCTCTGTTCGCGAACTTCTCGAAGACCTGGAAAGGCACGAAGATCGTCTGCCCGACCCAGAACCGCTGAAAGGCGCGGCCGGCATTCCGACGCTGGCCGAACAAGACCTTCCGAGCCCGCTCGAAACGCCGGACGGGGCAAAGGCTGCAGAGCTTCTAGCTCGCTTGCAAGGCGCAGCGCCAATGTTGTGCATCGCCGGACGGGGGCCTTTCGACGAGGCTGCTGCGACCGTCCTTGCGCAGCTATTGACGAAGCACGGGCTCACCGCGCGAACTGCACCTCACGAAGCCGTTTCGCGGCGCGACGTCGCGCAGCTGAACCTAGACGGTGTCGCGATGATCTTCGTCGTGTATCTCGCGATCGACGGCATGCCTTCGCATCTCAGATACCTTCTTCAACGCTTGCGCGAGCGGGTGCCGGCGGCGAAGCTTGTCGTCGGCTTATGGCGGTCGGGCGAGAAGGTGCTGAACGACGCGGATGCACAGCAAGAACTTGGGGCCGATCTGCTCGTCACGACGATGCGGGGAGCGGTCGAAGTCGGCATTGCCGAGGCGACGGGTGGCAAGCCTGCACGGCCGGCCCTTTCAGCTAACTCGACTGCGGGGTAACCAGGGATGCCCAAATACCCGTTATGCGAAGCTTTAGCATCGTTCGCTGTGAGACGCTGTACGCCGCCAGCTGACACTCTAGGTAGCGCCGAGACCGGTGCTGACTGATTCTCTCGCATGACCTTCCGGATCGCACCGCCGCGCTTCTCTTGACAAAAGCACAACGGCCGCGCCCGTCGTCTAGCGCTCAGTGCGCTGGGGCACCTGCAGTAGGAGACCTCTGAGCACCCGTCTTCATCGTCGGATCGGAGCTACTGCTGATCGTCGTTCCGTTGCCGCCCAGGCCAGCGGAACCTTGCGAGAAAACTCGATGGTGGCGGTGATGCTTGGTTGCGGCTGCCGCCGGCGCGATCATGAGCGCCAAGGCTGCTGCGCTTATGCAAATCCATCTCATAGGGCGCTTTCTCCAAATGCTTGCGCCCTCCGCGTAGACTAAGTTCCGCCTTCTGATGATTAGACGAAAGTCAGTGCCGAAGCCCAAGGCTTATGTCTAGGCGGCGGTCGCCCTCGGCGCTGCATGTCGTGGGGCCACGACCGGAACACACTTCTCCCCGCGGCATTCACGCAGTTCTTTACGCCAACCGGAGCTGCGTATGACCGCGAAGACAATTCATTCCATGCTGCGGCGATGCCGCTGCCGGCGCCCGTGAGCACGGCAAGTAGTAGAAAGGTCGGCGTGACGATGGGCTTGGTGGCCCCGGTTCCGACGTTCGGTTGCGCGTCCCCTGTCGCCATCCGGGCGCCTCATAGACCTCGGAGCCTAGCGCACCACAACAACAATACGGTGCCAGGCGGCGCTGAGATAGCCTTTGATGTTCCAGGTATCGTCGGCGCTCGCCGGCTGCGTCTGGCCAGCGGCGTCCCAAGCCCGGACGACCAGTTCGTGCCGGCCGGCGAGGAGTTCAGCGTCCATGTGCCAGAACGTCCACCGCCAAGGTTGGGCGTCGCCTTCCAACGCGGCCTGCGACCAGCTCTCGCCGCCATCCGTCGACACATCGACACGCGTGATGGCGCGGTCGCTCGCCACGGCGTAGCCGCGCAGGACGTGTCTGCCGGACGGAAGCTCCGCGCCATCGGCCGGCTCGCAGATAGCGGAGTTGACGGGAAGGTCGTTGATCGTGACGCCGCGATCCCAATCGATGTCCTCGGTCCGATCGATGTCGGGCGGCAGCATCTTGTAGTCTTCGGCCTGGATCGGATTGTCGGACGGGGCGTCCCGCACCTCGATGGCTGCGAGCCACTTGGGACTGCGCACGCCGGCATATCCCGGCGTGACGACGCGAAGCGGAAAACCGTGCTTCAGCGCCAGAGGTTCGTCGTTCATCGCGTAGCAGAGCAGCACTTCGGGCGTCCTCGCCTTCTCCATCGGGATCGAGGCACCGTATCGGAACGTCTTCCCGTCCACCTCGCACGCATCGAGAGCAGAAAATGCAACGTGCAGCCCGTTGCCGGTGCCGGCACCAGCCGCGGTAAGAACGTCGACGAGCCGCACGCCCGTCCAGCGCGCATTGCCGATCGCGCCCGCGTTCCAGGGATCGCCGGCAACAGGTTTCAGCTTGTCGAGATCGGCGCGGCGATTGCCGGCGCACTGCATGACGGCTTCCACGGTATGTTCGTCGAAACCGGCGCGGAGGTCGTCCAGGGACAGCTCCAGTGGCGTCTTCACCAAGCCCGTCACCTTCAGGCGAAAAGCCTCGGCATCGACGTCGGGCACATCTCCGTGACTGCGAACGTAGAAATCGGAGACATCCGTGAGAACGTGCGCCCGCAACCGCGCGAGTGTCGGCTCGGCATTGAACGGCCTTTGCGAATGAACGACGAGTGCGGCGCTGGGCTCGGTCATGAGATCCTCTTTGCAACGACGACCTGAGCGCAAGTTTCCAGGGGGCGTTGAGCAAACGCGGAGTGTTGCATCATCTCGCTCCAGCCTTCTGGACGCCTTTCATTCTCAAGCGACTCATTCTCAAGCGACGTGCAGCCCGTAGATCAGTGCGAGACTGATGATCCCGAGCACCACGAGCGACAGCGTGACGGCGCCGGTGACGCGAAGCCCGGCGCGCGCGACCGAGCGCACGTCGACACCGAGGCCGAGAGCCGCCATCGAGATCACCGTGAGCTGCGTCGCGACGAAGGCGATCGGATGCAGCAGCGGCCGCGGGATGAGGCCCACCGTACGCAAGACCGCGACGATAAGAAAGCCGACGATGAACCACGGGACGAGCTCGTGCAGCGCCGGGACGCCCGCGGGTGGGCCGGTCGCCCGCCGTACCGGCAGGCGCCGCCTCGTCGAGCGCGTCGCGCAGCCGGCTCGTGAGCAACGACATCAAGAGTACGACCGGGCCAAGCATGAGCACGCGCACTAGCTTGACGACCGTGCCGACCTGGTTCGCCAACGCACCGATCGGCAGTGTCGCCGCGAGCACATGCGGTACCGCGTAGACGGTGAGGCCGGCGAGCGTGCCGTACTGCGGCAGGCTCATATGCAGCACCGGCACGAGAAACGGCAGGCCGAGGACCACGGCGACACCGAGCACGGCCGTGAAAGCGATCGAGGCGGCGATGTCGTCGCCGTCCGCGCCGATGACCGGGGCCACGGCGGCGATCGCGCTGTTGCCGCAGATCGAGTTGCCGCAGGCGATCAGGATTGCCATTCGTTGCTTGATACCCAGCGCGCGGCAGATCGCGTAACTCGCGGCGATCGCGACGACGACGACGATCGCGATGCCCACGATCAATGCCGGCCCGATGGCGATGACGGCCGACGCGCTGATCGAGGCGCCGAGCAGCAGGACGGCGATCTCGAGCAGCGTCTTGGCGCTGAACGCGATTCCGGGATGCCAGCGATCAGCCGGCGTCCACGTGGACCGGATCAGGACGCCGAGGAGGATCGCCAGAACCAGAGCCTCGATGTAGGCTTGACCGACGAAATGCACCTCGATCTCCTGCAGCGCGATCGCGAGCAGCGTGACGGCGCAACAAAGCACCAGACCGGGCAGCAAGCGAAGCGCTGCCACCAGAGGCGAGTCGGGGGGCCCCGCGATTTGCGTCTGCTGCCTGCCGGAAGCGATCGCAAGATCGTCGGCACTCACGGCGCGACACCTTGGCGATGAGGTGGCGGAGCGAAAACGGTCGATCGAAGATTGAACGGCATGGAAGGCCCTTTCGACGTGGACCATTCGCCTATCACGTGGCCATCAACCAACAGCGATTTGCGATCGATCCAATCTGACTTCTGGTCGGCCAAGCAAGCATCGGAATGGGTGAAAGGAAGGTAGGCGAGCATCCGGAAGTCCGGCTCGAAAGCTCGTCGAACCGTATCTCAAGGAAGCGACGCGCGAGGGCGAGCGCGTCCGTCGAGCTGTTCACCGTCTGGCATGGGCGATCGCTAGCGCGACGTAGCGGCCGGCACCGCCTTCGGTCCCGCGGCCGGCGAGTTCTGACCGAGCAGCACGCCGTCGACGGTCTTTCCGTACATCGACATCGGCGTGTCGTGGAATTGGCGCCGCGTCGCCGCGACGTCGCCGGTGAAGCGCGGGTCCTGCGGCCGCTCGTGGCTGTCCATGAAGGTGGCGACGTCCCAGGCCTCCTGGTCGCTCAGGCTGCCGCCCTGGCCGAGCGGCATGTTGGCCTTGATGAAGCCGGCGGCGTTCTTGATCGAGCCCATGCCGGCGCCCCAGTTGAACGATTGGGCGCCCCACAGCGCGGGGAACACGGTCTGTCCGTCGGCTTTCTGCCCCAGGCCATCGGCACCGTGGCAAAGCGCGCACTTGGCCGCGAACACCTTGGCGCCGCGCGCAAAATCCATCGGCTGAGCAGGCTTGGCGAGCTTGGGGTAGCCGCGACCCGGCAGCTTTTCGCCGGTCGGCGCACCCTTCGCCAGGAAGTACGAATAGGTCTCCAGGGCGACGAGGACCTTGTCGCCGAGCGGTGGGGCCTTGCCGTTCATGCTGAAGCGGAAACATCCCTGCAACCTTTCCTCGAACGTGTTCACGTGGCCGTTCTTCGCGCGGTAGGCCGGATATTCGACGTAGGCGGGACCCATTGGCGCCGAGTCTGCGAGACGGCCGCTGTCGAGATGGCAGTTCGAGCATTTCAGGCTGTTGCCGACGTAAGCGCCCGCATGCGCGGCAGGATCGCGGAAGATCGCCTCGCCGAGCTTCACCGTCTTGCCGAACTCGTCGTCGGGGATCGCCGACCCGGGCGGTGGTGCGTAGGCCGGATGCTCCGCTGGAGCAGGCTTGGTCGGCGTTTCCGCTTTCGCCGCGGCCGGCGCTGACGTGGTCTGTCCCTTGTCTTCGGCGGCAACGAGGACGGTGCCGCCGGCGAGTGCGAGAACACCCCCCGCGATCAGGATCGAGACGGTCGTGTTCATCTGGCGCTCTCCTGGCCCGTCGGCGCAGCGCCCGGGAGCGTCGCGTAATAGGTCGCCACCGCGGCAACTTGCTCGTCGCTCAGCCGCGTCGCGACACTGTGCATCAGGCCGAGCGGGTCGTCGCGGCGCGTGCCGGCCTTCCAGGCTTTCAGCTGGTTGGTGATATAGGCGGTCGACTGGCCGGCGATTGCTGGGAAAACAGCACCGACCCCGTGGCCGCTTCCGCCGTGACAGCTGGCGCAGGCCGGAACATCGCGGCTCCAGTCGCCACGCTCGGCGAGCATCTTGCCGGCGGCAACCTGCGTCTCTGGTGCTGTTGACGGTGCCGGAGCGGGCGCCTGAAGGCTCGCGTAGTAGGCCGCAGCATCGGCCATCGCGTTGGCATCCATGGCCTTGGCGACCGGACCCATCATGGCGTTCGCGCGCGAGCCGTTCGCGAAGGCGGCGAGTTGCGCTTGGACATAGCCCGCATCGAGGCCAGCGAGACGGGGGATTCCGGCGGTGGCTTGACCACCGCCTTCAGCGCCGTGGCAGGCGCTGCAGGGTGTTACGCCACCGCCACCCGTTGTCGCCAGAGTCTTCCCCTTGTCGACGGTCTGTGGATCGGCGGCACGCGTGGAGGTGGGAGCGGCCGCCACGACGAGAAAGCCGAGAGCGACTGCCGCTACGGCGGTTCCGTATTTGGGTGGGTTTGGCATTTCGATCATCACGTGAATGGACCGCCAGCCTATCGGGTGGGCGTTCGTCGTCCAATCGTCATCGCTGATGGAATTGATCTCGAGGGCATCGATCGCGGGCGCTAATCGATCCGATCGCCAATGAAGGTTGGAAGCCGAACGGCAACGAGCTCATCTCCACGGTCGAGGCCGCCGAAAGCTGTTCGCGGCCGAAAAAAAGGACATGACACATGACGAAGCTTTTCCCCGTCCTCGCCACCGCTTTCTCCACTGGCGCGATGCTGCTCGGCTCGGCCGGCGTCACGCTCGCGCATGCCCAGACCACGCCGATGCATCGCGTGGTGAAGGCGCGAGGCCACGTGCACGCCAATGGCCGCTGTCACGGCACGTCCTACGGCACCGGCGCCAGCTCCTGCGGCACCGCGACGGGCGGCCCCGTCGGTGGCCTCTCCAGCCGCAACTAACCGCTTCGCAGGGGTGCGCGGCCGCTGCGCCAACGCGATCTTCGCAGAGGCTTGAATAGAATCACCGGACAACGATCAGTCAGGCAAGGATCGCGACCGACGGAACCAATCGGCGGTTACGATTCTTTGGCTACGGGGATGGAGTTCCCTTTTAACCGCCTGTTGGCTGATAACTCCTGCTTTTTCGATTCGCGATTGCGCGAAGGGCAGGTCACATGCAGGACGCCGGTCAATACCCTTCTGCTCCACACTCCTTCCTCGATGAATTTGATCTGTGCGAAGTCGAGCTCGGACGCTGTGCCGTCCCCGACATAGAGACGGCGCCAAGCAGTCGAGCTTTCCCGTTCCGCCAATCGCCGGAGCGGGTCGCTAAGATGCTTCGAGCTCCGCCTGGCGTTCCGTCCTACAGTGAAGAGGCGGTCTTCAGCTTCGTCGAACTCGTCAATAATTACCGACAAAAGCGCGGCATATTAAAGGTCGTCGTCACGAAAGCGATTAGGCGAACCGAGCAGTCCGACCTCATGGGCGGTTGGTCGGCGACGCCACTGCGATCGAGTCATGAGGCACGCCCCAGGGAGAATGATCGACGATGCTGACCTACCTGTATGTCGCGCTCGGCGGCGGCCTCCGGCTCCGTCGCGCGCTATGCGATCTCCGGCGCCGTGGCGCGCAGCCTCAACGAGGTGTTTCCCTGGGGAACGCTCACGGCAAATATCTCGGGCTGCTTCATCATCGGGCTGTTCGCGATGCTGACCGGGCCGGACGGCCGCGTGCTTGTTCCGCCAGACTTCCGACAGTTTTTCATGGTCGGTGTCTGTGGCGGCTACACGACCTTCTCTTCGTTCAGCCTGCAGACCTTGGCGCTGGCGCGCGACGGTAATTTTCCGCGCGCCTCCGCGAATGTCATCGTCTCCGTGGTCTTCTGCCTCGTCGGCGTCTGGCTCGGCTCGGCCGCAGGCGCCGCCATCAACCAGCTGAAAGGTCAGTGACAATGTCTCTGCAGGGCCAGCGCGCAGTGATGCGCATCTATACGGACGAGAAGGCCAAGGGCGAGGACGCCTTCCACGGCCCGCTCTACAACGCGATCGTCAAGCACGCGCGCGAGAAGAAGATCGCCGGCGCCACCGTGCTGCGCGGCGTCGTCGGCTTCGGCATCGACGGCAACGTGCAGCGCGCCAGCATCCTGGATCTCTCGGGCAATCTGCCGCTGACGATCGAGCTCGTCGACGAGGAGAGCAAGCTGCGCGACTTCTTCTGCTCCATCCATGGGTTGAAGGACATCGGCCTAGTCACGATCCAGCCCGTCGAGGTGTTGCACTACGACGGCGGCAAGCCGATCGGCGCATCCCATTCGTCCGAAACAACCACCAGCGCCGAAAGCGAGGACGCGATGCAGCCCTACCAAGTGCGTCACCGGCAGAGCGGCGACACCTTCTATGTCTTGGCCGAAAATCCTACCCAGGCCATCGAGAAAGTGACCCTTCAAATCGCGGACATGGAAGGCGTCGACGCTTGGACCGCCGGCCCTGCGGCGCCTCCGAGCAAGATCGAGAAGGGCTGCGTCCTCGATAAGGAAGGTAAGCCGGTTAAGACGATGATGGCTTGATGACTGTCGGCCTCACGGCTTCCGCGCGCGTAGTCGGCAGCCGACCTCGGATCGGATCCCTCAACACGAGCGGCGTGGCAGCCCACTGATGCAGTCGGCGCACGTCGTAGCGAAAGACGTCACGAGGTCGTCCGCCATGAAAACAAGCGTGGAGGCGCGCGGCAAAAGCCGATCGCCCGCGGGCGTGAGCTTGATGTTGCGTCCGACCCTGTCGAAGAGCCGGACCGACAGCACGCCCTCGAGCGCGGCGACCGCGGCGCTGACCGCCGACTGCGCGAGCTCGAGGTCGTGCGCGGCATGGGTCATATGCTCGCGCTCCGCAACCGCTACGAAGACGCGCAACTGCTCCAGGGTGAGCCCACGTCTCGACCGCGGCGTCGCGCCACGTCCCGACGCGGGCATCGCACCGCGCGTCGGCATCAGTCCTTGACCTTATCGCCCTCGTACGCCTTGAAGCCGTAGCGCTCGAAGATTTTGAGCGACGGCGGCGACGTGACGAACTTGAGCCAGGCCTTCGCTGCATCCGGATGCGTGGCGCCTTTCACCATCGCGCCGGCATAGATCGCCGTCGCGTTATCCTTCGCCGGGATGTCGACATTGGAGATCGGATTGCCGACCTGCTCCTGGAACATCGCCTCCGACTTCCAGGTCACGCCCGCCTCGGCCCGGCCCTGCATGAGGAACAGCGGCGTCTGCCGGTGGTGGATGTGGGTCAGCACGGTCGTGCCGTCCTTGACTTTCGTGTCGTAGACCGTGTTTGCCAGTGCGTCGCCGCCCGCCTTGGTGAGCGCCATCTTGATCTGCCGCGCAATGCCCTCGAATTCCGGGTTCGGCATCGCCAGCCTGATGTTCGGTCGGCCGAGGTCGGCAAGAACTTTCACCCCGCCGGGATTGTCCTTCGGGATCATGATCGTCAGCGTGTTGGTGACATAGGGGACCGCCGGCGCCTCAAGCTTGCCGGCGCCTATCAACTCCTGCACCTTCATCAACCCTGCGAAATAGGCGTCCGGCTTCACCGTCCACGTCATGTTGCCGACCGTGATGGTTCCGCCGGCGTCGATCTGCTTGACCAGCAGGCCGGGCGGGATCGTCTCCCAGAACAGGCGGCCCTTGTAGTCCGGGTGCTCCTCCTCGAACGCCTTGACCAGCGGCGCCATCGCGAAGAAGTAATTGCCGCCGACATAGAGCACGAGCTTGGGATCGCTGAGATCACCATGGAAATCGGCCATCACGTCGGCCTCGGGCACGGTGAACTCGAGGCCGCGCTTCACGGCGTCGTTATTGGCGCCGTGCTGCCAGGGCGGAAAGACGGTCTCCTTGTAGGCCGGCGGCTTGCAGGCTTCGGCGAAAGCCGGCGCGACAAGGGAGAGGATCGCGGCGCCACAGAGGAGCGCGCGCGTCACTTTGGTGGTCATGAAGGGTCGTGTCCTTACTTGATATAGTGGAAGCCGACCTGCTGCAGCTCGGGGATCGCCGCTACCGCCCCCGGCGTCAGGACGACGCCTTCGACGAGGTGGTTCGTCAGCTCGGCGGCAAGCGCTTCCTGCGAGAGCTTGTCGGGGTTGCTCCCCTTCTCGATCAACTTGCCGGCCTGCTCCCAAATCGCGTTGTGGCAGGACATGAAGACCACGCCGCGCCGCATCAGAACCGGAATGGAATTGTCCTCGGGCGAGAATACACCCTTGGGGTCTTCGAAATTCTTCGGATTTGCGGAGGCCGCCTTCCTATCGTCGAGCAGCGTGTTGGTCTTGAACTTCTCGCCTGCAAGCGCCGTCAGCTTGTACTTGTCCCACATGGCCTCATCGTAGAGCGCGAGGTGCGCCGAGCCGTGGGTCAGCGAGACGGCAAGAAAGTCCGGGTGCTTGAAGGACCAAATCTGGGCGTTAAGCGCGTTACGCATCAGGTTGAGCCAGGGGCTGCCGATCTCTGTGTTGTCCCAAACCTGGCGCGGTGCCGCCTTGTAGGCCATCACCTCGCGCAATGCCTCGTCGTCCCACTGCGACCGTTCGTCGAGGATCATCGGTACGGTTTTGAAGTCACGCCGGCGCGGCGCCTTCTCAAGGCGCTTCATCAGCGACGCAAGGCTGGACGCTCCAGACTCCAGCAAAGGCGCTCCGGCCGTCGCGGCCGCCTCAGCCTGCGCCCCCGTCGCGAGCGATGCTCCGGCCGCGGCAAACGCGACACCGAGCGATCGCAAGACATGGCGGCGATCCTGATCCATCGACACGGGCATCTCCTTCGTTGTGTGTTGATCGCAACGTCGCGCGGGCGAGGTCCGACCACCAACAGCGGTTTGCGCTGATACCCATCGCCTCAGTCGATGAGTTCAGACCCAGCTTGTCCAGGCGCGGTTTGAAAGTTCGTTCGAAAGGCGCGAATTCCGCTATGTCCGATCGCGCGCAGTGGGCGAAACGCCCGGCAAAACATTTTGGCGTCGCTCGACTGAACGAGGCGCTGCACCAAGACACCGAATCCGCCGGACAGCGGTAAGGGATCGCGGTCTCGCCGGCATGACGCGGTGCGGGCATCGCAGCTGTCGCTGAAATGTCGATGCCGGTTGAAGCGAGGGAAACTACATGTCGAAACATGAAGAGCTCGATGTCGTCATTCTGGGGAGTGGCCAGGGCGGGAAGCAACTCGCGTGGCATCTCGCTCGCGCAGGTCAGAAGGTCGCCGTCGTCGAACGCCGTTGGGTTGGTGGCTCTTGTCCGGCGGTAGCGTGCATGCCGTCGAAGAACAAGCTGTGGAGCGCGTATGTCGCTCATATCGTGCAGAATGCCGCGCCGTTCGGAACGATCGCCGGTCCGAGCCACACAGATATGCGACAGGTCCGCCGCCGCAAGCAGGCTATGATCGACCGGGAAGTAGTGTTCCACCTCGATGCCTACAAGTCCAGCGGCGCAGAGCTGATCATGGGAAGTGGCCGTTTCATTGGCCCCAAGACCATCGAGGTCTCGCTGAGAGACGGCGGCACGCGCGTCCTGAAAGGCCGCGAAGTGGTTGTCAATGTCGGTTCGCGTGCGGCGATCCCCGATATTCCGGGACTCGCGTGGGTTCGCGCGCTGACCCATATCGAGGCGCTCGAGCTCGACGATCTGCCCGCCCATCTCATCGTGCTCGGCGGCGGCTACACCGGGATCGAGTTGGCCCTGGCCTACCGACGTTTCGGCAGTCGGGTGACGATCATCGAGCCCGGACCTCGACTGATGAGCCGCGAGGACGCCGACATCGCCGACGAGATGCACGCCATCCTCGTCGCCGAGGGTATCGAGATCGCCTTGAGCGCCAAACCGACCGACGTCCATGGTCTCTCCGGCGACGCTGTGGCCGTCACGGTCGAAGATGCCGGAGGTCAGCGCAAGATCGAGGGCAGCGACCTCCTAGTGGCTACCGGCCGGGTGCCGAACACCGCGGACATCGGTGTGTTTCGGCCTGCAAAAGTGACCCCCTAATCGGGGTGATCGGCGTCCAAAACTGACCCCTTAATCTTGGCCTGTTGCGCTGTCCGTTTTGACGGCGGGCGGGCGGCGGGGATGTTGGTTGTGGAGACGGTCGGCCGGATACGGCGGGAGCATCTGGTCAAGGGCAAGTCGATCAAGGAGATCGCCCGCGACCTGAAGATCTCGCGCAACACGGTGCGCAAGGTGCTGCGCTCGGGCGCGACGTCGTTTGCCTACGAGCGCGAGGTGCAGCCGCGGCCCAAGCTCGGGCGATGGAAGATCGACCTCGAGCGGATGCTTGCCCGCAACGCGACGAAGGCGGCGCGGGAGCGCCTCACGCTGATCCGGGTCTTCGAGGAGTTGCGGGCGCTCGGCTACGAAGGTGGCTACGACGCGGTCCGCCGCTATGCCAGGGTCTGGGCAAAGGGGCACGCGGCGGCGAGCGCGGAAGCCTATGTGCCGCTCGCCTTCGCGCCGGGAGAGGCGTTCCAGTTCGACTGGAGCCACGACATCGTGCTGATCGGTGGTGCGACGACGACCGTGAAGGTGGCGCACGTCCGGCTCTGTCACAGCCGCATGATGTTCGTCCGAGCCTATCCGCGCGAGAGCCAGGAGATGGTCTTCGACGCGCACGACCGGGCGTTCGCCTTCTTCAAGGGCGCCTGCACGCGCGGCATCTACGACAACATGAAGACGGCGGTCGAGACGATCTTCGTCGGGCGCGAGCGCGCCTACAATCGCCGCTTCCTGCAGATGTGCTCGCACTACCTCGTCGATCCGGTCGCCTGCACGCCGGCCTCGGGCTGGGAGAAGGGGCAGGTCGAGAACCAGGTCGGGCTGGTGCGCGAGCGCTTCTTCACCCCGCGCGTCCGGGTGAAGAGCTACGACGAGCTGAACGCCCTGCTGCTCGATGGGGTGATCGCCTACGCCAAGGCCCACCCGCATCCCGAGCAGCCCGACCGAACCGTGTGGCAGGCTTTCGAGGCCGAGCGGGCGGCTCTGGTCCCCCACGCCGGCCGGTTCGACGGCTTCCACGCGCTACCGGCATCGGTCTCGAAGACCTGCTTGGTTCGCTTCGACAACAACCGGTACTCGGTCACAGCCTCGGCCATCGGTCGGCCGGTCGAGGTGCGGGCCTACGCCGAGCGCGTCGAGATCCGCCAGGACGGCCGCATCGTCGCCGAGCACGCCCGTGTCTTCGGCCGCAACCAGATGGTGTTCGATCCCTGGCACTACGTCCCCGTGCTCGCCCGCAAGCCCGGCGCGCTGCGCAACGGCGCACCGTTCAAGGACTGGGTGCTGCCGCAGGCGATCGATCGCATCCGCCGCAAGCTCGCCGGCTCCGACGACGGCGACCGGCAGATGGCGAAGATCCTCGCCATGGTGCTCAGCGACGGACTGCCGGCGGTCGAGAGCGCCTGTGCCGAGGCGCTGATCGATGGCGTCTCGTCTGCCGACGTCATCATCAACATCGTCTCGCGGCAGCGCGATCCCACGCCGCCGATCACCATCATGACGCCGGACGCGCTGACCCTGCGCCATGCGCCGATCGCCGATTGTGCCCGCTACGACAGCCTCAGAAGGATCTGACCCAATGGAACGTCTACTGGAACGCACCGACATCCTCGACATGATGGGATCGCTCAAGCTCTTCGGCATGCGCTCAGCCTTCGACGAGATCGTCACCACCGCCGTCAAGCGCCAGCACGAGCCCCAGCGCCTCGTCGGCGACCTGCTCCAGGCCGAGATCTCCGAGAAGCAGGCACGCTCGATCCGCTACCAGATGACGATCGCCAAGCTGCCCCTGGCCAAGGACATCGCCGAGTTCGCCTTCAGTGGCACGCCGATCAACGAGGGGCAGGTGCGTGATCTCGCCGGCGGCCACTTCATCGCCGAGCAGCGCAACTGCGTGCTCGTCGGCGGCACCGGCACCGGCAAGACCCACCTCGCGATAGCGATCGCCCGCAGCTGCATCCGTGCCGGCAAACGCGGTCGCTTCTTCAACACGCTCGATCTCGTCAACAGGCTTGAGGCCGAGACCCGCGCAGGTCGTCAAGGACGCCTTGCGGACTATCTCACCCGCATGGACTTCGTCATCCTCGACGAGCTCGGCTACCTTCCCTTCGCGCAATCAGGAGGCCAACTGCTGTTCCACCTGATCAGCCGCCTCTACGAGCGCACCTCGGTCATCGTCACCACCAACCTCGCCTTCGGCGAATGGCCCAGCGTCTTCGGCGACGCCAAAATGACCACAGCGCTGCTCGATCGCCTCACCCACCACTGCGACATCGTCGAGACCGGCAACGAGAGCTGGCGCTTCAAGAACCGAGGCTGAAGGGGGCTTGGGACCGCGCTCGCCCCGGCTCCGCAACCCCGACCAGCTCACGCCGGGGCGAGCGCTACTGAAGCGCCCGTGCGAGCGGCAACAGAGGGGTCAAAGTTGGACGCCGATCAGGGGTCAACATTGCGAGCCGATTGACAGACAGCCGTGGAGCACATCCTGTCGGGCGAAGGCGACAACCTTCGTCCGATGTCGGGCCGAGGGCACGGCCACTGACGGGTACCAGGCGCCAAAGGGATCTTCCGAGCAGTTCACGGGTGCTTCATGGCTCGCAAAGCAGAACGGATGCCAGGGAGTTCCTGCTTGGCGAGGTCTTGCTGAGGACCGGCTAAGCGTGATCCATGGCGTGCGGTCGCGCCCGACGCGCAGCTTGAGTATTCCCACCGAGGTGTTGAGGTCGGTCTTCTCTGCGTTCGGACTCACGATCGATCTGGGCCTCGGGCACCCAAGGTCGCCGGCCTTTCGCCACTTTGCGCAGCCATTGGTTGGGAACTCCCTGGTTCCCGGCTCACTTTGTCACTGAGCCCTGAACAGGAAAGCATCTTGTCTTTGAGTTTCGCCGAGAGCCGCGACCAGATCCTAGCAGAACTCGACCAGGCTCTTCGACATCTGGTCGAAGAAGAGATGGAGACGGCGCGCCATTCCGGTCCCAAACCACGAACGTTTTGGAGGGGGCTGGATTTGCCGAGAATGGCCGCTCTGACGGCTTCCCGACTGCCGACGATTTTCACCGATTTGTCGCCGACAATGATAGCGCCGACGACCGTCCGCAGATACGCCTTGCGCGCGGGCGTTTCGCCATTATCGAGCAGGTCTCTCATAAGTTTGCTGAACGCAGCGATCCTTTCCGGGTCGATGCTGGCCGATGGCAGCACTTGCGACGCTGCGTGGTCATAGGCCGCCTGGGCCTTCTCGCGGTCGGCTTTGAGTTCAACGATTCGCTCGCGAAGAAGATCGTCGAGTTCGACGATGCCTTCCTCGATCCCCCGATAGAGACGCTTGAGGCGATCTTCGGCATCGACGACCTGAGATTTTAGCGTAGCAAGGCGGCGGTCAACGGCGGCGGTGCGTTCCTGACGCCGGGCGGCAATCGCGGAAAGCAACTCGGCCAGACGCTCGGGCGTGAACATGTTCTCCCTGAGCGCCCTCAGAACCAGATCATCCAGGAACGCCATCCGGATCGTGTTCCCCCGGCAGGCCGTCGGTCCCTTCTGCGCACGGCTGGCGCAGGTGTAATAGGCATAGATGCGCCCGGTGCTGGAGGTTCCGGTCCGTCGCGTCATTCCCCCGCCGCAATGAGCACATTTGGCCAGCCCGGTCACGAGGATCGGGCCGGTGACCACACGAGGGGCTGTGACCTTGGGGTTATTGGCCACAAGGCGGGCCTGGACGCGGTCGAACAGATCCTGCTCGACAATGGCGGGAGTTGCGATCTCAACGATTTCCGAGGCGGGTTTGCGTTCGCCGGTCCTGGCGGAGCGAACATTGTAACGCCAGCGGCCAACATAGACCGTATTGGTCAGGATATGGTGCGTCGGACCGACGCCAAAGGTCCCGCCCGCCTTGGTCCGATAACCACGTCCGTTGAGCCACTTGACCAGTTGCTTGATGCCGAGCGGTGGGGTGCCGGTCCCGGTGTCACCTTCCGCATAGAGGCGAAAAATGAGCCGGACGGTCTCGGCCTCGACGGGCTCGACAGCGAGGTGCTTCTTGATCTTCTGCCCCCGCCGTTCGGCTTCGACAATGGTGTAACCGAGCGGAGGCGAGGCACCGTTCCAGAACCCTTGTTTGGCATTCTCCTTCATCGCCCTGGTCACGTTCTTGCCGTTTTCCTTCGAGGTATATTCGTCGAAGATGCCGATGATCTGGCGCATCATTTCCTGGGACGGATCGGTGCCGGTGGGCTGCGTCATTGAGACGACCTCGACGCCGTGACGGCGAAGCTTGCGGATCGTCAACTCCATCGTGGCGCCGTCGCGGAAAAACCGCGAAAAGGAGTGCACGACGATGACGTCATAGGGGTGATCTGCATCGCAGGCCCGTTCCAGCATCGCCTGAAACACCGGCCGCCGATCGTCGGTCGCGCTGGCGCCGGGCTCGACATACTCATCGACGACAGTCCAGCCGTTCGACAGACAATGACGCGTGGTCAAGTCGCGCTGCGAGGGAATTGACACCTCGCCCTCTGCCTGCCGTCCGGTCGAGACTCGCAGATAAACAGCGGCTCTCAACGGCTCCGGACAGTCCGTTGCAGCAAGACTTGTTCTTGTTTGCAAATTCCGGGTCATTGACGAATCTCTACAGCCTCGCGTGATCGCGCTGTCTCCATCTTACTATTGATGCGGGCGGGGACGTCACGCCGCCATCATGTCGAACTCGACATGAACGCGGTCATAGGGAAATTCCACGCCCCCACTTTCGGTCCGCTCCAAAATCCCCACGCCCAGCAGCAGCGTCACGTCGGAGTGGACCCCCTTGAAGTCTCGGTCGACCCGACGCGCGACTTCCCGGATCGTCAGCGGGCCGGCTCCGGTCATGACGCGCACGATCTCCATGCGCTTGGGTGCCAGCACCCGCCAAAGGTCGCTGACGCTCTCGAATGAAATTCGATCATCACCAGCCTTACGCTGCCCGTGCGCAACCGCCAGGATACGACGCGACAGCTCGCCTTGTGTCTCGACGCCCAGGATAACCGTCCGCATGCTCTATCTCCGCTTATTCACGTCGCGCCAAAAATCCGCCAGCAGCCGCTCCAGCCCACGAAACGTATAAGAGCTTTCCTTGCCATCCAGGTGGCGATGATCGCCCTTGCCGCGCTCGTTATCGTAACGCACGCGGCAGACGCCGTTCACCACATAGGCGAGCCGGTATTTGTAGTTGTGCTGACTGCCCGAGACGGGCTCGGGAACCTCCCACACAACCAGCTCCGCAAAGCCGGGGCCGACGACAAGGCGGGTTCGCGTAATCTTACGTGCCTTGGCCATTGATGGAATTTAATACATCAGTGTGACCATGATGTCAACGAATACATCAACACCGTGCAATTCCGCCGGATTTCTTTGTTTTCTGCGAGAGTGCAAATGTCGTCGCCCTTGGTCATGCTGACCATCAAGCATCATGCTCACTTCCGCTTGGGGATCTTCATCGCTTCATCCGGTGCAGCGGCGCCGTTTCGTGGTAAGTCAGCACCCCCAAACAGCGCATCGAGCTGTCTGCCGAGCCAGGTTTCCAGTACCTGCACCTCGGCGTCGGAAACGCGAAGAGAGCGGTCGATATCGAATTCAACCGACCAGCCGGCCTCCTTGCCCAGATTTCCTCTTGTCGCCGACCGCCGCGAGGTGCGCGCCGCTCTCCGCTCAGCGGCCATAGTCCAACCCGCGGTCATGCGTGCGCCCACTGGATGGCGGAGCGGGGCGGACGGCCTCTTGCGCCGCAGGCGGCTTGGTAGGTGGCCGCATTGCCATATCCGCCGATTGCCGGCTGTGATGCCGATCGGCCTGTTTCGCCGGCGGAGTGGCCTGTTCGATGACGGCGATCGTCGATGTCTTGGCGTGTCCGTTGGACAGTCGTCCGGCGAGTAGTGCGCGCCGCTCTTCGGCGGATGCTGCTTCGGCCTGCTGCGCGCGATCCAGCGGCAGACCGGAGGAAAGCAGCGCGTTGATCTGGGAGCGATCGACGACAAGGCGGGTTTCGTCGCGGGCGCGGCTCGCTGCGACATGTACGGCATGGCGATCGAACCGGGGATCGAGCAGCACGACGGCGCGATCAACTGTCATGCCCTGTGATCCGTGCACGGTGCTGGCATAGGCCCAGCCGAGCCGAGTTCGTCCGCGTTCGTCGGCGATGTCGGCGGGAGCGAAGCTGATGCGGCGCGTGGCGATGACCGCTTCAATACGGATGTTGCAGGGCGTATTCTGGTCTTTCGACGGATCAGCGTGGATGGCGGTCACAGTCGCAACCGTGCCGTTGACGACGCCGAGCTGATCGTTGCGAAGCTGGAAGCGGATTTTGTCGCCGGCCGCGATTTCAAGACGGGTTGACCGGCCCGATGGCGTAACCGCTTCAACGCTGGCCTCTGCGCCGTGAATGACACCCTCGCGTTTGAGTTCGGCGCGAACCGCCCGTGAGACATCCGCGACCTGTTTGTTGGTCCGGGCGATCAGGAGGGTAGAACTGTCGGGATGCTCGACGCTTGCATGGTTCCAGAGTTCGACGATCCGCTGCAGCGTAGCCCGGTAGGAGGGAGCTTCTTCGAAGCAGCCGTGCGCCTGGAATGCGTCAAGCGCTTCCTCGGCCCGACCCGCGCCGAAATCCGTTACGGCCTGGCGCGCCCAGGCGTCACGCTGGCGCACAATGGTGTCAACGCGCGTGGCCTCGACGCTGCGAACGACGAGATCGAGTCCCGGGCCCGCGCCGATCGCCTGCAATTGCCGGCGATCGCCGACCAGGATCACCCTGGCTTGTGCCCGCTCGACTTCCGATAGCAGTGCATGGGTTTCTCGTGAAGACAGGAGACCCGCCTCGTCCACGATCAGAACCGACTTCTCGTCAAGGAAGCGCTCACCGGTCCTGAGGCGTTCGACCCAGGACGCGGTTGCTCGCGCTTCGATGTTCAGATCCTGTTGGAGCGCACGGGCGACACGCCATGCGGTGGCCGTGCCGATAACGCGATGACCGGCCGCCTGCCAGGCTTCCACGATCGGCGCGAGTGTCGTGGTCTTGCCCGAGCCCGGAGCGCCTTCGATGACGACGATGGCATTTGGACCCGTTGCGGCCTCGGCGGCAAAGGCCTGTTCAGCGCTCAACCCACGCGCGGCGCTTCGCGCCATGATGTCGGCGCGTTCAATCCCCGCCCCGCGCCGTTCAGCCAGCCTTGAGGTGGTCGCAACCAGGTCGCGCTCGATCGCGATCATCTCTGGCGTCGAGTAACGCGCCTGGCCTATGGCATCGCGGCCGATTTCGACGAATGTCCCGGAGGTGACAAGCTGATCGACCTCCTGGTCAACTCGCGACAGTGGCAGGCCGAGCCCGACACTTGCCGCGTGGACGGAGCGAACCAACTCGCGGCGGTCGATGACGCTTTCATGCTGCGTCAATTCTGCCGGCAGCGTCGCCAGCCGGTCGGCGAAGATGTGCCCGGCATCCCCGGCGATAAATTCCCGAGCCGATCGCTTCTGAAGCGCCGCGCGGATGTCACCGTCAAGACCGGTCGATTGTGCCGCCTCCCGCCAGATCGTTTTGCGTTCGGCATCCAGTTCTTTCGCGTGGCGCGTCGATTTGGCGACAGCTGAGGCCAGCGCAGCCGAGGAACCGCTGCTCGTGCCCGCCTCGGCCAGCTCCCTTTCAATTTCCTGCCGGCGCGCGGAGAAATAGGTTATGGCTTTGTCGCTTATACCGGCCAGCTCGAACGTGCCGTTCTGCCCGAGGCGATTGATATCGAAGCCGAGTTCGGCCATCTCGTTTGCGAGGGCCGCATGATAGACGGCACCCGCCGCCATCTTCCAGTCGCGCAGGACGGTGGAATGCAGCGCTCCCACCGTGCCATCGGCGCGCGTCGCCATGTTGAGGACGACGGCATGGGTGTGAAGGTTCGGATCACCGAAGACCCGACCGTCGGCATGCTCCGCCGGGCGACTTTCGCCATGCTGGAACAACGCGGCCGTCAGCGCGACCTTTTCGACGCGTGCGCCATCTTTGCCGCGGCGTGCGTATATCGCTTCGCGTTCAATCGTGACCAGGGTGGCGCGGACGGCGCGCTCCTGTGCAGCTTCGAGGTTGCGACGCAGATTTTCATCCCCGAAGGCCCACGCCAGCGACACCGAGCGCGGCGCGGAAAACGTCAGGTCGAAGGCCGGAACACGCCGGTCCACCGTGCTGCCCGCGTTGGTGAGAAGCGACTGCCCGTTCTCGCCGAGCCCTTCATAGAGGCGGGCGAAATCTTTCGGCTGGACCGTTGCTGCATCGCGTCGGCCGAGATCGCCACGCGGCGCATACCAGACGCCCTCCGGCTCCCTGCTGCCAAGATAATATTCGGCGCCGCGCGCATAATAAGCGCTGGACGCCGCCACATTCCACGTCGCAACCACCGCAATGGTCTCCGAACTTAAGACCATTGACATGCAGTGCTTTCAGGGGAGAGAGCTGGATTCTGGCCCCACGATATGCGTTTCTACTTAGAATCCACGAATGCGCGGAAAAGCAGCGCCGCGATACGGGCGGTGAAAGCGCCCATTCCGCCCGAGCTACGCCGCAGACGGTTCAAGGCGCCAGACGCGCTGATCGCTTCGCCCTTGGAGGACGCATCGCCTATCTGCGGCGTGACGATCGTCGGACAGCCAGCCGTCACGACAAATATCTTGGATCCGATCCCACGCGGCGACAGCACGATGCCGTCTTCGTGAGCGATCGAGCCTTTCCTTTGGTCCGGGTTCGGCGGGTCAAGCCACCGCGCCTGGACCTCTGGATCGCGCCACTGCTGCTGCTATGGCGTCGCGGTCGCGGGGCGGCGGAGTGCCTTTGAGCCGTTGCGCTCCTGTCAGGCCGCTTAGGCCCGGCGTCCATACCTGCCTTTTTGCTGGCCGATCACACGCCACAATACGCTCGCTGCGCTCGCCGACCTCAACCCGCAATGGCTAGTTCGCGATCTTCTT
Source organism: Melastoma dodecandrum (assembly GCA_029817715.1). Taxonomy (NCBI): domain Eukaryota; kingdom Viridiplantae; phylum Streptophyta; class Magnoliopsida; order Myrtales; family Melastomataceae; genus Melastoma; species Melastoma dodecandrum. The sequence continues at coordinate 58,303 of JARUPY010000286.1, read as the reverse complement.
CCCCTGCCGCCAAGCGGCGGCATTCCTCGCGAGTCAACAAGATCGCTCAGCCCGCCATCCTCCGCTAACGCTGCGGGCCAAAGGCTGCGGGTCGGTCGTTGCGGCGCTCACAGATCGCCATCAAGGCCGCGATGGTCGCGGGCTTGGAAACAGCAACAGGAGATCACCATGGCTCAGATTGGCACCTTCACCCGCGCCGAAGACGGCTCGTACACCGGCACCATCAAGACGCTTTCGCTCAACGTCAAGGCGCGCTTGCTCCCGGTCGACCCCTCGCAGAGCGAGAAGGCTCCGAACCTGCGCGTGATGGCCGGCACGATCGAGATCGGCGCCGCGTGGCAGCGGACCTCGAAGGAGAACACCATCTATCACTCGGTGAAGCTCGATGATCCATCCTTCGCGGCGCCGATCTACGCCAACCTCGTCGCGGTCGATGACGCCTACGCGCTGGTCTGGTCGCGCTGATCACCTTGCGGCGCCTCGCACCGGCGCGAGGCGCCGCCGCTCCTCTCTGCCGGATTTGCAGAGTGCCGAGGCCAGACGGCGCTGCAAACCCAGAACTCAAGCCAAAGCGCTACGCACAATGCTCAGCCCCGCATAATCCGCCCGACCCACAATGCCGGGGCCGGACAAAGCTCCTCGGCGTTTGCCCCGTGCCGAAAACTTCCCGCTGGTCCGCACGCGGACCGGCGAACACGGTGCAGCGCAAAAGAGCCGCTCGCTGGGCTCCGCCCGGCTCGAAAAGCACGGCTGCTAAAGCATCACTGAGAGCGCCGCATCATGCGGGGCTCTCTTGATCATTCGTTCTTGCTCACGCGCCGGTCTTCGCCCACGCGGCGTCCCTGTAGGCTTCGCGCCGCTTTCGCCAATGTGTGAACGGAGTTTCGACGACGGCAGGATTGCCGAGACCGAAAACAAGAGCGCGAACGGCAAGGACACCGTCAACGATGCGCACGCCAAGCTCGTTGTCCAGGTAATTTGGCGCGATCACGTCGATTTCATTCTCTTGCCGGATTTTCTCAGGCTTGTCCCTGCTGGCGGCAACCCACGTTTCGATTGTGCGGCGACCTGCATATTTGCATACCACGCGTTCGCGTGTTTCGGAAATGCCGAGTTTGCACACGACTTTGATCTTGAAGCGCGCTTCAAGCGTCGCCGCGTCGTGCTGCTGATAGAGCTTGAGGATTTGCTCCCAGTCCTGGGTCGCTACGATGGCGGCTGCTCCTTTTTCCCGGCCGACATTGAGCAGTTTCGGAAACTGTTCAAGACGCCCCAGAACGGGCAGCTCATCCAGGATCAGGTGCAGCCACGGACGATCCCGTTTCGGCATGGAGGGGCTGAGCAACTTGCCGCAGACGACATCCACAAGCAGGCCGCTGATCGCCGTCGAGAGAAGGGGATACTCCGCATTATGCTGGAGAACGATCGTCCGTGGCAGACCGGACTGCTCGGAAAGCCAGTCGCCGACGCTGAAGCGGCGCTCGTTGCTGGAGGCTTCCGCCTGCGCCAGCGGGCGGATCGTCGTCAAGGCCGCGACCCACAGCGTCAGCATCAGGCTTAGCGTGGTTCTGTTGGCCGCGCCGTCGTCGTCGAGTTCGATGAGATGGGCACTCGGCGCACGCGCGACCTCAAGAGCCGCGCGTAGCTCTTTCGGGCTTTTGAACACGAACTTAAACAGGTCGGCCCATCCCCAATCGGTTTTGCGCTCACGTTGCAACGCCTCGATGGTTCCCGACAGGATGGCCTTCGCGCCATTGGACCACATCGATTCCAGTTCTGGGCCCGACGGCACGAGCTTTTCCGCAACCTCGCGAGCGCCTTGCGCATTGGTGACGTCGCGGCCGATATCCCAAGTCCATCCTCTTGCGTCATGAGGCGCCACCAGAAGAATCCGGTCAATCGGCGCGCAGGAGAGAACGTCGCCCTTGGCGTCGTGAATGATCGATCGCCCCCCACGCACCAGAATCTGTTCAGCCCAACCACGGATCATCGCGCTCTTGCCCGAACCTTGGTCGCCGACGACAAGAATATTGGAAGCCTCTGCGACGGGCGTAAGCTGAACGTAGGGCGCAAGCCAGAGCGAATCCGGCTGCGCCGCTCCGGTCACGGCAATGGCGTTGCGCAGTGAGATTCGGCCCTGCGCCCCAAATATCGGCCACGGACCCCGGATCGTGCGGACCGTCTCCTTCGGCGAAGTATGCTTCCAGCTCCAGATCGCCGCAAGAAATGCCGCGATCATCGAGCAGCCAAGAAAAAGGTAGAGCCGGACATAGAACGGCGGCCAAGCCAACCACGCCCGGAGATTGGCTGTGCGGCAATCGAGATTGAAGACCTGCAACGGCCCCGGTCCGCAGTAGCGTTGGAAACCGTCATCCCAGACCGTTCTCCAGAAATAAGCCGGGGTGATGTTCGGACTGGCAAATGGAGCAAGAAGGGCGATGATGAAGAAGCTAAAGATCATGACGCCACATGCCGCAAGTAGCGCGGCTGCCAATGCGGGGCCGGTGGACTTCTTGAGCTTGATGCCTGTCATTGTGCTGTTACTCCACAATCTTGAGAAGGATCGAGCCGAGGATGACAAGGCCGAAACCCGCAGCCCATCCACGCACGACAGCCCGGACGAACCATCTGGGTTCGCGTCTTCGCAAGAGCGCCCAGCCGTAATCCTCTCCGGCCTCTGGAACGGCGGAAGATTGGGCGTGCGGGGTGGGCTCCGGTTCTCGCCAGTTCGGAAATGGGTTTTGATGGCCGAGGCTCGACAGGAACGCCGCGAGGCCCTCTTCTCCAAGGCGCGCCAGCGCGCTGGGGTCGAATTCGCCCGCACCCGTCTCGAATTGAGAGGCCAGCCGCTGTGCGGTTGCCCGCCGCTCACGGCTGCCTTCGTCGATGGCGCGTGATGCCGCCGCTCTGAAACTCTCATTCTTCATCGACGGTCTCCATCGTCTTGAAGGCACGGTCGAGTTCCGCGAATAGCGCTACCAACCACTGGGCAACGTCACCGCGTGCGATCTTGGCTTCCGCGCGTGGCAGGCCGCTCAGTTGCATGGCGGCCGGCGTATCGAGGTCCACGACATCAATGAACCGAGAGCCGGCCGCCTCGAAATGCCGCCATGAGCCGCCAGGAATCGCGCCCATGATGATGAGTGCATTGCTCTTCGCAGTGGTCTTGAGCTTGTCGCTCCACTCCTGCCAGGCAGCGGAAGCCGGATGCAGATCGGCGATACGGCCATCGCGCTGGTTCTCGGCAAGAATAATATTCGCGCGAGGGATCGCGGTTGTCAGGCGTTCGACTGTCCAATGCGCCTGTCGCATCGCTTCTGCTTCGGCCGTGAACGGTACGAAGACGACCGGATGGAAACCGAATTCGCCAAATTCTTCGTCCAGATCGACCAGAGCCGCCCATTCGGAGAACCGGCCAACCTCGCCAGCACCAATGTCGATGAGGATCGGAGCGGCCGTGTCCAGTCGCGTAACGGCGTCCAGCACCGGGCTAAACCGCGCCAGCTCCTTGCCGGGATCGGCACGCGCCGCCTTGGGATCAGACGCAATGGTGATGACGTCCTGGCCCAGCGCGGCCGACAACCGTTTTTGACGGTCAATTTGAATAACAACGGGGGAATATCCCGCGATCGCCAATTTGTCGGTGATTGCCAACGCCAGTGTCGATTTGCCGACCCCGCCTTTTTCGTTGGCGACAACGATAGCCCTGCGCCCTTTGTCGCTCTCGGTCATGGCTTCTTCCTTCGTCCCGCTTGATCACGGGTCAAGGAAGAAGCCATGGAATCGAAGAGGCCGGATGGATTCTGAGTTCTTTGCCGAAAAAGGTTCAGCGTGCGCGGTGATGTTCAAAAATCTTGTACGCGTAAAGCAGGAATTCCCGCCCGCTCATCAATTCGGGATGCCGACGTTCGCTAAACATCTCGGGCTGCTCTTTAAGATGCTGCCGGCTGCGTTCGATCCGTTCGATGAACTGCGCAGAAGACAACGGTGCGGATTGCCTGCGAGCGATCCTCCCAATGTCCCGAACAAATTCGAAGCCCTTCAAACTCACCAGCCGATGGAACATCAGCTTTGGGTCGAAATTGCCGGCGTAGACAGCCGGAAAGACCGCACCGGCATCGATCGGGTGGTTCATACCCGCGGCCACCTCCGTCTGCTTCGGATCGACAACCTCCTCCGCATCCGGGTCCTGCCGCATGCTCTTGCTGATTTCGTTCTCGATGCGGCGAAACTCCTGCGCTCGCGCGCGGCACATGTTGAGCGCGACAAATTGCGTCTTCTGGAAACGTATTTCTTCCCCGATCATGTCCTTGCGTTGGCCGCGAAAGCCCTCCGCCCAGTCCGCGATCTCCCGGCGCAGCGTGCTGCTCGGGTACAGGCATCGCAGGAATTTCGGGCGCTGGCCATTGCGCCAGGCCGTATCGATGAGCCGACGGCGGCGCTTCCCGGTCGTGCGATGATCGCGCTCGGGCCAGGGAAGCGAGAGTAACTCCTTGTCGAAGATGAAGTTCTGCGCCGCCTCCTGATCCGCCCAGTTGCGGACATTTCTTCCGTCGCGAAGCGGCACAAGATGCCGAAGGCGCTCGAAGATCACGAAGACGGTGACGGCGAAGGCGTCGTTGATCTGCTTCTCGATATCGTCGGTGACCTGCCCGCCGCTTGACCGCTCAGGCCGCATGCCGACCATATTTGCTCGAACCAGCAGCGGCTCGCCCCGGTCGAACCGCTCCCGTTCCTCGGGCGTTGCCTGGATCGCGAGCGGATTGTCGAGGCTATCGATAATCATCCCTTGGATACGTTGAGCCGGCCAGCCGGCCGCCATCTTTATCTTCAGCGGAACCTGCGGCGGATAGGCGGCCCTTCCCTTACGTATGGCCTCCCCGCTCACTGCAACGATCGGTCGGCTGAAGTCGAGATAGCCCTGGAAGGGCGTGTCCGACAGCAACAGCTTACGCAGCTTGCTCCTTTCGATGTCCGAAGTCGGCAGGTCTGCCGCCATGCTTGTTTCCTTTATCATCGCCGCCGCAAGGCATTCCTTGGGCCGCGAGGCTAACAAGCTCATCGGGAATAAGATGGATTCTGAGTATTCGGCCGGTAACGTTCCTGTGAGCCGCGCTTAACCGCCGCGTAACTTCGCCACCCGCGAAAGCTTGTCGTGGATGGAACGCGAAACAGCCGTGGGCTGATCTGGTCTCTGCACGCCGACCGGTTTGACCGCAGCCGCTTTCCGCGCCCGGGGCGCGGCTGTTTCACCGGTCCTGGATCCGGAAGACGCGTTTGGGGCGGCGGTCCGCAAAGTGCTCTCTCCCACGAGCCGGCCTGTTGGTGCGGATGCTGTCGCCTTCATTTGCCGCGATATTGCCCCGCGCAGATGATCCGCTGAAACCATTCCCCCGTCGGCGCGCCTAACTCCGACTGCCGCGAGCGCCCGCGCCAGTTGTGACCAGGAGCACCCTTCGCGCCGCAACTCCTCGAACACATCGATATGTCCCCGCAAAGCCCGATCGAACGGAATGCGTCCGAGTGGTCCCTCGAGATCGTCAGCCAGTGCCTTCAGCCGCCGTCGCACGTCAGAATTCATCCAGCTCTCCCGAAACAAATCGAGTCAAAACGATACATCGAAACGTCTCGATTTGTCACGACCTGACTCAGAATGTAACGTTCACACCTGTGCATCCCTTTATCGTGACGTTGCTCTTCGTTAAACGAAATGCGCAGTCACGCGACGGGTAACGCGTTAAACGCTTCGTTTCATAGGCGTTGGCATCGGGAATCTAACCTGAAATTACACGATAGTGTTTCTGGTAAATTCCTCAATATAATCCAGTAATTTATCGGATGCTGCCGCTGCTGATTTCGCATTGCCTCTGCAAATTTGTTCGGCCAAATTCGCGTGCAGCACGGCAGTATCAACGAGGCTTGCATGTCTTCTATGGTACTTCACCCAAAATCGCCTGGACAGGCCGTGCAGTAATGCCATGGATTTCGCAGCAAACTCATTTTGAGAAGCTTCATATTCCAGCTCGGTCAGCCGGTTGTCCCAGCGACTAAATAGCGTTTCATCGGTATCCTCGGTAAGCTGCCGCAGATTCGAGCCGATGTTAGCGAATTCCTTCCTCTGTTCTGGGCTGGCGCGTTCGGCGGACAGTCGCGCGAGCAAACGTTCAGTCTCCCTTCTCATTTCCAAAAGACTAAGCTGTTTGTGAACGTTCAATTCGCTGACCAGAACCCCCCTTCGTGGAAGAATGAGAACCAAACCCTCGCGTTCCAGACGTCGCAAGGCTTCACGTATCGGTGTCCTGCCCATATTCAACTGGCTGGCAAGAGTTTGTTCGGAGAGTGCGGCTCCTGGCCGCAATCGCAGGGTAATGATCATCTCCTCCAAAGCGCGATAGGCGTGGTCGGCCAGACTGATGTTTGAATCATCGTCGTCGGGTGCGAACGGCTTTTGCCGTTTGTTAGTATGATGTTTGCGAAGCATCAGACCGGGGCTCTCTCTCGATTTGGACAAATCAATATGAGTACACATAGCTGACATTTGTCCGATCGCAACGACGCAAATGACCTCTCAGCTGAGCGGTAGAGGACCACTGTAACAGACTTGACAAGCGGCGAGCCTTGGGCTTTGTTGCCGACAACTGAAATTTCAGATGTCGGCAATCAGGACTATGATCCAGAATGGTCGGCTAAAGGGAGGAAGGGTCATGGAACTGCAGAAATCAGCCATGTCCGATAGGCAACGCGCGTTCCGCGCGACCTATCGTCATCAAATCGCAACCTGGTACAACGGCTGGCTTCACGTCGCGGTGATTTTTGTTTCCGGCTTCGCCGTCATTTACGTCTGCGCGGCGAATTTGCGTGACGTCGCGTGGTGGATGTGGGGCGTCGTTCCGGTTGTTTTCCTGACGTACCAGTTCGGAGAATATTGGGCCCATCGTGTGTGGCTTCACCGGCCTGCGCAGAACGGGGCGCTTCGTGAACTCTACAATCGGCACACCCTGCAGCATCATCAATTCTTCACTGATCACGAGATGCGATTCGCTGATCACATGGACTGGCGTGTCACCTTCTTCCCGCCGTTCACAATGGCCACCATGCTTCTCGTGGCTCTGCCTAGCGCGGTGATTTCCGGTCTGCTGCTCTCGCCTAATGTTGGATGGCTTGTCATGGCGAGCGTGATTGGCAGTTACATGTGGTACGAGTTCGTTCATTTCTGCTGCCACGTGGAAGACAACTGGTTTCTGATCAACTGTCCGATCGTCAACACTGCGCGCAGACATCACAAGGCCCATCACGACCACTCCATTATGATGGAGGTCAATATGGGCATCGGAACGCCGATTTTTGATTGGGTTTACGGCACGTCCGATCTCGACCGCGGTTTTTTCGGGCACGTCTTCAATGGAAATAGCTGGAGGCACGTAAAGTCAGGCCTGCGAAAAACGGCAAAAACACCGACGCTGAAATTGCAGCGCTTGGCGGAGAGCCAGTGAACTTGCCTGTCGTGCTTTGAGAAGTTGCAAGTTGGAGCAACGTCGATGGATGCGCTTTCGATTGCCCGTACAATAGAGCCGGATCTCGTGTCGCTTGGATGGTTTTCCATTCTCTGGTTGGCTTGTTGTCTGAGCGGGCTGATAATTTCCGGCATGCTGCCCTTGGGTGTGCGCGGAAACAATCTCTCCACCCCCAGCGGAACTAGCCTGGTGGTCGTGAACATCTTCTTGCTCTTCTTGCTCCTCCTCGGAACGGTTTTGTTTGCTGCATTTACCATTCGCGTATCGAGCATCATTCTTATGGCAAGTTGGATATTCCTTTTTGTGCCTGCCATCCTTGATGTGTTTCCTGAGCGATGGATCGACAGTCGCGGTGGATTGACGGTCTTGCTCTGCGTTCAAGCAGTCGCGCTGGTGATGCTTTGTCAGTTCTCTTCTTTCGCAGCTACGCTGTCGATGATGTGAGCGAGAAATAAGATCATGATGACCAAGATAAAATCTGTGATTTCGATTCTTGTTCTTGCTGTTGCCTGCGGTATCGCAGCTTACGACTACCGCATCGAACTAATTGCACCGGCTTTGGTCTCCGTGGGGGTTGGCCTGTTCGTGGTTTTTGCCATTTGGGTCTTTCCCGATGTCAAACCGAAAAGTCAGGTCAACAAGTAAGAACGTCGCGTTAGGGAAACAACGCGTTACGGCGTCACCGAGAATAGGGACTTCTAATGAATCTAACGGGCAAAACTTTCCTTATTTCCGGCGCAGCGAGCGGCCTTGGTGAGAGCGCTGCTCGCCTTATGGCGCGCAAAGGAGCTAACATTGTTATTGGCGACATACTCGATGAAGACGCTTCGCGAGTTGCTCAGTCGATTATCTCTGACGGTGGGTCTGCGTCAGCCTTTCATCTCGATGTTCGCAATGAATCGGATTGGATCGGTGCGGTGAATTTCGCTGTATCCAGCTATGGCAGGCTCGACGGGCTTGTTAGCAATGCGGGGATCAGCGGGATGATTCCGGATGTCATGGATACGGAATATTTTGATCGTCTCCTTGCGATCCATGCTCGTGGAACTTTCCTTGGCATCAAACATTCAGCACCCGTCATTGCCCAGGCCGGCGGCGGATCAATCGTTGCCGTCTCATCCATCGCGGGAAAGGTTGGCGCGGATTACGTCCATATGGGGTACAATGCTGCAAAAGCGGCAATACTTCTTCTCGTGAAGTCAGCATCGGGATACTACGCGAAGGACAACATCCGCTCGAACGCGGTTATTCCCGGGTGGATGCCGCCGATGCGCACATCTGTTGCATCTGCAGACCCGGAGTTGCGTCCAAGGCTTCTGAAGTCGGTCCCGTTAGGGCGCACCGGTCTCTTTCTCGAAGTCGCTGAAGCCATCGCCTTCCTGTCATCCGATGAAGCTTCGTACGTTAACGGCGTCGAACTGCCAGTGGACGGCGGGTTTCTGGCATATCGAGCATTTTCGTAACTGTTGTGAGCGGTTGTGGCGATAGGTGCGTGTACGCGCGGCCTGGTTCGATACCGGTGCAAAGGCTTGAAAGGCGAGGACATGAGTATTTTCAAGGGAACGAGATCGATTGACGGGGTGCGGGTGACGGTCGATGGGCAACCGCTGGATCACGTTCTCCATATCAGGACTTATGGCAGCGGTTTCTTTGAATGGAGTTACGAAGGCGATGAGCCAATGCAATTGTCTTTGGCGATACTGAACGAGTATTACGGCGACCAACAGAAGGCGTTGTCGATGACCGAGATGTTCATGAAAGAGATCGTCGCGAACTTCGACAACGACTGGGAAATGACAAGCGAGGACATTCGAACTGCATTGCTACAGATGCATCCGATACCAACCAGTGTTTTGACGCGATGATATGTGCGGAAGCTAACGTAGTCGCCCACGTCCAGCTGCGAAATCGTTTCGTGCCCGCCTATCGCAGGGGCATCGAGGATCGGCACGGCGATAAGAGCAGGCTCGTAATCATCTCGATGAACATGCGGCAAAATACCGGGACCGCACGCCGGTAGTGCAGAAACGATAAGATTAGACAAGCTTTCATAATATGGCTGCAAGAGCGCGAAAAGCGCCGCGACAGCCAACGGGGGATATCAATTGTCGGATTTTGCTAAGCCGGACTTTGCAGGCTTGAACATCAGCCATTTGTCGCTTGCGTTCGGCGGACTGAAGGCGCTGTCGGATGTTACCTTCTCTGTAGCGCCAGGAGCGATCACGGCCGTGATAGGGCCGAATGGCGCCGGCAAGACGTCGCTATTCAACTGCATATCTGGTTTTTACAGGCCGTCGACCGGCAAGATTGAATTCGACGGTGAGGACATCACTCGGCTGCATCCGCCGGCGCGGGCCAAGATCGGCTTGGCGCGCACGTTCCAGAATATCGCGCTCTTTCGCGGCATGACGGTGCTCGACAACATCAAGCTCGGCCGTCACGCGCACATGCAGACTAAGAGCCCGTCTCGAAAGGTTGCGCGGCCGGGATGGTGCTGATTCCAGGAAGGTGCTGAATCTCACCTGGATGCGCCATGTGGACCCCGACCACGCGGCGGCAGCATAGTCGCTGCGGCCTTCGCTACGAAACCGATTTGACCGAAGCCGAGTGGGCGGTGATCGAGCTGCATCTTCCGCCGCCATGCCGGTCCGGACGTCCGCGGGAATGGTCGTTGCGCGACGTGATCGACGCGATCTTCTACGTGCTGCGCGGCGGGATCGCGTGGCGTTTGCTGCCGAATGATCTGCCGCCGAGGAGCACCGCGTTCCGCTGGTTTGCGACGTGGCGCGACAGCGGCCTGTTCGAGACGATCAACCACGCTCTCGTCATGGTCGATCGCGAGCGCATCGGGCGCGAGGCGTCGCCGACGGCGGTCGTTCTCGACAGCCAGAGCGTGAAGACCACGGAGAGCGGCGGCCCATCGGGATACGACGCCGGCAAGAAGGTGAAGGGGCGCAAGCGCCAGGTCATGGTCGATACCGACGGGCGCGGGCTGATCCTCGAGCCGCAGGCGGCCAGCGTGCAGGATCGCGACGGCGCACCGCTCGTGCTGCGCCTGTCGCGCCGCTCGTTCCCGTTCGTGACCAAGGCCTTCGCCGACAGCGGCTATGCCGGCGATCGGCCCGCGACGGCGACCTGCATCGACGTCGAGATCGTCAGGGAGCCTAAGGACCAGATCGGCTTCGCCGTCCATCCAAAACGATGGGTCGTCGAGCGCTTCTTCGCCTGGATCAGCCGCAACAGGCGTCTCTGGAAGGACCCAGAGGCGACGCTCGCATCGGCAAAGGCCTTCCTCTACGCCGCCTCCGTGATGATCCTCGTCAGGCGCCTCGCAAGGGCGGCGTGACTATCGAGACGGACTCTAACGTGCTCGATGCGTTGTGGTATTTCGGTCGCGCCAGGCGTGAGGAGCTTGAACTGCGTTCCGAGCTCGAGCGACGCGTGCTTGATTTTCTCGAGATGGAGCACATCCGCGATCATCCTGTCGCGTCGCTATCCTATGGCTTGCGCAAGCGCGTCGAACTTGCCCGCGCGCTTGCGATGCAGCCGCGCGTGTTGATGCTCGACGAGCCGGTGGCGGGCATGAATCGCGAAGAGACTGAAGACATGGCGCGTTTCATCCTCGAGGTAAAGGAAGAGTGGGGGGTGACCATCCTGATGGTCGAGCATGACATGGGACTCGTGATGGATATCTCGGACCATGTTGTCGTGCTGAATTTCGGTCAGGTGATCGCGGCCGGAAAACCCGCGGAGATTCAGAACAACCCGGACGTGATCACGGCCTATCTCGGGTCCGGCGATGTCGGTGAATTGTCGCGGCGGATCGCTTGCGAAAAGGCAGCATGATGGACTGGCTCTTTCTTATCGAGGTTGTTCTGTCGGGTCTGGGGTCAGGTGCGTTGTTTGCCCTGACGGGCATTGCCTTTGTGCTGATCTACAAAGCGACGAAGGTGATCAATCTTGCCGTCGGTGAGATGTTGATGCTGTGCGCCTATTTCTTCTTCGGTCTGACTACAGCGCTGGCCCTACCTGTGTGGCTCGCGATTATACTGACGGTGATCGGCGGCGGTATTCTTGGCGGCGTGGTGGAGCGGGCGCTCATACGACCGATGCTGGGTGAAAGTCCGATCTCGGTGTTTATGGTGACGGTCGGTTTGAGCTCGGTGTTGATTGGCTTTGTTGAACTCGTCTGGGGTGGAGATCCCAGAACACTGCCCAATTTCCTCCCGACAAAACCAGTGTTCATTGGCGATGCCTATGTATCGCCGAAGATAGCGGTATGCTTCCTCGTCGCTTCGTTGCTCATAGCTGGTTTTCTCCTGGTCTTTCGCAAATGGCGCGGCGGCGTGGCGCTGCGTGCCACTGCTGCTGATCAGGGAGCAGCGTTTTCATGCGGCATCAACGTTCCAGCGGTGTTCTCGATTTCGTGGATTGTCGCGGGGATGGCGACGGCTGGATCGGGAATCCTCATTGGCTCGATCGGTGGTATCTCGCCGAGCATGGGCGTGTTCGGATTGACGGTTCTCGTCGCGGTAATTGTTGGCGGGCTCGACTCGATTGCCGGGGTGCTTGTGGCTGGCCTGGCGATCGGTGTCATTGAAGCGCTCGTCGGTACGTATCTTGGCGGCGAATTCAAGCTCTTCGTCACTTTTGTTACTCTCATCATTGCCATGATGATCCGGCCCTACGGATTGTTTGGCACAATCGAGATCGAGCGACTCTGATGCGTATAAGCTCCGCCCACGAAACTTATGCCCAGGCAGAATCCTTTTTGGATACCAACGTGCAGCGCGTGATGTTGCTGTTGTTGTTCGCAGGGCTGGTAGTGTTTCCATTCTTGGCTGACCAGTACTGGATTTATCTTGCGTGTCTCGTCGCTATCCATATCGTCGGCACAACTGGTCTCAACATTCTCACAGGCTATACCGGTCTCATAAGCGTGGGCCAAGCGGCCTTCATGTCGGTCGGAGCCTATACGGTCGCGATCCTCGAGATCCATGTCGGTACGCCCTTTATCTTCAATTTGATTGCGGCTGGAGTAGTCGCCGCGGGCGTCGGCGCGATCTTCGGGGTCCCAAGCCTTCGCGTAAAAGGTCTCTACCTGGCTATTGCGACCATTGCGGCATCATTCATTCTGCATTTTCTATACACAAACGGACCGTCGATTCTCGGAGGTACGCAGGGGCTCAGTATGCCGCCGGCGCGGTTGTTCGGATACGATTTCGTGCGTCCGTTCCAGTTGTACTGGCTGTTCGTGCCGCTGACCGCACTATCGGTGTTCGCCGCAGCCAACCTGTTCCGGACCCGTATCGGCCGCGCCTTCATTGCGATCCGCGACCGCGATATTTCCGCGGAAGTGCTGGGAATTCCTCTGCTGAAGTACAAGCTGCTTTCCTTTGCGCTCTCGTCCTTTTACGCCGGTGTTGCTGGCGGAATGTGGGCCTACTTCTTTCGCGTGGTTACGCCGGAAAGCTTTCCGTTGATCTATTCGATATTCTTCCTCGCCGCCGTCATCGTCGGCGGCATGGGTACGATCCTTGGCGGCATTCTTGGCGCGATCTTCATGACCGTGATCCCGGAGCTTCTCAAGCTGTTAGTCTCATACATGACCTTCATTCCGGATGCGACGGCACAGCTGTCGCCAATTCGCACAATCGTTTTCGGCTTGCTCATCGTTATGTTTCTGTTGTTTGAGCCGCAGGGCCTCGCCGAAACTTGGCGCCGCATACGGCGTTTCTTCCATCTATGGCCGTTCAAAAAGTAATATGTAGGGAGAAAGCAATGATTATCTTTCCAACGCGTCGGAAATTGCTGTCGTATGCAGCCGCCGGCTGTCTTGCTCTCGGAATCCAAACGTCGGCGCGCGCTGCCGATGATATTGTCATCGGCGCATCGATGCCGCTGACCGGTGCATTTGGTTTCGCAGGTATTCCGCTCAACCTCGGGATCCAGGACTATTTGAAGATAGCGAACGATGCCGGCGGCATCGGGGGTCGCAAGATTAAGTATGTATCCGAAGATACTGCATATGCGGTCGATAAATCGATCGCAGCGTTCAACCGCATCACCGCCAGCGAGAAGGTTAGCCTCTACTATGGAGATTCCACGGGGTTCGCCAAGACGATCAACGCCGAACTCAGTCGCCGTGACAGCATCCTTATGGCCGGCACGTCCTTCGCGACTGAGCTGAACAATCCGAAAAACTTTCCGTATCAGTTCATCCCGGGCCCTGACTACTCGCAAATGATCGGCATTCTCCTGGAGTACATTGCCAAGACGACGCCGGGCGCCAAAATCGCTCTCGTCAATTCAGATACCGAATTCGGCCGGGATCCAATCGCGGCGACAGAGAAGCGGGCGGCGGAGTTAGGTCTGAAAATAGTCGGTAAGATCGCAACGCCGCCGACCAGCGTCGATGTATCGACCGAAGTCTTGAAGCTGCGCCGGGCGGATCCCGACTACACGATCTTTCACGGCTATGTTCTCGCGCCGTTGCCGGAATTCATGACGCAGATGAAGCAACTGGGCCTCAAAAGCAAGTTCATGGGTACCTTCTGGTCGATGGACAATTCCATCTGGGCCAATTCTGCTGCGGTCGCTGACGGCTACATGGGTGTGATGCCGTATCGCTATTACTTCGACACGGAAGGCAAGTCGCCGATGCTGGAGAAGATCCGGCAGCTCCGCCCCGAGTATCAGACGATATACTACACCCAGGGCTTTCTCACCGCGATGCTAATGATCGAAGCGGCAAAACGTACGCTCGATGCCAAGAAGGATCTCACCGCGAGCAACATGAAGGCCTCGTTGAACTCGATCAAGGACTTCGATACCGGCGGTATCATCGGCGTACCGATCTCGATCTCTGGCAACACCATTCCTGTCGGTCGCGTCTATCAATACGACGGTGCGAACAAGACCATGAAGCCGGTCTCCGACTGGATCAAGATTGCGAAGTAATGACAATGGCCGCGGACACACTTCTCTCAGTGAATAATATCGAGGTCGTTTATAGCAAAACGGTCCAGGTGCTCCGCGGCCTGTCGTTGAAAGTCGACAAGGGAGCGGTGGTTGCCTTGCTGGGCCCGAACGGGGCCGGCAAGTCAACCACGCTCAGGGCCATTTCCAACTTGCTTGAGTTGGAGGATGGCAAGGTCACCGCGGGCGAAATCCTGTTCAAGGGGAGCTCCGTGTCACGTCTCGCTCCGCATCAGTTGGTGCGGGGCGGGCTCTTCCATGTGATGGAAGGTCGCAGAATTTTCGAAGACCTTACCGTCGAGGAGAATCTGACCGCCGCCACCTATGCGATGTCAGGCCGCAGCGGCGCGAAAACTCCTTTCGATCTCGTCTATACATACTTCCCGCGCCTGTTCGAGCGGCGAACCGGACGCGCCGGTTACCTATCCGGCGGTGAGCAACAGATGCTGGCGATCGGCCGCGCGCTAATCGCTCAACCAGAACTCATGCTGCTCGACGAACCGTCGCTCGGCCTGTCGCCGAAACTGGTGGAGGAAATTTTCACGATCATCGCTCGCATCAACCGCGAGCAGGGCGTCTCGATGCTGTTGGTCGAGCAGAATGCGGCCGTCGCCTTCGCTGTCTCGACCTACGGGTACATCATGGAGTCGGGAAGGATCGTGACAGATGGTCCCACGGCGCAGCTTCTGCGCGATCAGGACGTTCGGGAATTTTACCTCGGTGTCGGCGCGGCGAACGCCGAGACCAAGGGTTTTCGCGGTATCAAGCACTACAAGCGCCGCAAGCGCTGGCTGTCCTAACGTTGTGATGAGGATCGCATGAGCGACAGATTTCCTGAGATGACATTGCCGCAGGCGCTACGTGAGAATGCCTGTGTTCATCCGAACCGGGTTGCTATCAGGCAAAAAAAATACGGAATCTGGAATCCGTGTACCTGGAAGAACTACTATACCCGTGCCCGTCATATCGGACTCGGCTTACGCGCGTTGGGACTGAGTGCAGGCGGTCACATCGGCATTCTGTCCGAGAACCGGATCGAATGGGTGCTGGCGCAGCTTGGCGCAAACATTATCGACGGTATTGCAGTTGGGGTTTATCCCACCAGTCCGTCGAACGAAGTCGCTTATGTGCTGGCGCATTCTGAATCCGAGATCATCGTGTGCGAGGATCAGGAGCAGGTCGACAAGGTTCTGGAATGCCGCGACGAACTGCCAAAGCTGCGGAGGATTATCGTCGTTGAAACCAAGGGCATCAGAGATTACCCGCCCGATCAAGTCATGTCGTTCGATGCGCTGGAAGCGATTGGCGCCGACTTGGAGACGAGCCATGCCGCTTTGGTAGATGGCATCATCGATCGTCAACAGTTATCGCAGATCGGATTGATTATCTACACCTCCGGCTCCACCGGGAAGCCAAAAGGTGCAATGCTGAGCTACAAGAACATTCGGGCGCAGGCGATTGGTTGTGCGGATCGGCTGGTTGTCGATCAGTCGGCAAGTGTTCTGTCCTATTTGCCGCTATGTCACGTCGCCGAGCAGATGACGACAGTGATGGTCCCGACTTATCTGGCCTCGTTGGTCAGTTTCGGAGAGTCAATTCGGACCGTGCAGGAGGATCTACGAGAGGTTGCGCCAAGCGTGTTCCTTGGCGTGCCACGCATTTGGGAAAAACTGCATTCGTCGATCCACATCAAGCTGCTGGAGGCGGGACGCGTCCGGCGCGCGATATTCGAACGGGCCTATTCTGCTTGCGAGCCGTTTGCGGAGAAGAGTGCCGCCGATCGAACGCTATCCGAAAAATTCAAGTTTGCGTTGTCGTACTGGCTGATTTTCCGCGCACTGCAGAACTTCATTGGGCTGCGAAAGACCCGCATCGCCATGACCGGCGCTGCGCCGATCTCGCCCGCGATTGTGCATTTCTTTCGCGCCATCGGGGTGCCGCTGATCGAGGTCTACGGCCTGACTGAAAGTGCGGGCATTGCGCTCGGGCAGGTATTGTCTGACCGGCGGGTGGGGACGGTGGGTAATGGTATCGACCGGATGGAAACAAAGCTCGGAGAGTCGAACGAGCTTCTTATTCGCGGAGATACGGTGTTTGCGGGGTACTACCGAAACGAAGAGGCGACCAGGATGTCGATCCGCGACGGATGGCTGCACACCGGCGATGTCGCGGAATTCAAGGATGGTCATTTCCGCATCGTGGACAGGCTGAAAGATATCATGATTACGGCAGGTGGAAAGAACCTCAGTCCGTCGGAGATCGAGAACATGGTAAAGTCGAGCCCGTTCATCAAGGAGTGCATCGTCATAGGTGATGCGCGTAAGTATGTCTCGGCACTGATACAGATCGACTATGATCTCGCCGGGAAGTGGGCAGAGGAAAAGGGCGTCGCCTACACAAATTTCAAGAACCTCACAGAGAACGACAGTCTTCGCGAGTTGATCCAGTCGGAGATCGATACGGCCAACGCGCAACTTGCCCAAGTTTCGCAAATCCGGAAATTTCATCTTCTGACAAAGGAGCTGGATCACGATGACGACGAAGTCACAGCGACAATGAAGGTTCGTCGCTTCAATGTTCAGAAGAAGTACGCTTCAGAGATTGAGGGTCTCTATAGCCGACATGGTGCATGAACGGCCTCAACCCTTCATAGCTTCTCATTCGGCGGTGTGAATGATCGGCGAGACCATCGTGTATAGACAAATAGAGTACGGGTCTCGTCCGTTTCGGGCGTTCGACCTATCGGACCAATCAGGGAGTTCGGATATGAGCAACGGTCAGGGCCAATACAGCGTCGGTCTGGACAAGACGGCGGCCAATTACGTGTCGCTCTCTCCGCTCAGCTTTCTTGCGCGCAGCGCGAGCGTCTATCCGGACCATACCAGCACCGTTTACGAAGGCCGCACGTTCACCTGGGCGCAGACCTATGAGCGCAGCAAGCGCTTCGCATCGTTCCTTGCTTCGCGCGGCATTGGCCGGGGCGACACGGTCGCAGCGATGCTGCCGAATATCCCGGCGATGAACGAGGTTCATTTCGCCGTGCCGATGGCCAGCGGCGTCCTCAACGCACTCAACATTCGGCTTGACGCGGCGTCGATCGCGTTCCAGCTCGATCACGGTGGTGCGAAGATCATTCTGGTCGATCCCGAGTTCACAGGCGTGATTTCCGACGCTCTGGGTCTGATGAAAAGCCCAAAGCCGCTCGTGATCGACGTCGACGACGCGGCCTTTGCCGGCGGCAAGCGGATCGGGGAATTGGAATACGAAGCCGCCGTGGCTTCGGGCGACCCGGACTTCGTCTGGCATCAGCCGCAGGACGAGTGGGACGCCATTGCACTGAGTTACACATCCGGCACAACGGGTAACCCGAAGGGCGTCGTGACGCATTATCGCGGCGCGTATCTTAACGCCGTGAGCAATATTCTGGCCGGCAATCTCGGCACGCACCCGATCTACCTGTGGACGCTGCCGATGTTCCACTGCAACGGCTGGTGCTTTCCATGGACCATCGTGGCATCGGCCGGCGTCAATGTCTGCCTGCGCAAGGTCGATCCGGCGAAGATTTTCGAGCTGATCCCCAAGCACGGTGTGACCCATATGTGCGGTGCGCCGATTGTCTACAACACGCTCATCAACGCACCTGGCGCGCCAAAGGGCAAATCTGCCAAGCCCCTCATCGGGCTGATCGCGGGCGCCGCGCCACCGGTGGCGGTGCTCGAGGGCGCCGAGAGTATCGGCATCAAGCTGACCCACGTTTACGGCCTCACCGAAGTCTACGGCCCGGCCACCGTCTGCGCCGAACAGCCGGGTTGGGATGATCTCCCGGCCGACCAGCGCGCCCAGCTCAAGCGGCGCCAGGGCGTGCCTTACCCCCTTCAGGAGGCCGTCACAGTCCTTGATCCGGAGACCATGCGCGAGGTGCCACGCGATGGCGAAACCATCGGCGAGGTCATGTTTCGCGGCAACATCGTCATGAAAGGTTACCTGAAGAACGAGACGGCTACACAGGAAGCGTTTGCGGGCGGCTGGTTCCACACCGGCGATCTCGGCGTTCTCGACGAGGACGGCTACGTCATCATCAAGGACCGCTCGAAAGACATCATCATCTCGGGCGGCGAGAACATCTCGTCGGTGGAAGTCGAAGACGTGCTTTACAAGCATCCGGCGGTGCTGTTCGCAGCCGTGGTCGCCAAGCCGGACCCCAAATGGGGCGAGGTGCCCTGCGCTTTCGTTGAACTGAAGGACGGCGCGACCTCGACGGAGGCCGAGATTCTGGCCTACTGCAAAAGCGTGCTGCCGGGATTTAAATCGCCGAAGTCCGTGATGTTCGGGGCACTCCCGAAGACGTCGACCGGCAAGATCCAGAAATTCATGCTGCGCGAACAGGCGGATTCCGCGAAGGCGATTTCGGCGTAGTCCCTGTGCTGCAAAAGAATTTGCGAGCTTGGGTGGGCGTAACTTAGGCTTCACGTTCTTCACCGACGGAGCGGCGTGCGCTCGCCGCTCCACCCGGTCTTCGGCCAGGGTCGGAGGGAAGCGCAGGTATAAATCCAACGAAGAAAGGAAGCAGAAATGGCAAGCGAGAAGATACGTAACTCCCCAAATCGATGAACTACTCACGCCGGAGAACTCGGCGTTCATCGTCATCGACTACCAGCCGATCCAGGTCAGCTCGATCCGCTCGATGGACCGCGACGAGCTGGTGTTCAACATCGTCAGCACGGCCAAGGCTGCGATGAACTACAAGCTGCCGGTCGTCCATTCGACCGTGAATGTCAAGACCGGGAGGAATAAGCCTCCGATCCAACCGCTGGCGGAGGTGCTCAGTGGCTTCGCGGCGGTCAATTGTCATGCGAGTCTCCAGAGGCGTGCCGACAAGCCTTTCGCTTCGTGTTCGCGCGTGGCGATGAACTATCTACTCTTCGAAAAAACAGGGAGTTAAATCCGATGAATGATACGGTCGAGACTATACGGCAATATGCTGCGGCGTGGAACGAGGCCGATACTGCCAGGCGCGACACATTGCTGGCCGCCTGCTGGGCCGAGGATGGTGTTTATGTCGATCCGAATGTCGAGATCTCCGGACGGGAAAATCTTTCACGTCACATCGCCAAGGTGCAGGCCGCGCGGCCCGGGGCCTACCTCGAATTCATGAGCAGTGTCGATAGGCATCACCGCGTGCTGCGGTTTCTTTGGCGGCTTATGCATGCCGACGGTACGTGCGGTGATATATCGATCGATATCGGCGAGATCGGCGCTGATGGGCGCCTCGTCAAGATGATCGGATTCTTTGGGCCATCGCCTGCACTCTAGCGCAGATGCCCCGTTAGCCGCACGACGAAATCAGGACTTCCCGCGACGCCGCCCATAGAGACAGCTGCCGGGGCCACAACGTGCTACGGCAGCCACCGCGACGCTTCTTCTGGGCAGCCGCCTCAGGGTTGAAGCCGTTCCAGTTCTCGAACACGTCCATGAAGCCCGGAACGGTTTTTTGCGGTTCCAGTCACGCTGCAACCAGAGCGTCGCCTGGCTGATCAGCTTGCCTTCGGCCTGCTTGATGCGGCGGAGGCCGACTTCATGCGCGGTCAGCGAGGTGCCACTACGGCTACCGCGAATCGCCTATGCCGCCGGCCCGGATGAATAGCTGGCACACGGGTGAACAACGCTCAGTTGTCGTCGGCTTTGGCGGTTTAACTGTGCAGTCGGTCGCGGCGACCGTAGGGTGGCTCGCTCGAAATTTGCGACTCGGCGATGGTGGCCAGCGACCAACGGGCGCTTGGGGCGCGTCAAATCGAGTACGTAAACATTCTTTCGGTAACGAAGACATTTCTGGATGAGGCAAATTTTCAGTGTATCGTGGGAATTGATAGGCTTATACGGCAACACGCCGAGTGATGGCGACGTGGTTTACGACGGTCGCAGCATTCTCGGAATTTAGCCGGATCGCCTATTTCGGCGCGATTGATGCGCAGCTTTCAGATATTGCAGTCGTTCGCCGACATGACTGCGCTCGATGTGGTGACGACGGCGGCGCTGACGCGAAGGCTGATGCGTGACGCCATCGACTTTGCCGCGCAGGCCCTGATCCCGCGTCGGCCTTGGTGGCAAGGAACTCAAGACGCCGCTGGCGCTGCGCATGTTCGACCATGACGATGGTGACGCCTTGCCTGTTCAATTTTTGATGATGGCGATCGGCGCTGCGGTTTCAGCCATCGTCAGGCCGGCCATCACCTTATCCAGTAGGATGCAACGCGGTTCGGTTGCGATGCATTCGGCAAGCTCGAGGAGCTTCTTGTCCTGCAACGCGCTGTTACGTGCTGGAGCGTGGACAGGTTGCGCGTACGCCATCGCTCATGAAATCGAAGCTGTTTCTTCTGGGCGACGTGATCCTGCGCGTGCCGCAAGTGATCGCATTTGCGGTCCCGTTTGTTCTCGCCGGCGGCCTCAATATCATGCTGGGATCGACCGACTTGGCCGCTGGATCCGTGCCCTGCATCAGAATGCCCATGCGGCGGGGCTGATGGGAATCGATGTCGGCCGCATCCAAGTCATGACCTTCGCGCTTGGCATCGCGATTTTGGCGCTGGCTGCGGCGTTGCTGTTGCCGGGCACGCCCATCCAGCCACCCAGGGCCTGCGCTAGCGCGGAAAACTCGGCAGCATGCTGCCTGGCTTTCATTACTTCATCTACGGCATCGTGGTTATCGGCGTCATTCTGGCGACGCCTCAAGGACTGCTGCCGCTTTTCGATAAGCTATGGTTACGTTTGCTTGGAGCGCCGATGGGGCACGATTAGCGCCTCACCCGGGTGTTGTGGTTTCTCAACGGTCGCAGCAGTGCAGAGATCGACGTCAGCGGCAACTCCGCAATGCCGTCGCCAAGTGTTGCGCGCAGTTTCCCAGCGAATACTGACGCCGGATCGCGACATCGCCTATCCGCGATCGCGTTCGTCAATGCACTGACCGCGGTTGGCTAGGCTGCGGCCGGACGTGGTGCTCCTATGACGGGGGATTGGATGGTCGAAAATTATATAGCTATTTCAACAATATATGAGTTCGTAGTCTTGTTCTGAATGGCGCGCCAAATTGCCACCATTCAGAATAAAACCACGAACCCGTTACCTTGCCGGTCTGAGATCCTTCAAGAGAGAAGCCGCGAGAGCCTCTTCAGCAACGGAGAGGCGGTGCTGCTGCATCGCTGTCATCAACCCGTCGTCCCAAGATGCGCCTACAGCCTTTCCCGTGAGCGCCTGTCTAAGGTCTGATGCTCCTTCGACGGCGGACTCGTAGTCGGTGGCGTTAAAGCGCCAGGATTGCGCTCCATGCTCGCGCATCACATGGTTGCCAATTCGCACTCCCGCCCAATCGAAATCGCCGTGATAGCAAAGCTTCGCACTCGCCTTAGCCAATTGCGACAACAGGCACCGCTGTGCCGCGGCGGGCATGCCGTCAGTGCAGACCAGCGGCTCACAGCCGGCGCCCCAGTGATCCGCAGCGATGGCCACGAGATTAGGGTTCTCACAGACATAGACCTTGCGATCCGCCACGTCCCACGACGGCGGGGAGCGCAATAGCGACCGTAGCGAAGCATAGACGGGCTCTCCCGGCGACTGACCGTGACTCCTCGTGCCGCGCATGGGTAGGTTCAGAAATAGGACGGGGCGTGCCAATTCATTGACCAGTACGCCGGCCTTAGCCCAGACGTCGCGGTCGTGCTCCACGCTTTCGCCCGGCTCCAATTCGGTCTCTCCCGCCAGATCGATGGCATCATCGTTGCTTTCGGTTCGAGCGATCAACCGACGCCAGACGGTCAGTATCAGGGTTGCCGTTGGTCGGCCGCCGTCGAGCGCGTGGGCGTCGCCCAATACTTCGGCGGCTAATTGTGAACGTGTGACGCCGCCCGCGGGCAGGCGCTGCAATGTTGCTTCGGCCCGGCGGCAGAGTTGGAGCGCCGCCGTCGGGCTCTGGCCTGCAAGGCGCTTAAGCAAAGGGCCTAAAAATGTCCTGCTTTACGCGTGAAAAATAACGTTCCTGCGCCATCAGCCTTTCCCCCAAGGAAGATATCGAACCTGTCCAGGGCGAACATTACAAGAACAATCTTCGGCGGCTGAGCGAGATTTTTATGGCTGCAATTTTTAGGCGCAGCAGTTCAAGCTGAGAGCGAAGCGGACGGAATACGGACGCTGTACCTTAGCCAAACTGCAGAATCCGAAAATTTACACAATAATTTCAATTACATAGGAGTTCGTAGTTTTATTCTGGATGGCGCGCCATCTTCTCACGAATGCCAAGAGGATCTTCGTCGTCGGCACTGGTCGCAGCGCGCTTGCCTTGAAGATGGCGGCGATGCGCTGGATGCATCTGGGTCTAGTCGTCCACGTTGTCGGCGAAACGACAACTCCGGCCATCGTGCGAGGGGACCTTCTCGTCGCCGCCTCCGGGTCTGGCAAGACATCTACGGTGGTCCACGCGGTTGAAGTCGCGGAAAGCGTCGGTGTCGAGGTCCTCGTCCTGACGGCGGACCGCACCTCACCGATGGCGAAGAAGGCCACCGCGGTCGTTCTGGTCAGGGCCGCGGGGAAGCAGGAAAAGGACAGCGCGGCATCGCGCCAATACGCCGGCTCGCTGTTCGAACAGACTGTCCTGCTCTGCCTCGACATGCTGTTCCAGCAGATGTGGAAGGCCAGCGGCCTCGATCACGATCAGCTCTGGGCCAACCACGCCAACCTCGAATGAAGCAGGAGATCGACATGAAGCTGCAAGTCGCAATGGATCTGCCCTCGACCGAGGCCGCGCTGGCCCTTGCCGGGAAGGTCGCGGAACACGTCGACATCATTGAACTCGGCACTCCGCTCATCAAAAAGGAGGGACAGGCCGTGGTGGCGGCGATGAAGAAGGCTTATCCCGACAAGCTGATCTTTGCCGACATGAAGATCATGGACACCGGCGAGCTGGAGGCCGACATGGCATTCGAAGCCGGCGCGGATATCGTCTCGGTGCTCGCGGTGTCGAACGACGACACGGTGAAGGGTGCAGTCACCTCTGCCCGCAAGCATGGTCGCAAGGTCTGCGCGGACACCATCGGAGTGCCCAATAAGGCGAAACGCCTAGGCGAGCTCGAGAAGCTCGGCGTCGACATCGTCGAACTGCACGCAGGGCTCGATGAGCAGGCGCAAGAGGGCTACAGTATCGAGGAGCTTCTGGAGGTCGGCCGCAACTCGAAGCTCGACTTCGCCGTGGCCGGCGGCGTCGACCTCGAGCGTATCGAAGCCGTCGAGAAGTCCGGTGCCGCCGTCGCGGTCTGCGGTGGATCGATCTACAACGCGAAAGACCCTGGTGACATGGCGAGGCAGCTGCGCGCCAAGATCAAGACGCTGGGCTAGACGATCCTTTCCTAAGTCGGGCGTAGCCGGTTGGCAACGGCCAATGTCCCTCATAGCCCGGCTTCCATCCGTTCGGCGGCTTTGCGCGGCAGGACCTCTGCTCAAGCGCGCTCTCGATAAAAGATAGGCAGGCTGCGGGGCGGCAGCGCGCGGCAGTGGCGACACCGGGCAAACCCATTGCCGCGAGCATTTCAGTCGGTGCACGTCGGATCAGTTCGTCAGCGGTTCCAGATTGCCCAGCAGCGTCGGTATGAGTTCGCTCACGGTGGGATGGATGTGCATGGTCCGCTGAAGGCTCGTCTAAGGAACCTTGGCCGCCATCAGGTCGAGAACGGCATGGATTGCCTCGTCGCTCTCGATTCCGAGCATGGGCGGCGGCTTCGGCTCCGGGCTTCGTCCCGCCTACCAGCTCTTCCTCGCGGTGCTTGCGTCGCAAACGCTGGAAAGGTCCGTCCGAGTGGCGCTGACGCGCGACCAGATGTTCACCTTCAGCTACCGGCCCGAAACGATCCAGACCGTGTCGCTGGGCGCCGAGCCCTCGGGCAAGCTCACGGCAATCAAGCACCATGCCGTCGCCGGGACCTCGCACTTCGAGGATCACCAGGAGGTGGTCGTGAACTGGTCGGGCCTGCTCTACGATTGCAAGAACGCCAAGCTGACCTACGAGCTCGCCAAGATCGACACGTACACGCCCGCAGATATGCGCGCACCTGGTGCCGTTCTCGGCGTCTTTGCCGTCGAGTCGGCCATGGACGAGCTCGCCTACGAGACGGGCGTGGACCCGGTCGAGCTCCGCCTGCTGAACTACGCGGAAACCGACGAGAACGAAGGCAAGAAGTTCACGTCGAAGGCTCTGAAGTCGTGCTTCAGGGAGGGCGCCGAGCGCTTCGGGTGGTCCAAGCGGTCGGCCGAACCGCGTTCGATGCGCGCGGGACGCGAACTGGTCGGCTGGGGCATGGCGACCGGCGTATGGGAAGCGCAGGTCATGAACACGCAGGCCCGCGCCACCATTCATGCTGACGGCACGCTGGAGGTGGCCAGCGCGACCGCTGACATCGGCACCGGCACCTACACCGTGATGGGCATGATGGCCTCCGACATGTTCGGCATCCCGATCGACAAAGTGCGCGTCAAGCTCGGCGACTCGAGCCTACCGGCGGCTCCCGTTGAGGGCGGCTCATGGGCGGCCGCATCGACGTGCTCCGCCATCAAGCTCGCGTGCGAGGCGCTCAAGAACGACCTCCTTGAGCGCGCGGGCGCGATGGACGACAATCCGCTGGGCAAGGCCGAGCCCGAAGAGGTCGAGACGCGCGAGGGGCGCCTGCGCCTCGTCGGACGGCCGGACGTCGGCGTCGCGATCGCCGACATCCTGCGCGCGGCGGGACTGGACGAGCTCTCCGCCGAAGCCGAGGCTAAGCCGGACACCAAGGTGCAGAAGACACACTCGTCCTACACGCATTCCGCCGTTTTTTGCGAGGTGCGGGTCGACGAGGAACTCGGCATCATCCGCGTTGCCCGGATCGTCAATGCGGTAGCGGCTGGCAAGATCATCAATCCGAAGACGGCGCGTAGCCAAATCCTCGGTGGCGTGGTGATGGCGCTTGGCTCCGCCCTGGAGGAGGAGACCTTCACCGACCATGCGCTCGGCCGATTCATGAACCACAACTTCGCCGAGTACCACATTCCGGTAAACGCGGACATCAAAGACATCGACGTGATCTTCGTGGATGAGCCCGACGACCTCACCAACGATCTTGGCGTCAAGGGCTTGGGCGCGGCGATTGCCACGCCACAGGCGTGCGCGTCCGAAGCCTGCCGATCACGGTCGACAAGCTCATCGAGAAATCGGCGCTCCAAGCTGCGGAGTAGCAAATGTGGTGGGCGGCGTAGCTATAGACACCGCCGCCCTTCGTACATGCGTGGTAGGTTGAAGGTGTGGAATATCGCGTTCTGCAGTAGGTGGGACGGCGTCGCCACGCCAACATCGGCTAAACACGTTTTTCAGAGGGTGCCGTCAGCCTCGTGACATTATGCGCCCTGAGACCACTCATCACATCCGAGAGCACGCGGTCAACGCAAAAAGGCAGACGATTGTGAACCAAGTCGCGCTCGTCGCCGGCGCCGGCGGCATCATCGGCAAGGCGTTGATGGAGGAGTTGGCCCACAGGCGCGACTGGCGTGGCCTCGCGCTCGCGCGAACGAACTGCGACGTGTCCGTCGATCTTACCGACGTGACCGCCACGCAGACGGCACTGAGGTTGGCACGCGAATCTAGCCATGCTGCGCAACCTCCTCGACGGTCTCTCCGCGGTTGGCGCCCCGCTCAAGCGTATTGTTCTCTATCAAGGCGCCAAGGTCTGAGGCGTCCATCTCGGACCTGTACCATCGCCCTTCTACGAAGATGAAAACCCGCGCCCTATCGGTCCCAACTTCTATTTTACGCAGGAGGAGGAGCTACGCCGTCGGGCAGACAAAGGCGGCCCCGAGTGGGTCATCCTCAGGCCTGACGTCGTACTCGGCGACGCCAGCGGCAACACGATGAACATCGCCACCGTCATCGGCGCCTACGCCGCGCTCAGCAAGGCGAACGGCGCGGCGTTCCGCTTCCCGGGATCGGCTCAAGTCTACGATCACTGTCTGGCGCAATTCACCGATGCCCGTGTGCTCGCCCGTGCGAGTATCTGGGCAATGACGGCGGAGAAGGCGCGGCACGAAGTGTTCAATTACGTCCATGCGCCATTTCGCTGGCGGCGCGTGTGGGAGAAGGTGGCGACACATTTCGAGCTTGAGACGGGTGAACCCATCCCCTTCTCGCTAAAACTTAGGTCGCCACTAGCCGCGCCGCCGCCTCTCTTATACGCAAGAGTTTGCCGTTTCGCGGCGCCCACTGTGGGGGGGGTCTCAAAGGTCGTCGTACGGTTTCAACAGGATATTCATTTCCCACCATGGGTCGTACTTCCCTTCTCGGGCGTCAGCTAGGTTCCTCGCAAATTTTTCCGGGTGAAACTGACAGAAGGTGACGCAGTCTGGGCAAAGGGCACCAAAGCGGTCTCGAATGATGCTCACTTTTGCGGTGAATTCGAACAAACAGTACATACACTTGATCGGCCATGGATCATCGTCGCTGTACACAGGTCGCCCCCGCCTGTAGTCGCGGGTCAGCGGCCCGGCGCCGGACAGCTGGTCCTGGAAGGACACGTCGGGCAAGACACGCGTATAGGCGCCGCTGACGCCGACCGTATCGTCGGGCCGGCCCGGGATCAGGCCCTTGTAGGAGACGCCGGCGTCGACGTAGACGTCGAGCAGGTTCTTGTCGCTGGGGCCGCCCGAGGCGCGCACGAACACCGAGGCGCCCTGGTCGTCGGTGCCGGGCTTGCGATAGATCGTCTGATCGACGATCGCATAGGAGAAATCGTTGCCGCAGCGCACGTCGTAGACGCTGCTTGGCACCGTCTGCAGCTGGAAATTGCCGAAGTGGTGCACGTAGCCGATCTTGATCGTGCCGGGCAGGCCCTTGGCGTCCTTGCCCTGGTTGTAGGTGAATTGGCCTTCGGTGAAGATGAGCGGCGCGTCCTTGAGGCGGAACAGCGTGCCGTTCATGTCGCGCTGCTGCGGCAAAGGGGCGGTCTGGCCGGGAATGAAGGGCCCTGCCGGGTCGCCATTGAAGACGGCGGCGAGCAGCGTGATGTTGTCGTTCGGCACGATCTTGAGGCGCGCGCCGGGCGTCGCGAGCTGGCCGAGGCGCACGAAGATCTTGCCGTCGTCGAGCTTCTGCTCGTACCAGAGCTCGTAGAGCTTGGCCGACGGATAGGCCTCGATGCCGCTCGTCGTGAACAGGTCCAGCGTGTTGTTGCCGGTCAGCCCGCGGCCGTGGATCTCGAAAGCCTGGGCATGGATCGCCGCGCCCTTGATCTTGGCCAGCTTCTCGAGATCGACGTCGAGCTGCATGTCGAGGCGGCCCTCGTAGGTGGCGCCCTGCTTGATGCCGCCCGACGTGTTGCCGAGCACTTCGCCGATGTAGGTGAAATTGTAGTCGATGCGCTTCTCGTCGAGCTTGGCGCGGATGCCGCTGGGGTCGCCGAACTTGCCGAGCGACGACTGGATCGACGGGGTCGCCGCCGGGGCCTGCGTGCCGCTCGTCTCCGGCGTCTGCACGCTGGTGTCGGGCGACGGGTGCCTCCGTCAGTTTGCGCATAAGCGAGATCGCCTGTCGCGATTCCCAGCAGCCAAACAGTTATCGATGGTTTGAGATGAGCATTCGGTGCTGGCCCTGTCACGGAAGCTAGATATAGTAAGCTTCCGTTCCGGCTAGGGTGCAGTGGAGTCTCAGATACTTGATCGCAGGGCGCTGAGCCGTGAGGGCGCTCAGCAGCTCGATGTGGCTGCCGCCGAGGACCTCGTTGCACGGCTCGATGAGCGTCTTACCACAAGCCCGATTGGGGCGGCGTTTCGGGCACGCCAGCACTTTCTCGAAGCGGCCGCAGCGGCGTATCTCGAGGGCGAGCTCGTACACCTCGAGGACCTCGTCCTCCACGACGCCGCCGCCGACATCCGCTCGCCCACCCACGCGCTGATCCGCGCGCATGCCGCCCTTAGAGCCCGCCGCCGGATCGCGGCCGCAACACCGGGCTGGGTGGCAAGCTCGGCGGGGCTCGATGACCTGCGCGGCTTGGCCCCCGCCGACGCCGGGGTCCCGCCACCCCCGAAACACCAAGATCCAATCCAGGCCGAAGAGGACGCGCTCGCCCATGAGCTCGCGGCGATCGACGCGCTGCTGGCACGCACCACGCGCGTTCTGGAAGGGCAGGCGGGCGCCCCCGCTGCAGCCGCAAAAGAGCTGCCCGATCTGATCGCGGTGGCGGACAAGGATCGGCTCGCCGAGTGGCAGACCATTCTCGCGGGCAATGCCCAGGCGTCGCCTGTCGTCGCTGCGGCGCAGGCCGGCGCCGCGCTCGATGCCCTCACCCCGCTGCCAAACCAGGCCTGGCTCGGACGCCTGCTCGTGGCGAACGTTTTGCGCACCCGCGGCAAAACCAGGCACCATCTCGCCGCACTAAACCTTGGGATGAAGATCGCGACTCGCGAGCGCAAGCGGGGGCGGGCGGATCGGCCTGCCATCTGGATTGAGGCGATCGCCGCCGCCGCACGAGCCGGGCTCAGCGACCACGATCGCCTCCTCAACATCCACCGCGGCCTCCAACGAAAACTCGTCGGCCGGAGATCGACGTCAAAGCTCCCCGCCTTGGTCGACCTGGTGATGCGATCACCCGTGGTCTCGAGCCAGACGATCGCGATGGAATTGAGAATCACGCCGCGGGCGGCACAGGACCTGGTCGCGGCCCTCGGCCTGCGCGAGCTGACCGGGCGAACTCGCTACCGATGCTGGGGCGTGCTCTGACGCTCAGGCGTCGGATGATCGATTGCGTGAATCAAACGGCGAAGATTGAGTCAGACAATCCGTTGGACCCACAACTGAGCTTCCGCGAATCTCCAGTCCTCCAACTCAGGAGGGCAGGGTGCTCCAAATCCTGGTGCTCGAACGCGTCGAGCCCGCACAAAACATTCATCGCTACTACGTCCTCGCCATCGAACCGACGCTGTTCGGCGACGTCGGGCTGCGGCGCGAATGGGGGCGGATCGGCAACCGGAGCGGGGCTCGGAGAATCGATCTCTTTGCCGATGCCTCGGAAGCTGGGGAGGCGCTGGGGACCTGGCTCAGGCGCAAGCAGGGGAGGGGGTATGCGACGGTTCGCGCGCAAATCTAAAAGGCCACCGTGTGCACTCCATAGACAGCGGCCGTTTCGTGCCCGTTCTCAAGCCGAGCAAATGACCGTCAGGTCGACATCCACGGTCTGTCGCAGGTAGGCGGACGCCGAACCAAGTACGACAGCCTGGTCGTCCGTGAGCTGTGCGCGCCGCACCCCGGGTTGAACGATCAGGATTTCAAGCTCGACCGGCTTCATGCGCGCAGCCTTCGCGATCTCGGCCAGCCGCTGAGCCGTTCCGCCCACAAATCTCGACCTCGTCGGACTCCCGTTGCCGATCAGCTTCGACCTGGTCAGCAAATGACGGTGCAGACGGTCGAAGTTTCCGCGCCAGGATGCGGACCGGATTGCCTGCGAAGACACCTCGACGACGTCCTTCACCCGCTCGCCCGGCTTGGCGCTTCCAGAGTATTTGCAGTGGACAAGGACCAGCCGTATGGCGTCCTCCGCCTCCCGCAGGCACACGAGGTCGGCGGCCTCGCCCGCGTCATCATCGTTGAAAACGACGTCGAACCCCTCATCGACATAGTGCGCGGCGACCCGCGTCTGGATCGACCGGGGCCGTTCGACGCCGTCCTTCCACGTAGACTCGACGTCTATATCAACGCCATCCCAGGTCCACGGAAGAAGCTGGCGGTCCTGTATCCGGGCGGCCGAGGTATTGGTCTGTTCGTAAAGGAGATCTCCTTCCAGCTCTTTCAGGCTGACATAGCGAACTACCAGAGGGTAGTCATAGAGGTAGTCGGTCAAGGCCAGGTCGAGCCGACCCTGCTTGAGGCGGATGTTATCCGGCCCAGCGAACCGGTAGCCCCTGCTCGGGTCAAGTTCTAGGGTAAAGGCGTCATTCAACTCGCCGCCCGCCGATATCAGCCGGAAGGTGATCCGCGTGGGTGACGATGCATCCGTGTCGTTCACCCATTGACAGAACGCCATTGGCACCTCGGTGCCATGCTTGACGATCAGGATGCGCTCGTCGGAGGTTTTTAGGGTTTCCGCCGGCCAGTCCACCGAGAGAATGCGCTCGTCCGGGAAGGTCGACTTCACTTCGGTGGGGATCAGAACGTTCTGGAGAATCTTGTTTACGTCGATGCTACCGTCGAGCAGCTTTCGGCCGACCGGCCGGCACCAGTTCAGCCACTGCGGGATAGTCCCCTGCGCCTTCGACCAGACGCGTCCCTTCGCCGAGCACCCCGGCGAAACGACCGCCCCGCCTTCCCAGCCCCGCCCATCCAGATTCGATTTCGTGGCCCCCGTCGTTTCCGTCAACGTGAGCGCGGCACGCACATCGGCTCCCGTGTACAAGGCAAAGCTCATGTTACGCCGACCATGCTTGCGGACACCGACATTGTTGAAGATCAGCCGGTTGATGCGGCCCAGGGAGCGGAAAGTTCGCTCTCCATCGATCCGGGCGGTTCCCCCAACGGATCTGGCCAGACCATCATGCAAACTGCCTTTGTCGGATGAGTTCACGTGGAGGAGACCGGCTTCTTCGTCATGATGCAGCACGAACAGGTCCCACTGCCGGTCCGCGAGTTTCTTGCCGCGGCTCCAGCGGACGCGCTCCTCCTTTCGAGTCACGAAGAAAATCAGAGACGCTGGCTCGTTGTACCACGCCGCATGCACGGCGGTGCCGTCCGGAATTCCCTCGTGGAAGTTTTTCGGGGTGAATTGGTCGCATTGATACGCGATGGTGCTGAACTTCGGCCGCAGTAGATTTTTCGAGATGCGAAGTCCTTCCACGTTTTCTTCTGGCACGAGGTCCTGTGACTCGCGGAGAAATTCGATCAGCTCAGCATGCTCCCGGGCAGCCTTGGAGCTGGCTTCGCTCAAAAGCTGGTTCCAGTCGGCGCTCTCGCTATAAAGCCGCTCCAGCTTCGAGGAGACTTTCGGATCGGCAATGTTTGCGACAACGGTCGCGTCGCCAATATGCTCGCCGGAGGTGCGGGTGAAGCGACCGGTGAACTGAAGCAGCACCGGCAGGCTTTTGTGAAGGTCGTGAAGCGCCGCTACCTTCAGCTCCGGCAGATCGAAGCCCTCGCCTAGCATGTTGACGCACACGACGATGCGGCTTTCACCCGTCCGGAGCACGTCCAGCGCCCGCGACATCTCCGGCTCGGGCATTTCCGAATGAACGAGGATAGGCTTTAGATTTGGCGCGAGCCGCCGGTACAGTGCGGCCAGTGCGTCACCCCGCGGAATCCGGGCGCATCTGGCCATAAGGAGATGATCGAGGCCGTTTTGCAGGTCGGCCCGCAACGCTCCCAACGCTTCTTCCGCGATCTCTTCGTCAGCCTTGTCCGAGTCGATCTGGAAGATCGAGACAAAGTTGATGGGCTTGAAGTAGCCATCCCGTTGCGCGGCAGACAGTGGGTAGCTGAAAATCACGCGACCATCGACGAGCTTGCCGTCGAGACTAAAAGGTGTGGCGGTAAATTGCACGATCTGGTGGTTTTTGAAGTGGTCGCGAAACGCGCTCCACGAGTTTGAAGGCACGTGGTGCGCCTCGTCGACAAAGAGGCTACTCATCGCCTCGGCGATATGCTGAAAGAGCGGCGCGGTCGCTGCCCCGCCTAACGAGGCCATGACACCGATAACGACGTTGCAGCCGCGGAAAAGCTCAAGGTCTTCGGGCTCGCACGGTTCACCCGTGACCACGC
This sequence comes from Melastoma dodecandrum, assembly GCA_029817715.1. Classification (NCBI taxonomy): domain Eukaryota; kingdom Viridiplantae; phylum Streptophyta; class Magnoliopsida; order Myrtales; family Melastomataceae; genus Melastoma; species Melastoma dodecandrum. The sequence goes on along the minus strand of JARUPY010000286.1, from coordinate 26,008 downwards.
CAACGATCGGATTGTGGAGGTTGTCGTCGACAAGCCCCAGGGACCGAAGCAGGCCCAGGCTTTCAAACTTCCGCGCCGTTTGCCAGCGCAAGGCATTGGAGGGCACTGCCACCAGGGTCGGACCGCGCCGGTAGTTCACGACCGCACAAAGCATCGTCTCGGTTTTGCCGGTGCCCGTCGGCATGACCACCGTCGCGGGCTCGTTGGCGAAGACACTCCAGTGCGCGCCGATAGCGTGGAGGGCGCCAACCTGCGGCGGCCGCAAGCCCTCATCGCCGCTTGCCACTTTGCCATCGCCGTCGGCGACCTCGGTTTTGAACCTGAAGCGTTCTCGCCACGAGGCCTCGATCGCACCCGCTGTAGCAACGGGGTCAGTCTCGTAGCGGCGTTCGAAATCCGCCAGAGCGGAATGCCATTGCCAACGCTCGCTGCGGCCCGGCTCCCGCAATAAAACGCCCGTGACACCCACGGGCACAGTCGGTATCTTTTTGTCGGCGACCAGAATTGTTTCACCGCTCACGAGATGAAAGACCTCGACATCCCGTTTCGCGGAAACGCGGACCGCGGAGACGCGCTCGACCTGGCATCGTTTCGCCGAGGCAAGTTGGCAGAACCGCATCCCTACGCGCAGCTTCTCGACGAAGCAGAGCTCAGGAAGCCGCAGTTCGATGCTACTGACCTCAGGTGTCGTGGCGGCGTCCGCGACAATTACCGATCGAGTTCTCGAGTCCATATTGGCGCAGCTTCAAATATGACGTGCTTCTCGCAATGCCCAGAATACGCCTAGCGACCGCAGAGTACCCTGCGCGATATGAAACGTCGCAGAATTTGGCTTTTTTCCACCGCATCTAGGGGCGACCGCTTCTCAGCCCGCTCAGACGGATCTCACGCGTGGCGCGGCAATTGGAGGCCTCCACTCTCAAGCGACGTCTTTCCCACGATTGATCGCAACCTGCTCCGACGCGTGGACCGAACGGCGGATATAGGTCCTCCGCCCCCAGCCGGCGCGAAGGGTCGGAGCGGGATTATGTCTGCCAACGCAATCCAAGGATACGCCGTCGCGCTGGCTGCACCCATCGCCAGCTGCAATTGTGTCTTGCCGCACGTGTGGCTTTGTCACCCACCAAAGCCTTAGTATCTCCCGTGTCGGCGCCGTCGTCGCGCGTTTAAGCACACCAGTGAGCGGGCAGCAGCAATGGCCGAATCAAACACCCCCCTAACGATCGGCGTCGATCACGTCGGCCTGACAGTCGCCGACATCTCGCCGACCCGTCGCTTCTTTTGCGACTGCCTCGGCTGGAAGGTAGTCGGCGAGCAGTCTGCCTATCCCGCAGTCTTCGTCAGCGACGGGACGACGATGGTCACGATCTGGCAGGCCAAGAACGGGTCGCAATGCACCGAATTCGACAGGCATCAAAACACTGGGCTCCATCACCTCGCCCTTAGGGTGAAGGACATGGAGACGCTCCAGCAGGTCTTCGAGAAAGCCAAGGCTTTTGAAGGGGTGAAGATCGAGTTCGAGCCAGAGCCTCTCGGCTCGACGTCAATCACGCATTTCATGATCTACGAGCCGGGCGGATGCCGCCTCGAGTTCGACTGCCGCCCTCACTGACCGACGCTGATCGTCGCGGCTCCGGAGTGCAGGCGCTTCCGCCGCGGATAGGCCTATGCCAGCGGCGCGCAAGGATGAACGCCATGATGGCCGATACCGCGCAGAGCCGGCCTGCGACACTCTCACTGCCAGCCGATACCGTGGTCGCACGGGAACTTGCGACGTGGCATCCGGGCGAGCTCGAACTCCAGGCGCGCGCCGGCGTCGGTGAAAGAATGGCGGAGGTTGGTTCACGCGTCATCCGCGATTACCTGACCGAGCAACATCGCGACTTCTATCCGCTCCTGCCATTCGTGGTGCTCGGGAGTGTCGATCGAGCGGGCAATCCCTGGGCGACGCTTCGGGCAGGGCACCCGGGCTTTCTCGCCTCGCCAGACGAGCACCACCTAAGTCTGCAGGTCGGGCGTGACTGGTCGGACCCCGCGGAAGATGGCCTAACCGCCGGCGACGCGGTCGGCCTCCTTGGCATCGAATTGCCGACGCGCCGCCGCAATCGGCTCAAAATCGGATCGCGTCCCGCATCGATGATGGGTTTTCGGTCGTGGTCGAAGAGGCCTACGGCAATTGTCCAAAGTACATCCAGCTGCGCGAGCCGACGTTCGTTCGAAATCCGGATGCGGACGGCCCTACTGATGTCGTGACATCGACCGGATTGGACCAGCGCGCCCGCGGCATAATCGAAACTGCTGACACGTTCTTCGTCGCCACCTACGTCGGCGTCGACCGTGGAGCGCGACAGGTCGACGTGTCCCATCGTGGCGGTAAGCCCGGCTTTGTCCGCGTAGAACACGATGGATCGCTGACGATCCCCGACTTCGCCGGCAATCGGTTCTTCAACACGCTCGGTAACATTCTGCTCAATCCGCGGGCCGGCCTCGTCTTCGTGGACTTCCCGACCGGGGACCTGCTTCAGCTCACAGGTATTGGCGAAATCGACACTGCATCCGTAGACGTCGGGCGCCTTCCGCACGCCGAACGCCTTTGGCACGTTCACCCCGAGAAAGTCGTCTATCGGCGAGATGCGCTGCCGCTCCGCTTTTCGACGGATGAAGGGGGCATGTCGCCTTATCTGCGCGAGACAGGCGCCGCGGCAGACCGCAAAGACGGATCCGTCAACCGTTCACCAAGCTAATTGGTGCTCCACCCTTGCATTCCGGGGTTGCAGCCGACAGAGTCTGCGCGGAGGGGGCGCAGGCATGGCTGAGTTTGAGCAACCGCGCTGGCAGCGCGACCTAGGGCGTTTTTTGCCCCTCAAACTTCAATTTGTATTGAGCGGAAACGTCCGCGATCTGCAGCTCGCCGCCGCGGGCGCAACGGTGGCTGCCCTTCCACTCACGACCGTGCTCGCTGAAACCTTGCGGGCTACCGGTTTCACCAGAGTCGTAGTCTACGAGCCAGTGACTGGTTTCAGGATGCTGTTGCGTCCCGGCGAAGACGCCAAGGCCGGCGCCGCTTTTCTCGAACGGCTGGACCTGACACCCGGATCGGGTGGCGGCGGCTTTGGTCGTGGATTTCGCCTCACGGCTCGTCGTCCGCCGCGACGCGCTGACGCCGATCGAGCACCAAGCTTTCACACGAGCCTTCATGGCCTCGCATCAAGCGCGCCCGCGGCCGCATGGCGACGCACGCCGCGCCTTCTTCAACACGGTCATCTGGATTGTTGAGCGCGAGGGCGACCTGCCCGATTGGCTGATCGTCGGCAACCCGCGCGTCCGGCACGTTCCCGTGCCCAAGCCGGATCACCGCATTCGCCGCCAACTGGCGGCATCCCTGCTCCGTCCTTTTGATGGTTTCACCACGGCTTCCGCGGCCGATGCGGACGCCGCGCTGGATGATTTCGCCGGGCAGACCGAGGGGCTGCTGCTCACCGACCTTGCAGCAGTGGCGCAGCTCGCACGAGGCGAAGGCCTGGGCTACGCAGCGATCGGCGACGCCGTGCGGCGCTACAAGGTCGGCGTCAAGGAGGACCCGTGGGCACGCCTTAGCCGCAGCAAGGTGGCGGGTGGCGTCGACGAGATCCGCCGGCGCGTCAAGGGCCAGGATCGCGCCGTCACGCATATGCTCGATATCGTCAAGCGCGCCGCGACCGGCGTTGGCGCGCCTGGGCGTGGCGGCCGACCGCGCGGCGTCGCCTTCCTGGCTGGCCCAACCGGGGTCGGCAAGACCGAACTCGCCAAGGCCTTGACCGGTCTCCTGTTCGGTGACGAGAGCGCCTACATCCGCTTCGACATGTCGGAATTCTCTGCCGAGCAATCCGACCAACGTCTGATCGGGGCGCCCCCTGGCTACGTCGGGTACGACGCCGGCGGCGAACTCACCAACGCGGTGCGCGAAAAACCCTTTTCGGTGGTGCTGTTCGACGAGATCGAAAAAGCGCATCCACGCTTGCTCGATAAATTCCTGCAAATCCTCGACGATGGCGTTCTCACGTCCGGGCGCGGCGACCGAGTCTATTTCTCGGAAGCCTTCATTATATTCACGTCGAACCTGGGCATTTACCGGACTGCAGCAGACGGGTCGCGCGTCGCCAACGTGTCCTCGACGGACCCCTATGTGGAGGTCGAGGCGAAAGTGAAGGCCGAGATCGACCGGCACTTCAAGTTGGTCCTCAATCGGCCCGAGATCCTCAATCGCATCGGCGACAACGTGCTTGTCTTCGATTTCATCCGGCCCGAGGTGGCAGAGCAGATCCTGGAGACCATGTTGGCATTGATCGCCGCCGACCTCCTCAAGGAAAAGGGGTTTGTGCTGTCGCTTCAGGCGCAAGCCGAAGCGGATCTACGGCGGCTCTGCCTGGCCGATCTCTCGAACGGCGGCCGCGGCGTGCGCAACAAGGTCGAGACGCATTTTCTCAATCCGCTCGCCCGCGCCATTTTCGATCTGACGCCCGCGACCGGCACACAACTCCGCGTCGAGCGACTGCAGGAAGATACGGGCGGCGTGACGACACTCGACGTTACGGCGGGTCTAGCCGCCAGCGACGCGGCGGCATGACGGCGATAGCCCTTTCACGCGTGCATTTTCCCGTGACCACCCTGGGCCCTGGGCAACGCATCGGGATCTGGTTCCAGGGTTGCTCCATTCGCTGCCCGGGATGCATCTCCCTCGACACATGGGCAGTAAGCAAACATCAAACAGACTTGGCTGGGGTGCTCGAAGCGCTAAGCGCACATATGCCGGCTGCCGATGGTCTCACCGTTTCCGGCGGCGAGCCGTTTGACCAGCCGCAAGCGCTGCATGCATTGCTCGAGGGCTGGCGGGCGCGGCACCGGGGCGACGTGCTCGTCTATTCCGGCTACGCCTACGAGCGATTGCAGCCTGTCCTCGCTGGCTTCCACGGGCTGATCGACGCGCTGATGACAGATCCATTCATGCACGGCGCGAGCGATCGTCTGGCGCTGCGCGGCAGTGACAACCAAAGGCTGATCCCCCTCACGGCAAAGGGCGAAGAAATCTACGCATCGCTGATGACGGCGACCGATGATGGCGCCTCTCGCCGCCTCGACATCATGTTCGATGATGATCGAGGCGAGGTGTTCTTGGCCGGCATCCCCCGCCGCGGAGATCTCGCGCGCCTCCAAACGCTCATGGCAGCGGCGGGTCATACAATAGTGACGACGGAGGATGGCCGGAAATGAGCATGGATGGGTCGGAAAGCACGCCGGTGCGCGTCTGCCCCCGCTGCGGCACGGAACGGCCGCTCGCTGAGTTTTCTTGCGAACATGTCGTCGACGGCTCGCTCTGTGGCTGGCAGCTGGACGGCGAGCCGATTGTCAAAGCCGGCGCTACAACGACGCCAACGCCCACAGAAACCACACCGCTCCACGCCGTTTGCGTCAACGGGCACCCGCTCGAGCCGGGCGACCAGATGTGCACGGTCTGCGGTGCCGACCCAGCCGCGGCGCCGGAACATACAGACGCGCAGGACAACGACCCTGAAGAAGGATCGCCAACCCGTGCGTCCCTGCCACTCATCGATGGCTGGCAGGCAGAAGCCATTATCCAGCCGTTAAGGCCGGAACAGCCTTGGCGAAGCTTCGAAGCGCACAAGGACGGAGTGCGGGGCACCCTCACCCTTTATGAAGCCGGATCGGAACCGGACCCATCGGTCCAGGATCTGCTGCGCCGGACCAACATCGATCACGTCGCCGAATTGCTCGCCACGGGACGTTTTGGCGAACAAGCTTACGAGGTGACCGAGCTCATCACAGGCGGCACGCTCACCGACCTGGGCTTCAGTGGCGCCGACCGGACGCGGTTCGACCATATCGTGGACGAGCTCGCCAAGGCGCTGGCCTGGTTCGCCGAGGCCGGTCTGCGTCACCGCGACATTCGACCAGCTAACGTTCTGGCGCGGACCGCCGACCCACTCGATCTGGTGATTACCGGTTTTGGTTCGGCGCGCCTGTCTGACTTCGACCTGGAAGCCGTCGCGCCGCTTGAATTGACGCGTTACTCCTCGCCTGAAGCGATCGTCGGAGCGGTCAGCGCCGCCTCCGATTGGTGGTCGCTTGGCATGATCCTACTCGAGCAGGTGACGGCAGGCGCCTGCTTCAAGGGAATCGTCGACACGGCCTTCCACCTTCATGTCGTGGCGCGCGGCGTCGATATTCCGCGCGACCTCGACCCGACCATCCGTCACTTATTGCGCGGACTGCTCGCGCGCGACCCGCTGCATCGTTGGTCTGCCGACGAAGTGCGCGCGTGGCTTGCCGGGGACATGCCGGAAGCACTGGCCGAAGGTGGCAGCGCGGCCTCGGAGGGGCCGGCGATCACGCTCGCCGGGAACAGCTACCACGATCCCGCTAGCTTTGCCCTGGCCGCCTGCGCGGCAACGACATGGGACGAAGCTTGCGGCCTAACCCTCCAAGGCGCCGTCGCGACCTGGCTGGCGGAGCGCAAGGCTGGCGCCATGATGCTAGCCGAAGTTCGGCGCGTGGGCGGCGATGCCGGCTTGAGCGACGACCAGCGACACGCGCTGGCGATGATGGCGCTCAATCCTGCGCTGCCTCTCGCCAACCGCGGCGACATCGTCACCCCGGCGTGGCTACTTGCTCATCCAGTCGAGGGAGAAACGATCCTCGGTGTCGTGACGCCGCATCTGGAGCGGATGGGCCGTGAAGCTTGGCTGGTCCGCATGCGGGTCCGCGCCGAGGCGGTGCGCGAACGGGCAAAGCTTTTGGGCATCGAGCTCGATGCGGCGCGCTTTCAAGTCGCTTCGCGGCGTCCTCGCGCGCCAACCTTGAGGCCGAACGGGATGCGCTGCGACAGATCTTTCCGGACACCGACCACGCCGGCCTCGGCTCCGTGCTAAGCAAGTTGCGGCCGACGGAAGAAGATCTGGTTATCTTGGTCAGCGCCGCCCATCACCAGTTCACGGCACTCGCCACTCTGCTTGGCGCAGCCGAGGCCTTAGCAGCGCAAACAGGAATCATGCTCGACCCACCAACGACCCGAGAATTGCTGATGCAGCCGCGCCGCGACATCTTCGCTGCGATCGATGGGCGGCTCGAGAATTTCGCGCGCTGCGGCAATCCGGCGATCGACCAGTGGGGAGACGCCTTCCGCGTCGAACGGCGCATGACGCTGCCCAGGGCCGCGACCCTGCTCGCAGTGCCGCGCGAGACCTGGCAGGAGCCGCCCCGGCAGGACTATGTCGCCAACCTGATCGAGCTGTTTGAGAAGCGGGTGTCCGGCCTGGTGGCCCGCGGGCCGCTGGCGCGCTTTACGATCGGCAAAACGACCCCGCGGCTCGATCTGAACGAAGTCAGCACAGGCCTGCGCCCGGCGGAAATGGTTCTCAATCACGTATTGTCGCGCGCGGAGACGCCCCTCCCTCTCGATCCAGGCGCTCTGGCCGAGGACGTCGGCCGCGGACAACGACTGCGGCGGCTGGTGGCGCACGCCGATACCTTCCGCCGCGACACAGGCATCGATGGGCGTTACCTGGCCTTTCCGTTTGTCGTACATGCCCCGAGCGGCGCGAAGGCACGCGTCGTGCCGATCCTGTTATGGCCGATCGTCATCGCACTCGACGCCGCCGCCGGCGGAAGCGCATCACTCATGTTCGACCGCGACCGCGAAGAGGTTCGGCTCAATCCCGCTCTCGAAGGCCTGCTCGGACGCGAGACGTTCGAGCGGCTGCGCAGGGCGCGCGAGGATGTGCTGGCGCGCGGCACGCTGACAGTTGCCGACGTTGGCGACATCTTCGGCAGCTTGTTCCCATTGCAAAATCCGACGCTTGCCTCGGTACCTGGGCGCGATCCAATGCGTGGGTCCGGCCCTTCGGAAATCGCCCTGGCGGCAGCGCTGTTTAACGCCGAATTCACCGGCCAATCTGTGGCCGAGGATCTGCGCGCGCTGAAGCGCATTCCACCTAGGGACACGTCCCTGGAGGCCGCGATCCGATTGGGCGTCGCGGACGCGTCCACCGCCACGCGCTCCGCCAGCGTGCGCGAGCTTGACCGCTACCCAACAGCGGCGAGCGATCCCTCGCAGGACGCGGCGGTGCTGCGCTCGCGCCAGCAACCTGGTCTGGTCGTGGAGGGACCGCCAGGCACCGGCAAGAGTCAGACCATCGTCAACATCATCACCGACGCGATCGGACGCGGAGAATCGGTCTTGGTCGTGTGCCAAAAGCAGGCCGCGCTGACGGTCGTGCAGAAGCGCTTGGACGCCGAAGGCCTCGGCGACCAGCTGGTCGCGTTGGTCGATGGGGTGCGTGACCGTGAGCCGTTGCTGCGCTCTCTACGCGATCAGCTAGATAATCTGCAGGCTCGCCCCGGTAATGCCGCATCGGTAAAGCGCCAGCGAACCGACAAAGCAGCCGCGCTCGAAGAACTTGAGGCCGGTCTCGACCAGGCTCACGCCGCGCTGCACGCCAGGCCTAGTGATGACGGCGATTCTTATCGCGATCTGATAGGCGACCTGATCGCCGTCGAAGAAGGCGGGCCAGCCGTCGACGCGCCGCGCCTGCGACGCGTGCTGGGACCGCTCAGTCCGGAAGCCGTGACGCGGCTCGAAGAGGGCTGCGCGCCGATCGCGCGCTTGTGGCTCGAGGCCGCATACGAGAACAACGCGCTAGGCGTCTTACGGCAATTCCCCGTTGATGAGGCTGTTGAGGAAGACCTCGCCGCTGATCTCAAACATTTCGCGGCGCTCGAAACCGCACGGGCGGGGCTGCCCGCCGGCGCTTTCGAGATCGACGAACCCGCCCCGCTCGAAAGCTGGCTGGGCGCTAGCGATCCAATTCTCGCTGCTATGGAGGACGATGCCCGCACCTGGTTGGCCTCGGTACTGCCTCTGTTTCGAACCGCAGGCACAAATGCCAGCCATGGGCGCGGCTGGTGACAGCCCTCCGCGAACTGAGCGCTAAATTGCAAAGGCTTGCGATCAGCGACCATGCCGAGCGCATCTTTCCGGCTCTCGCGGCCTGCGAGCCTGTTGATCTGGACCGCCGGCTCGAAGATGTCGTCGCGGTGATGACGCCGGTCTCGTTTCTCAGGCGCCTGTTGCCGGGCCACTTGCTACTGCAGCGGCGCGTCAAAGGTCATTTGCAAGAGCTGCACGAATCAGCGGATCCGGCGTCGTTGGCTCGGCTGCGCCGCGCCTTGGCGGCCGCAGCTCGAGTGGCAGCTCGCCGATCACACGCTCAACCTGTCCCTCGACCTGCGCCAAGTCTACGACACACCGGATTCCTACGGCATCATCTACTTCAACGGCTCGCCACTGAAGGGCGTGCCGATCACCTCGAAATACTCGACGCCGTTCGCCTTCTCGCACGAGGACTTCGCGCGCATCGCACTGACCGACAAGTGGCAGGTCAACGACGCGCTGACGATCAACAACCGCCTGTCCTTCCTGCATCGCTCGCTCGACGTGCTCGGTAACGGCGACAGCTCAAGCACGAAGGTCACCGACGGCGAGGTCGTCGACCGGCAGCTCCGGCAGCAGGACGACACCGACGGCAGCCTCGACTACCAGCTCGAGCCGGTCTGGAAGTTCTCGACCGGGCCGATCGGCCACACGCTGCTGACAGGCTTCGAGTACCAGCACCAGACGCTCGACACCGAGCGCACGACCGCCGACCTGCCCGATATCGCCAACGCCTTCGCCCCGGTGCCGCCCGAGGCCTCGCCCGCCGGCCTGCTGTTTCAGTGCGACCAGACGCATTCCTGCGACAACGACCACGGCGTCGCCAATTACTACGGCCTCTACGCCACTGACCAGATCGATGTCACCGACCGGCTGAAGGTCCGCGCCGGAGTGCGACAGGACTGGTTCGACACATCGCTGACGCCGCTGATCTCGGTGCCCGGCGCCTTCGGGGCCAACGGGCAGCCGCTGCTAGCCGACGTCACGCAGACCCGGCACGACGCGCCGGTGAGCTGGAACGCCGGCCTCCTCTTCAAGCTCCTGCCGTGGGCCTCGCCCTACGCCGGCGTCTCGCGCAGCAACCTCGCCAACTTCAACTCGGAGAACGTCCAGAACGGCATCGGCGCGCCGGAAACGGCGCTGCAGTACGAGGTCGGCATCAAGTTCTCCTTCCTCGACGACCGACTGATCGCCAACACCGCCGTCTTCGACGTCTCACGCAACAATGTCGCGACCCTCGTGACGATCAACAACATCGAGTCGGTGGTCTTCGATGCCCAGAAGACGCGGGGCGTCGAAGCGTCCGTCGACGCCAAGCTCACCGAGCACTGGCACATCCTGGCCAACACCACCTTCCAGGACGCGAAGGTCACCGACAATCCGCAAGGCATAACGTCGATCGGCAATCACCCGCAGGGCGTGCCGGCGTCGCTCGCCAACCTGTGGACGACCTACGATTTCTCGATCGGCGGCGTCTCGGGCTTCCGCATCGGCGGCGGCGCGAACTACCAGGCGAAGAGCTTCAGCGACATCACCAACGTCAACTCGATCCCCGCCTACGTGATCGGCAACCTGCTGCTCGGCTACGGCAACCCCCATTGGGGTATCGACCTCAACATCCGCAACATCACCAACGAGCGGTACTTCCTCGCCGCCAACGCGGCCGGCGCCTATGTCGGCCAGCCGCTGAGCGCCTTCATCAAAGTGCACGCTAACTGGTAGTGCGTTAGCTAAGCCTGCAGGAGCAGTCTCGAGCCGAGGCCTAAAGCGCACGGCACGTCCTCAAGGACGCTCCGCGACCGTCGACTGCAGGTACTCTTCGCCTCCGAACGATAGAACGCCTCGACGGGCCGGCTCGCGGCACATCTCCGCTATCGCGCGAAAGGTTTCTTCGTGTCGCAACTTCAATGCGCCGAACGCGGCGAGACGGCATCACGAGCGGACGGCATCATGCCGTCGTCGAAAGGCAGGTGTCCGATCGACATGCGCGTGATGCCACGGACGAGCGCCTTGTAGTGATTGCGAAAGGTCTCGCGATCTTCCTCGCTCCTTGCGTCCCGACGCCGGGCAAAAGCGGCGACCTCTCGCGCCAACTGCGCGACAGCATTTTCGTTGGCATCGGCCATCGTCGCTTCGACGATGGTCTCCTGCCACTGCTCGATCACGACGTCCATAGGATCGACATACGAGGTATGCCGGCGGGCATAGACAACCTCGTCGGAGCGCCGCAGGGTCAAACGAAACACGACGCCGAACCGCACGAGCGCGGAGGCCCGCGAGAAGTGATTCTTGAAGAACTGGGCACTCACGGTGACAAAGCCGTCTTTCGGCGGACGCGACGTCAGGGTCAGATAGAGATCCCCCGCCTGATCTCGCACGCAGACCATGTCGCCACTTTCGCTCACGTGGCGGCAGTGTGCGAGAAAGTTGTCCTTTGCGTCGGTCTGACGGATGAACGACGTCGTGGGCTGCGGCGGCTTGCGCGTCGAACCGCCGCGAGACACCCGAGCTTTACTCAACGGCTTGATAGTTTTGGGCATGTGATCCTCCAGTCCTACCGGCCATTACGGCCGGTTGATGTGGCCGGCTTAACCATGCCCTCCGGCGTCCGTCAAGCCCTTCTGCCCCTGCCGCCCATTTAGAAAACGACCGCCCTGAGGGTTCGACCAACCTTTGCCGCAAAGGAAAGGGCGGATCGCAACACGCGACCCGCCCCGCGCATCTCTTTTTGTCGGTAATCTCAATAACCGAGCGTGTGCGCGAGATTGCTCGCGCTGTAATTGCCGAAGTCCGAAGAGGTGTCCTGGCTCGGGGCATTGTCGGCCATCGCGACATTGCCGAGCGCGAGAAGGGCAGCGAGGGCGGCGACGAGAAGCTTGGTACGCATGGTTTGATCTCCTTCAATAATTATAAGATAGACCTGCTGAAGTCATATTTCCAATATACGGAAGCACTGTTCTTCATTTAGCAAATAAATGGCCGCTAGGCTTGTGCACCCGCGAGCGGAACGGCGATCGTCCCGGTGTGTCGACGCACAGAAGGCGGCAGCTCGCGCGAAGGGAGCCGCCGCCTAAGATGCGCTGTAGGTTGAGGCTCAATAGCCCAGCGTGTGCGCTAGATTGCTTGCGCTGTAATTGCCGAAGTCCGAAGAGGTGTCCTGGCTCGCGGCATTGTCGGCCATCGCGACATTGCCGAGAGCGAGAAGGGCAGCGAGGGCGGCGACGAGAAGCTTGGTGCGCATGGTTTGATCTCCTTCGATGTCTAGAAGCTAGACCCACCCCAGCGATATTTCCAATATACGGAAGCGCTGTTCTTCATTTAGGGAACAAATGGCAGTGCGGAGGGAAGTCGTTTGGGTACCCATGTGCCTACGCATCGACACCCGATCGCCGCGATATTCCAATTGTTATGCGCAAAAAAATATGGCGGCTCGCGCGAAGCGAGCCGCCATCTTCGAGGTGCGCTAATAAGGGTGAAGCTCAGTAGCCCAACGTGTGCGCGAGATTGCTCGCGCTGTAATTGCCGAAGTCCGAAGAGGTGTCCTGGCTCGGGGCGTTGTCGGCCATCGCGACATTGCCGAGCGCGAGAAGGGCAGCGAGGGCGGCGACGAGAAGCTTGGTGCGCATGGTTTGATCTCCTTCGATGACCAGAAGGTAGATCCACCTCAGCCATACTTCCAATATACAGTCGTGTCGTTCTTCATATGAAATATGGATGACGGAGACACAGCTGGCATTTCGGAGCAATTTCTCCGCATTCTGCGGCTGACCCAGGTCCAAGCTCCTGAAAGAGCGCCCCTCCGCCGATCCATACGATCCACAAAGGCGGGCGCCGCTCTATCGCGCAACGATACTCCAGCCTTCAAGCAATAACTTTCATTTGTCTCTCCGGAGTGATCCCTCAGAGTTGCATCGATCGTTGGTGGAAAAGGCATGAACTCGAGTGATCCGCCTCACGGGGAGGAGGAAGCGCGCCGCCGGGGTCTAGCGTTGGTCGCGACCCTCCTCGTCTTAGCACTCTGGTTGGCGATCTACTTTCTGCTTCAAAAGGATATCGTCACCGAAAACCGCTGTCTTACTGATTTGTCGCTGCGACCCCGTTCGCGACCTACGTCGGTCTTGGTATGAGGGACAAAAGTTTGTAGGGGATCTCGACCTCGGACGCAGCGCGGGCAGGGACGGCGCGGGACGCACTGAGAAAAAACGCAACCTCGCCGCAACGATTTTTCCATCCGAGCTCGTTTGCGAGCCCAAAAAACGTCGATCCGCGCCCTGGAGGCAAAAGGGTTCTCTGCGTGGCTATCGCGCAATTTTCCTGCTCATACCCAGCAGCATCATTCGTTTGTGTGTCCTGGGGCAGCCTCCTAAGACGACGGTGATCGGCCCCACGACCGCGATGGGCCAGTTCCTGAGATCTTGATGGATGACCGCCTTTGATTTTCCGCTCGCTGGTCTGACTAACGCGCAGTGGGAAAATATCCGGGCGCTTGCGACGACGCTTCAGCCTGGACAAGCATTATGGATTTCGGGGTTCTTTCGCCGGTCTCGACCATCAGGCACGGGCCCTTGTCGCGGACGTAGCTGGAAGCTCACCTCAAACGCTGACGCGCGACACCGCCCCTGCTAGCGATGCGACACGGTCGCTGACCATCCTCTACGCAAGTGAGACCGGCAAACTGCAGCGCCCTGGCGCATTCCTTGAAGACAGCCCTCGACAGGGCAGGGCGACCAGCAGGCATCGCCGATATGGCGTCCTACAAGTCGAGACAGCTGAAGGACGAACAGGACCTCCTCGTCCTGACAAGCACCCACGGGGAAGGTGACCCTCCTCAATCCGCATCCGACTTCTTCGAATTCATCGAAGGCCGGCGTGCTCCTCGTCTCGAGAACGTGCGGTACAGTGTTTTTGGCGCTTGGCGACTCGACTTATGAGAACTACTGCGCCGCGGGGAAAGCGACTGGACCAGCGTCTCGCCGAGCTCGGTGCGCAAAGGCTTCGTGAAACGCGTAGACTGTGACGTCGACTTCGACGAGCCCGCGGCAGCCTGGAGCGAGGCCATCGTCAAGGAACTCGGTTCGGCGGACGCGCCCGCTTCGAAGCCGCATCTTGTTGCATCGGCGACGCCTGAGCCCACTGGGTCAAATTACAACAGGCAGTCTCCTTTCTCGGCGACAGTCCTCGACAATTTCGCGTTGACGGGCCGCGGATCGAGCAAGGAGACCCGGCACATCGAGTTATCGATCGAGGGATCCGGGCTTTCCTTTCAGCCTGGTGACGCCTTGGGCGTCTGGCCCCGCAACGATTCCGCGCTGGTTGATGATCTCCTCGCGAGCCTCGCACTACCGCCGGACGCTCCGATAACCCACAAAGGTCAGACGCTGCCGCTCAAGGAAGCCTTGACGACGGCCTTCGAGATCACCGCGGCGACACCGCGCTTCATTGAGCACTGGGCGGCAATCACCAAATCCGAAGAGCTCGTCGCCTTCACGGGGGAGGGGGCGGCCGACCTCTGGAATGGGTTTCTGCGTGAGAACCATGTCCTTGATATCGTGCAGCGCCACCCGGCAGGAAACGTTTCGATATCAGACTTTGTCGCCGCCCTCCGGCCATTGCAGCCGCGGCTTTATTCGATCGCCTCGAGCCAGGCCTTGCTGCACGACGAAGTCCATTTAACGGTCGCCACGGTTCGCTACGAACTACAAGGTCGAAGACGCGCCGGCGTCGCCTCTGGTCACCTTGCTGATCAAGCGGTGCCCGACACGATGCTGCCCGTCTATGTCCAATCGAACCCGCATTTCAGGCTACCAGAGGTGGATGCACCGATCATTATGATCGGCGCCGGCACGGGCATTGCGCCTTACCGCGCGTTCTTGCAGGACCGCGAGGCGCAAGGGAGGAGAGGCAACGCTTGGCTCTTCTTCGGTGAGCGCAATTTTCCACACCGACTTCATCTATCAGACGGAATGGCAGGGCTGGCTTGACGACGGCACCCTCCAGAAGATGAGCGTCGCGTTTTCGCGTGACCATGCCGACAAGCGCTATGTCCAGCACCGGCTGCTCGAGCAGGGGCAAGAAGTCTACGACTGGCTGCAGAATGGCGCACACATCTACGTCTGCGGCGACGGTGCGCAGATGGCGCCCGGCGTCCACGCCGCCATCGCATCGGTTCTTCGCCAGTTCGGCGGCCGCAGTGAAGAGCAGGCACGCGAGGATCTCGCGACGCTCCAGCGCGATCACCGCTACCACGTTGATGTTTACTGAGAGGCGGCGATGAGCCCGACCCATCCCGACACCGATCGCAGCCACGACATCTCACAGCCTGTCGACAGGCTGAGCGCCGACGAACAGCTGAAAGCGGGAAGCGACCAGCTGCGCGGGACCATCCTCGTCGGATTTGACGACGAGATCACGCGCGGTCTCTCGGCATCTGACCAGAAGCTGATGAAGTTCCACGGTCTCTACCAGCAAGACGACCGCGACCTGCGCGATGAGCGGCGACGACAGCGACTGGAGCCCGCAATTTCCTACATGATCAGGGTCCGTCTGCCCGGCGGAGTCTGCAGCGCCGGGCAGTGGCTGAAGCTCGATGAAGCTCGCGCGAGAGTTCGGCGGCGGGACGCTTCGCTTGACGACACGCCAGACCTTTCAGCTTCACCGAGTGCTTCGACAGAATTTGCCTGCGACAATGCAAGGTCTACGCGACGTGGGCCTCGACACGCGAGCCGCCTGCGGTGACGACTCCCGCGGCGTGATGTGCGCAGCCAACCCTCGGCAGTCCGCGCTGCACGACGAGGTATATCAAATTGCCAAGCGCGTCAGCGACAGCGCCGTGCCGCGCAGCGGCGCCTACAAACGAGATATTCTACGGCGAACAGCGTAGGGCGCACGAGGGGCCGGAAGAGCCCTTCTATGGCAGGACCTACATGCCTCGAAAGTTCAAGATCGGCTTCGTCATCCCTCCGGTCAACGACATCGACGTCTATGCCCAGGACCTCGGTTTCATCGCTATAGTGGCGCATGGCAAGCTCGCCGGATTTAACGTTGCGATCGGCGGAGGTCTCGGCCGCAGCGACCAGGACAAAAGCACCTATCCACGCCTTGCCGACGTCATCGGTTTCGTAAACGTCGATCAGATCGCGTCGGTCGTTTCCGCCGTGATGGAAACTCAACGCGACTTCGGCAACCGTGCAGACCGCGCCCATGCCAGATTCAAGTACACGATCGACGACAAGGGGCTAGACTGGATCAAAGCCGAGATCGAGACGCGGCTTGGCTTCTCCTTGTCAGCCGCGCGCGCCTTCACGTTCGAATCGAACGGCGATCGGCTCGGATGGACGGAAGGCGAAGACGGCCGTCACAACCTGACCCTTCGCATCGAAAACGGTCGCGTCAGCAACGGACCGCGGGCTCGCCTTTTCGACGGGCTGAGGGAGATCGCCCGGCTCGGGTCTGTCTCCTTCCGCATCACACCAAACCAGAACCTTATTCTGACGGATGTGTCGAAGGAGGCGCGAGACGTTGTCGAGCGCCTTATGGACGAGTTCGACATCGAACGGTCCCATCACGCATTCAGGGATCCGGCGTAACGCCATGGCCTGCGTAGCCCTCCCGACGTGCGGTTTGGCGATGGCAGAGTCCGAACGCTACATGCCCGAGCTCATTCGGAAGGTGGAAGCGATCACCGATCGGCACGGCCTGCATCAAGATCCCATCACCTTGAGGATGACCGGCTGTCCCAATGGCTGCGCCCGTCCCTACATTGCTGAAATCGGCCTGACTGGCCGCGCCCCGGGAAAGTACAATCTCTATCTCGGCGGCGGCTTCCACGGGCAGCGGCTGAACAAAATGGCGCTCGAGAATGCCGCCGAGGCCGCCATCCTCGAGTTGCTCGATAATCTGCTCGGCCAGTATGCGCGCGAGCGCCAGCAGGACGAGCGGTTCGGAGATTTCGTCATTCGCGCCGGACACGTCGCGCGGTCGCTCGCGGTCGCGATTTCAACGCCTGAGTAAGAGGAGAAAGCATGTCGTTGCAACTCGGCCAGATTGCCCCTGACTTTCATCAGCAGAGCACGAAAGGCCCAATCAACTTCCATGAGTGGCTCGGCAACTCGTGGGCCGTGTTCTTCAGG
This sequence comes from Melastoma dodecandrum, assembly GCA_029817715.1. NCBI lineage: Eukaryota > Viridiplantae > Streptophyta > Magnoliopsida > Myrtales > Melastomataceae > Melastoma > Melastoma dodecandrum. The sequence continues at coordinate 8,893 of JARUPY010000286.1, read as the reverse complement.
CCACCCACGAAATTTTACGCCCGTGTGCACGAACGGAGCTCGCCGAGGTCGCGCGTCTTAAGCCCGAATGGGACAAGCGCGGCGTCAAGCCCATCGGCCTCTCAGTCGACCCGGTCGAGTCGCACGCCGGCTGGGAAAAGGACATCGAGGAAACGCAGGGTCACGCGCTTAATTTTCCGCTGATCGCTGATGCGGACAAGAGCGTCGCGACCCTCTATGGCATGATCCACGCGGGACACCGATCCCAACGTCACCGTGCGGGCCGTCTACGTCATCGATCCGAACAAGAAGATCCGACTGAGCCTGACCTATCCGCCGAGCGCCGGCCGCAACTTCGCGGAAATCTTGCGCGCGGTGGATAGTCTCCAACTCGCCGACAAGGAGAAGGTCTCGACGCCAGTCAATTGGGAGCCCGGGCAGCCGGTCATCATCTCGCCGGCGCTTTCCGATGAGCAGGCAAGGGAGCGCTTTCCTCAGGGCTGGACAGAATTGAAACCATATCTGCGTGTCGTCCAGGCTGCGCAGCTAGAACGGCGGGGGAGTTCCATGGACAAAGTCGAAGGCGCCCGCGACGATCGCCGCGGCGAACGGCATCGCTACCGACACGGCCCACGCTGCCGTGACGCCGCCGATCTACTTGTCGAGCACGTTCGCCTTCGCCGGCTACAACCGCTCACACGGCTACGACTACACACGAACCGCCAACCCGACCCGCGACCTCCTCTCTGACACCTTAGCCAAGCTCGAGGGCGCGGCCGGGGCGATCGTCACGGCGTCTGGAATGGCGGCTGTCGATCTCGTGTTATCCACGGTTCGTCCGGGCGAGCTCGTCATCGCCCCGCACGATTGTTACGGAGGAACGCAAAAGCTTCTGCGCCTTCGCCAGCAGAATGGCCAATTCGAGGTTGCGTTCATCGATCAGACCGACAAGGCTGCACTTTCGGCAGCTTTCAAGGAAGGTCCCTCGCTCATCTACGTCGAGACGCCGAGCAACCCGTTGATGCGGGTCGTCGACGTTCAAGCGGTTGCGGGCGAGGCCAGGTCTGTTGGTGCCAAGACGGTCCGTCGACAACACGTTCCTGTCGCCCGCTCTGCAACGGCCGATCGAACGAGGGGCCGACTTTGTCGTCCACTCGACCACCAAGTACCTGAACGGCCATTCCGACATCGTCGGAAGGCGCGGTGCTCAGTGCCGCGTCGGAAGATCACATAAGGCTCGCTGAGACCGCCAACATCACCGGCGTCAGCGGCGCGCCCTTCGATTCCTATTTGGACCCTCCGCGGGCTCCGAACCTTGTATCTGCGGATGCAGCGACTGCAGGAGAACGCCGCCGCGGTCGCGGATTTTCTTGCTGCGCATCCTGCTGTCAGCGTCGTGCACTATCCCGGGCTCGCGTCACATCCGGGGCACGAGATAGCCCGGGCACAACAGGACGGCTTTGGCGCGATGCTCAGTTTCGAGTTGGCGGAGGGCATCGAGGCCGTCCCCGCCTTCCTCGATAGACCAGAAGTATTCACTCTCGCAGAATCCGCTCGGCGGGGTCGAAAGCCTGGTCGCGCATCCGGCGACAATGACTCACGTGAGCATGGGTGCCGAAGCACGCGAGAACGCCGGCATCAGGCGATGCCCTGATCCGCCTCTCGATCGGCATTGAAGACAAAATGGATTTGGTAGCCGATCTCGACCAAGCCTTACGTAGGCATCGCAGCTGAAGCCCCTAGAATCGCAATGCGAAATGGAAACGCCGTGCGAGAGGAGCTAATGCGCTATCGGTGTGCGTCCGACGATGGGACCTACATGACGGTCATAGAATTCCGACCCGTGCAATCCATACCCGGCCGTCCCGGTGTGAAGCGGCTAGGCGCCCGGCACCTCGAGTTGGCCAGCGGCGAGGACGTCCGCTACATCGACGACAATACGTTTGAGATCGTTCGTTCGGGTGAGTTGCTTCGTCGACGGGACTGAGACCGAAGTCTGCCAGAAAACTCATCTTCGCCGTTAGCGCACGTAGGTGCGATGTCCCGCTCTCGGTGATGATCTCGTCCATGGGAACGTCGTACCAATGAGGGTAGATGGTCGTTATAGCGGCTTGATCATAGCCGACGCCGACGATCTTCGGTTTCTGCGCGAGGCTCGCGAGCGTCCGATCGAAGAAGCCGCTGCCATAGCCAAGGCGATAACCAGCCTTATCAAACCCGACCAAGGGAGCGACAACGAGGTCAGGTACGACCTTTTCGCCATCGGCCGGAAAAGGAATGCCCAACACGCCTCGCTCCATTCGATCGTCCTTTCGCCAGGCGCGGAACACGAGCGGTAGCGGATTTCCCAGCGACCTGCGGCAGAGCTGTCCTGCCACCGCGTTGCCGGAAGTCTTCGAACCACGTGTGCAAGTCAGGCTCGCCCTTGAAGGGCCAATAGGCGCCGATCAGCAGCTCCGTGCGATTGCCGATGAGCAGGTCGAGAGATCGTCGAATGGCGGCCGACTTGTCGACTCGTGCCGCTGAACCCTCCGCCGGGCGCAAGCCGAGAAGACGCTCCCTTTCTGCCTTGCGCCAACAGTTGACGTCGCGCTGAGGATCGCGGGCCTCCTGCACGCTCTCGAAGCCTTCGAGCTCGTGCATGAAGCAGGGCGGGGAGGAATACTCGATCGGCTCGTCGCCCACGATTTATGTCCTAACCTTGACCAAAAGGTCCCAACTTCGCCAGACTAGTCATTGAAGATCATCTGCCACACCGCCGATGGTCACAAACGAAAATCACGGCTATATCCTGCAAGGAACTTCGCTACGATATGATCCGGGCCGGAAGTGATGGACGTCGATCTCGCAAAGACATTTCTCGCGATCGTTCGCCACGCGAAGCTTTGTTCGTGCCGCCGAACAGCTCAACGTCAGCCAAACGACCGTCAGCGCCCGCGTACGCTCCCTGGAGGAGCAACTAGGGGGGACGCTGTTCCTCCGCGGCAAAACCGGCGCGAACCTCACCGACGCCGGCGAAAAGTTCTTGAAGTACGCGCCTGTGTTCGTTCAGCTTTGGGAGCGCGCACGCCATCAGGTCGCTGCCCCGGCAGAACGTACCGCCGCCGTCCGCGCTCGGCGGCGAACTGAGCCTCTGGTACCCTTGGGTTCTCGAATGGCTTCATTGGTTGCGTGATACGGCTCCGCACGTGGCGCTTCGTGTGGAGGTGGGCTCACCTGACGCACTTTTGGACCAGGTCGCCGAAGGCCTCCTCGACGTTGTCGTCATTTATGCGCCTGAACATCGTTCCTGTCTAAGGGTCGAGCTGCTGCTGGAGGAGAAGCTCGTTTTCGTGACCACGCGGGCGCCCAACGAAGATCCTGCGACTTACGGCTTCGTGCACGTCGATTGGGGCGGCACGATCAGCGAGGACCGCGCACCGAGCGGGCTCGAAGGGACAAGCCCGTTTCTCAGCGTTGGGCTTGGGCCTCTGGCCTTAAACTACATTCTTGAGGCCGGCGGCTCCGGGTACTTCCGGCAGAGTGCCGTCGCGCCCTTTCTCGCGTCGGGCCGCCTGCGGATCGTTTTCAGACGCATCGACCTTCTCGTATCCCGTTTACGCGGTCTCCTCAGCTAGGCTCGACGGTGACGCGGTTTGAAATCGCCCTCAAGGGGTTACGAAGCATTTCGGCGTCCGGCTTCAAGCGGGCGCTCCATTTTCCCGCGCTCTAATATCAGACGAGAAGACGTCGAGCGTAGCTTCGTCGTCGCGCGGTGGCGCAGGCGGCAGCGAGCCGGACGCGATCCTTAGCTCGAAGCTTCTTTCTCTGGAGAATCGCTGGCAGCGTCGAGATCCCCGAACAGCGCGAGAGGGCGCGGCGCCAGATCGCGCACCTCGCTGCGATGGGCGAGCGTGAGTTGGCGCAAACAGCTCTCGGCGTGAGGCGTGAGCTCGAGGATGATGCAACGACGGTCGTCCGGATCTGTGACTTTCGCGACAAGATCCGCGCTCTCGAGTCGGGCGATGAACTCTGCCGCGGTGTTCGGCGCGATGAGGAGCTGCTCGGCGAGATAGCCAACCGTGGGTCGTGTCTGGCGGGGGCAGCCCTTGATTGCGAGCAACGCCTGATGCTGGTGCGTGGTGAGGCCTGCTTCACGCGCGGCTGACGAGCTTAAAATCGGCAAAGCGTCGCAACGCGAACCGAATTGCCGCCAGCGTCTCGTAATCGGAGCGCGTCAGCTCACCTTCGCTTTCGGCCCTCCGCGTGTGCGCGTCATAGGACATCGATCCGCAGCTGCAGGCTTGCATATGTCGGCATACGATATAAGTTCTTTTGCATCGCAGTACGATATATCTGGGCCACGCTAGTACCGGCAAATCGTCGCGCACCGTGCGACATCGAACAAAGAGAAACTATGACGAGCGTGACGAAGCCTAGGATGTCAGCGCGAGCCATTCCCGGGCGATGCCGGCCCGGTCTTCGCCCCGCTGGCAGTCAGAAAACGCTATTGTGCAGGCTCCGCAACCTCCGCGAACCCTTTATCGTCGCGAAGGCGAATGAAGCGCGGGTGCCGGAGGGCGCCATGCGCCGTCGCTTCTTGATAGCCGACTTCTACGACGCAGCCTATCAGAATGTCCCGTTGCTGCCAGAGCTGTCGACGTTGCGGCAGCACAAAAACCGCTGCTGACTCGCAAGAGCTTGCCGTTGAAGTTGCACACGACACCGCCGAGCAGCCCAGCATGCCTTCCCGTTCCCTCGAAGACATCCCGGACCGTCAGGCTCTTCGGTGTCATGCCGTTTGAGCTTGAGCCACACGTGCGAGCGGCCTTTATGATAGGGAGCGTCCATGTCCTTGATCATTGCGCCTTCGAAGCCTCTACGCTCCCACTCGCTTCGGAGGCGGTAGCAATCTGCAACATCCATTCACCGGACGCTGTTCGACGAGCGAGATGCGATCGTGCTTGGCTGCGTGCGAGAACAGTTGTTCGAGCGCATGGCGCCGATCGGCGAACGAGATCGCAATGCTCTCTTCCGATGCGAAGGCCGCATAGGGCGCGATGTCGAAGATCTCAAACGCCGCTGTGCGTGATGAACGCGCTAGTTGCCTGACCTCGCTGATGGTCTGAGCAAGGTTGCCGGAGGTGATTTCTCCATCGAGGACCAGCGACGGCGCAAGCCCGTCACCATAAATGGCAGGCATCATCGATCGCTTATAGGAGGTTTCGACGGTCGCGAGGACGTCGCGCGCGAGGCTGTCGAGAGCTGGGAGAGGATCGACCGTTACGCGTGACGAATTGCGCTCTACCGTGCTCGATGAGACAGATCGCACGCATTCCGTCTCGCTTCGGCTCGGCGACATACCTTCTATGTGGAAGCAAGATCCCCTCTTCGAACTTGCCTGCCAGCATGACGCCAAAGGTAGGGACATGTCCCGGCCGAATGTTTGTTCAGACTGGCTGCACCCAACCGCAACCGAGGTTGCGAGCAAGGATGCGGCGAAGCACTTCGCCAGATGCCGGCGTCAGCTCCGCATAAGCGGCTATCAAGGCTGATCGCGCGACTGCCCCGGTCAGTCTGCGGACCTGAAGCGCTTTCAGGAGTTCGAACACGGCATCGTTGGTGCCCGAAATCTCGCGCCAGCCATATGAAGTCACCTGCGGCGGTTTGACTCCAAAGGTTATGAACGGATCACAGGTAACGCGAGACACAACGCGAATAGCGGGTCTTGAAGCAAACCTCGCCAGCTCCGCCGACTTATCGGCCTTGCTCGAGATCGAAGAGAGACGATCGAGAGCGGTGAGGACGTCGGAACCTTGCTTGAAATCTCTCGCAGCGTCGAGATAGAAGATGGCTGCGAGGTTTTCGTTCAAGGAAGCGAGAAGTTCGCTCGCCAGCGCTTCGAGCCGCGTTGTAGGTGTATTGACTAGGCAGCTTCGCTTATTGGCTTTTCCGCTCGCCACTCTCTTGTTAAGCTGGTAGCGAGAGGTGCAGAGCTGTGAATGCGGAACTGCCGACGATCGACCGCCGTCTGCGTCGTCTCGACAAATTCGATGGCCATGTCGAACCGCAGGCGGTACCGCCTCCCTCATCGCAGAACCAACCTTCCCGCATCGACATCACCGCCATTCTCGTGACCATTCAGCACGCCGCGACGTCGATGATCGCAATGGCTGAGCGTATCAGCGAGCTCGAGGCCCACGCACAGGCCCTTGAGCCCGCAAATGACGATCTTGACGCTCAGAACCGTCGCCTCAATTTCGAAGTCAGCGAGATCATTCAGCAGCGCGACAACTTGACAGCAGGCCTGGAGGCTGAAAGCAGGCGGCTGCAGCAACTCGAGAGCGACACCGCCCAGCATGTCGCGCGAGCGAACGCGCTAGAGCATGAGCTATCCGCTACACACGCCAGCCTCACAAAGATCATCGACGCGGTCGAAGCTCGGTTGAGATAGACTTGGCGAGCGCGCGCCGATATCCGAACGCCATGCAGTCTTCTGCAGCGATCATCGCGTCTTTCTTCGGCTCATTTGGCGAGAAAAACCAAGTGACTCGGTGACTGCGCGATCCGATGGACGCGTATGGACGTGCTGTGGGCGGATTCTCTTAGCCAGCTTTCAAGCAGTAGGCGGCCGCCAACGAAGCGGCCGCCGTTTTTTGCCTACGACCCCATCAAAACAGCTCGAGCGACATTAGCAAAAGGTACAGCCAAACGACGCCCGTCCACCGAGGATGATGTTCAAAAAGAGGATCGTCCATCGGCGGTAGTGGCCGCGCCAGAAGGCGAGGATGGAGGGTAGGAAGTGCGTGATCGAAACGAGGACGATCGAGAAAGCGATGAGAGCGGAAAAGCATCGCCTGGTGATTGTCGGCATGGTGCATCTGCGTCGTCCCCTGCGTGCCGGCATTTTTGATGTCCAGGCACGATCACCGCCCTCTCGGCGGCCGGGGAGATTTCATTTCAGGGCCGGAGATTTTAACGGAAGGCCAGGAAACTAGACGAAAGGCGGATGGTGCGCCGGCGCATGCCTACGCGTGGTCCGCCCGGCAAGTCACGTCGCTTGTCGATCGCTACCGGCGGCCACGGGCCGGCCCTCATCCCTTGAGCAGCGACGCCAGCATGTTGCCCTTCGCGACGAGGCGAAAGTTCGCGTCTCTCGTCTCGTCCGTCTTCGGGTCGTAGGTGCCGAGCAGGCGAAAATTGCGAATCGCGGATCTCCTGCTTCCCGGACGACAACGTCTTGATGGTCCCCAAGCAGGCGATGGCTCTTGTCCCTGATCTGCTGATTCAGGCTGGCATCACCCGGCCTCAACGCTGGCGGGCACCCCCGACGGCGAGAACGCAGTCGCCTCCAGCCCTTCTTGTTTGGCCTGCCGACCGCGTGCACCTAGATTAGAGCCGGCCTCTTCCAGTGCGGGCTAGCGATGATGTCCGCCAGGTCGAGCCCCCTCTTCTGATCGTCGTCGAAGCCGAAGACGATAATAACGAGGCCTCGTGATCGACGTGCTGCAGTGGCGTCGCCGTCTGCCTGCGCTGCGCGATCAATGTCGTCCCAATGCGTCGCGGCTGCATGCCGCTGGGATCGGCTTGCGTGCGCAATGGCCCGCAGCTCACGCAGAGCGCGGCAGGGACCTTCGTGGTAGATGGCTGCAATGTCACCCGCATAATGTTCGAATGGATCGGCCGATAGCGGGCGATCTGTCCGACCCCCCCCCCCCCCCGGGGGCTCGGCGTCCGTGACGGCGCTGCGCGAAAGCCTCCTGGTTCGCGAAATTGCTTTTGTTGCACTCATGAAACACGATCCAAAGCTCAGCCGCCGCGCTCCCTCGAGACGTGACTGCGATCGACGGCGATCGAGACTGAGAGGACCACCCTCCCCTCCTGACAAAACGCTTCTTGCCGACAGGGAGCGCCGTCGCCGGTCACCGCATCTTCGTAGTCCGGGAGGAGCGGCAGTTTCATGCGGATTAGGAATGCTGCGAGATAGGCCACCTCCAGATCAATACCCGTGGGATGAAGGATGAGCGGGTGCAGAACCGGTCTTCTCGGGTTCCGGCGAGAGGCTGTGGCCGCATCCATAGCATCTCTTCGAGGTGGTCACCCTGCCCTCGTAGGCCGGCCATAGCGGGCGCCGTCGTGGATTGAAGGTCCGACCGTCAGCGGCTATCGAAGCATGTCCCTGGCGTTGTCGGACCAGGTACTTGAAGTGCGTCCGGGCGGACGACACGGCCATCTTGTGGCGCCACCCGAAAGGATCGATGCCATCCGCAGTAGTAGAACGTCGGAGCGGGCGTCGTTGCGAGATGGCGGAATTTGAGGTCCTTGTGGGTGAGCGCGTCGCGCCACCATTGCCCCTCGGGACGATCGACCAACGCATGCAATGCGTTGGACGAAGGACGGGCTGAGGTTAGCGACGGAACGCCGGCGAAGCGCTCACCGCGTGCGGATCTCCCACCAGGGCGCCGTCATTGCTTGCGCTCGACCATTTGCGAAGTAGATCCGGAAAGCGCGCGGCCCTCGAACGTATGAATTGGGGAACGAGCATCTTTGGAAGCCGATGGCGCTTGGCTAGCCCGCTTGAGGTTCGCCGATGCCTCGCGTGCCCGGAGGTGTGAGCATGCGTTAAGGGGGACGTTCCGTTCTTTCAGGGCAGCGATCAGAGCCATCGCCGTTAGGGCGCTGAAGGTAGCCGTCCCATTGGCGACCAGATGGCATGCGCCGTTGCGATAGGCACCATGCCCTATCGAGGGTCTATCGAGCATGGGCCGGCCGAAAACAGCATGGCCGCCTTCGGTGCCAAGGCGGGCCAGGTCTTCGCCGTACTCACACGATGTGCACCGTGCGATTCGAGCTGAATCGAAGCGCTCGCTGCGTTTGATTTGGACGCGCGGCGGGGGTGGTATGTGCGGGACGTAGACTGCTACCTGCGACCAAT